>JBBMKA010000026.1:12292006-12312339 GCA_037833695.1 Sechiopsis laciniata | reverse complement strand
AATTTTGCTTATTGTTTTAATTATTTTTTAAAATATTAACTACTTAGAAAAAAAAAAACAACTAAAATGTCATTTTAGTCTATAACTTTCAATTTTTTTTTATTTTGATTCTTTTACTTTTAAATGTCAAATTTTAATATTTATAAAGATAATAAAGCTAAAAGTTAGTATTTGTTATTAATTTATTACTATATTTTATTTACAAATTTGTTCTTATTAATTTTTCATAGTTTAAGAAATATGTTTATTTGAAACTTTTTATTAAAAAAATGAGGTTTTTTATGAATTAAAATTTTTATGAAATAATTCTTTTCAAGATTGAATCTTCGAACGTAGAATTAAATTTGAATATAATCAATAAATCAACCCAAAATACTATTGACTTTTTCGATAGATTTAAAATTATTTTTAGAAAGACATTTGAATATTGATGTTAGTCGAGACTAAAAGATATGTTTGATGAGATTTAATGTGAGATTTGATATATTAAAAAAAATAGATTTGATAGAGTGTTTGAAGAGTGGTTAAAAAGTGGTTGAAGAGAAATTAAGAGTGGTTGTTTACTACAAAAAAAATAAACGACGGGTTGTTAGGGAGTGGTTATTAACCCCTCCTTAAGTCTAAAAAACAAAGGTAGCATAACTTATTTAGTGGATGAGTGCATATAAAAAAATATACATATATATATATATTTATTTATTTATTTATTTATTTATTTATTTATTTATTTATTTAGTGTATGAGTGGGGTGACCTTTTTTAAATGAATATTTATGATAATTTCATAATATAATGTAAGTTATTCCAACAAAATTGATTGCAATAGCACCATCTTTCAGATCTTCAAACCTTCTTTTTCTCCTTGCTTGAAATTCCATGGCCAAATCACTGTTGAGAGTAAGACAACTGCAGCTATAATAATTATTATAAAAAAAGTTTTAAAAAAATGAGAGACCCAGATGATGAAAGAATTATAGAGGTGGAAGAAAAAGCAAAAAAGAAAAGTAGCATTTGAGACATAAAAGAAACTTTTCCCACATTATTCCTCTCCTTTATTCTCTCATTAAATTTTGATTCTTGCTGTCTTCTTTTTTCTCCCTAGGAATTTTAGGTCCTAACTTTAACCTGGTGTGTTCTGGCAAAAAAAATGCATTATCCAACTAAAATCTACTGAAAATGGGCAGAATTTTGATTCTCATCCCACTTATGTAAAGAAAATCAAATACTAATTTTCCTCATTATTTATAAATAAATAATTTTTACAATAATGCAATATCAAACAGTGAGGCTAAGTTTGGGGGTGGTTCATCAATATCTTCCGAGAATAATATCTTAGACCACAAAAATCCTTTTTAGTTCCTCAACATTCACGAAAATATCAAATTAGTCCATGAATTTTGATTTATAATAATATTTAGTATGTGCTCTTTCAATTTTCTACAATTTTAGTCTCTAAATTTTAGTAGGTAATATTTAGTTAGAGATGTTCATTTTTTAGGACTCGCTCCTAACGAGGCGGGACACATGGACAAAACTTTTTTGTTACCTAAATGGGGTTTGAGACAGAAAATGTATTCCATATTTCCGTTTTTCCGATTTTTGCCCCATTTTACAATTTTTAAAAAAAATATATAATATTTTTTTTAAAATATATATATTATTAAAAAAAAAATCTCATTTTACTCTTAATTTTTAGATAAAAGAATTTGTTTGCGAAACTATTTATTCAAATGAATATAATTAAGGATATAGTTGAAAGTTAATAGATATTTTTAAAGAAAATTTAATTATTTGAAATTATTATTAAAAAAATATTAAAAAATAAAAAAATGAAAAAAAAATGAACAGCAAAAATTCTCTGCGTGGAATCCCGCCCTGATCTTCACAAAAAAAAAATAATAATAATAAATTTCACATGAACGGAGATTGATTTTCATGACAAAAATGGAGACGGAAAAATCATTCTGCAACCCCGCCCGCAAAGTCTTTAATTTTATTTCTTCTACTTCAAAATTGATGATAACTTTACCTCTATCTTAAAAATTGTGAAATATACTAATATGGCAATATTTTATAAGCCACACAAAGTCTTAATATTTAAATAGTATAATTCAAATTTGAAAGTATAAGAAGGAAATTAATTATCTTAAAGTTCAAATATAAGAATTAAATTATTACCAATCAAATCTAAGTAGTTAAATTATAATATAAGAATTAAATTGTTATTGTCATTGACAATTCAGAAAGTAAAATAATTTAAATTTTAGTTTATAACAATTTCGAATCTCTTTTTATTCAAATGGAAAATTGGATTATATAATCCAATCTGCATTTGTGATCCGTTTATATAATTGCTATGTGAGCCTATTTTGTGCTCTCGTTTATCCTACATATCTCTAAGGGTTAATTGACTTGTTGCCATCGCTTAAATAACATGTTTTATGTGTCACACAAAAAAACTCTACTTTCCCTACTTTCATTCTCTCGTTCAATTTTCTCTATTGTTTCGAAGATCTATTGCCCTTGTTTGGCTTATATGTGTAACTTCTAAATAATCTCCCGCCCATACCTCTCGTCGCTAGGACGACTTTCGACCTTTGTCCCTACATACTCGATACGAACTTGTACTGCTTTGATATAGCTTGGTAGAGGTTGATGTTAGCAATTTAATCTCAAATACAAATATACTTGAGAAAAAATCAATAAACAAGATAAAACATAATTGAGTAAATGGAGAATGAGGAGACCAGATATATTAGTGGTTCGGGAATATCTCTAATCCACTGTCGAACTAAGAGCCAATTTCCATTAACATAACAAATTGGAGGAGAAAGAAGAACAATGCCCAAACCCTAGACCTCACCAAACGCTCTACATCTCTAATGTCTCTCTCAAAGAAAAACTCACAAATATGGATACTTAAATAGGGTGTTACAAATTGGGTCACAAAAAAACCTTAACTCACAAGACCCAAATGGAAATACAAAATTACCCCAAGGTAATAATATTTAACCTATGGTAAAAAGTTTAGATACACAAAATTCCCTAATACAAGTATGTGAGTCACAAACCAACAATCACTCTCTTAACAAGCATATGGAGCTATGACAAAACACCCTCTGGTTCGACACTTCAAAGAGTCACAAACAAATCAGTCAGCTCCAAGTTTGAGTAAATCAATGAGATACTCAAAACTATTTGCACTTAGCACAAACTTCATAATATCAACTGATGTGAGATCGGTATTGATCTTGAACCAAATAATTTTTGTCTCATGTACTGCATCACATAAACAAATGAACCTCACAAATACATGTTTGATTCGACCAAGATTAGGATTTTTAGATAATACTAAAACACCCTGATTAACAAGATGTAGACCAATGCAGGACAAATTCAAACGTTCAGAAATTAACTCCTTAAGAAAAACTGATTTCTTAATTGATTCAGCAAAAACAAAATGTCCAATCTCAGTAGAATAGAGAACAACAACAGACCTCAAATTCAATGTCCAATTGATCACACTACCATAGAGCATGAACACATAACTTGTTAAATTTCTCCTATTCATATCAGCTGCACAACCCGAATCATTAGAATCAACAAATTTAATGAATAGACCTTTGGATGTAGTCCTCAAATCCTTCATATCAAATTCACAACTCAGTTGATGTACTAAATTTCTAATCTCCGAACAATTGATTGAAGCAAACAAAATGTCAACAAAATACAAGAGAACCTGAAACAAATCATCATAAACCAAATTTTGCAAATGCCAAACTAAATGATGATAGCCGACCCTCTCGAACAAAACCAAGTGACTATACCAAATCCTCATCCAAAGATTTCTCTTTGGCCACAAGCCTAACCTTGTAACAAGGTTTACCCACACTTTTAAATCACTTGCAAATGACAAACAAACCTTCAATCCCAATTCCAAATTCAGGTAAGGCATAACCCAATGAGTCTATTTTCTCAAAAAAATTGGACGATGTTTTATAACTAATCTTTGTCTATCTCTAATCAGTTGGTAAGACTGCAGTTGTGAGGGCAACAAATAGACACATAATTTCCTTGAACCCAAATTATCAAACTTCAAGGACAAATTTATAAAACCATCACAAATTTGGATCCTAAATGAACCCCCTAAATTAGAATGGATGAGCGACCAAACTCTATCAAACTTATGTTTTTAATATGAAAAACTAAGTATAGAGAAATTATTATTCAATGGATGAGTGACCAAACTCTATCAAACTTATGTTTTTCAACAGTAAAACTAAGTATAGAGAAATTATCCATGATGCAAATGCTCACAAAACGGAATTCCCAAAGATTCACAAAACGAGATTTCTTAAAGGTTCAGATTTAACTTCACCAACAATAGCACTGCCTAAAAGCACATATAAACCATTCACCAATTTCCAGTCAACTTAATAGGATTATTCTTAGTGACCAATAATAATCCATTACTAGACTGACTTATCCAAAATACCCAAGGATATCAAATTTCTTCTTAATAATCCTGGGACATCTCTAAATTATGATAGAACATGGGTGGTTCCATCATCCAATTTTAGCTTAACTAAATAAATCCCGATGACTTCACAGTGTTGATCATTACCCATGATTATATTAACACCCTCACATTCAACCAAATCAACCAAAAAATAGTCTAAAGGGAGACATAAACAAATTGATCTCTTTGAACTTATTAGGGAACAAGTTAAGGCGAATTACAGCTTGATTTTCGAACCCAATTTTTCACCAAAGTTAACCAAATCCCCACAAACTTAATAAATTTCTCAATATTCTCTTCCAAACCTTTTGACGAATACATGCGGAAACCAAATAACCTCTTCTTAAACCAATAATTTGCCAAATTAAAACTTCAATAATTTAGAATCCATCCAAATTCAAGAGGTACACCAAAAACTCCATTAAAAGAGCCAAATTTTCAGATCTTCTAAAATTGAAAACAAAATAGCACCTTCAAATTTCAATTAAGTATAAATGGCAAATATCACTATAAAATGTGAAACCACCTATGCAAATTATGGCTATGGCCTGCTGCTTAAAAATATGAAAACAAAACATGCACAGTTCCCACAATGCCAAAACCAAATTCCCAACAATATTCGAAACATAGCCACTGACGCAATCAACCTAAAACGGAAACTTGAAGCGCCTCAAAAAATTTCTAAGGCCGTCTGTCCAAAAAATTCGAAGATAACGATTTCAAAAACTGAGACTAAATCAAGACTACAAAATTACCAATGAAGAGAATTAAGGTCAAATCGAAAATCAAACTTATCTAAGAACTCTCCTAAAGCTCTGGTATCAATTGTTAGCAATTTAATCTCAAATACAAATATGCCTCATAAAAAATCAATAAACAAGATAAAACATAATTGAGTAAATGGAGAAGGAGGAGACCAAATATATTAGTGGTTCGGGAATATCCCTAATCCACTGTCGAACCAAGAGCCATTTTCCATTACTCACATAAATAAATTAGAGGAGACGGAAGAACAACGCTTAAACCCAGACTTCACCAAACACTTTACATCTCTTATGTCTCTATCAAAGAAAAACTCACTCATAAGAATGCTTAAATAGGGTGTTAGGCCCAAATGGAAATACAAGATTACCCCAAGATAATAATATTTAACTTATGATGAAAAAGTTAAATACACAAAATTCCCTAATACAAGTATGTGAGTCACAAACCAACAGTTGATGGAGCATCTAATCTTTGATGGGTAAGTTTTTTCATAAACAAAATGTCGATGATGATTTCTTAAAAAAAGATGTTTCTTCGTTTCATTACTCTATCAATGGACCTATCTGTTGTTTTTAATATGCAACTAATTCATAACATGTTTTTTCCTATTATGGATATTTCTGATTTGTTATCTATTCGTTATAATTACATTCAAATCCTTAGTTGTATTCATTTCTAACTGTGGCCAAGTTGTTTTTTTTTCTGAAAAAAATAGTCAGGATATTAATTTTTTTTTTTACTTTATTCCCATATGAATTTTAATTAAATTCTATTGAAAGTTAAACATATTTGTAAAGGTACGTTATACACACATTGATTTGATTAAATTCAGCTTGTTGTTAGAGGTTTAAGGGAGTTCAGAAAAATTGTATTCATGTATAAGACTTTTGCATTCATGAAATTAAGTATAGAATGTGAGTTATATATTTAGATGTGTGAGTTATTGATCTGGACTTTCTTATATAATCATATAAATAGGATGTGTTTTTATGTGTTGAAACATATCAAGTATGAAATAAAGTTAAATGAGTGAAGAAGAAAAAAAGCCAAATGAGTTTGAAAGAAAAGTGTGAACTAAGTTTGTTGCTTCAAAGAAAATTTTCTTCAAAAAAAATTAATTAGTTTTCTTAAATATTCCTTTTTTGATTATCTGTTTTATTGGTTTTTTATGAGACACTTGCAAAAAGAAAGTGGTATTAGAGAGCTAGAATTTGAAAGAAAAAAAATTATTTCTTGCAAAGGGAAAAAAATAATATGATTTATTTCCAAGTGTCTCGATTAACGAAATAAAATTATAGAAGTTGATCTAGCGGTATGAAAGCTTTACTTGGTACACAAGATGCAAGGAAAATTGTTGATGGAAACTATGGTGAGCCAGAAAATAAATCAACTTTAAATCGAGCACAAAGAAAAGTTTTACAAAAAAAGAAAAAAAAAAGCTAGAGTGAGCAACTACTGAACCAATTTTTCATTATACTTCAAGATCGCTAGCCGTAGTAAATGAAATGAAGAATAATTGTGAGATACAATAAATAATGAGCAAGTAGTTGAAAAAATACTCCGCACACTAGAAGAAAAGTTTAACTTTATCGTTGTAGTGATAGAACAATCAATAGATTTGTGTTGATCAATTCGTGGGTACTTGGAGAGCCCATGAAGATAAGCTTCTCAAGAAGAACAAACAAGCAACTTAACAACTTTTTGTTAGGATTTTTGACAAAATATTAAGAAGAAGATTGTTGAAATGATTGTCATATGTAAAGCATTTAGATCAATTTTGTGAATGTTGTCTTTATGGTAAACAATGAAGAATGAGTTTACTACAAGAATCTTCTTCAACAGCATGAAGACCATTAAAACTTGTTCACACTGATCTTTGTTCACCGATCAAACGAAGTTCTTTTGTTAAGAATAATTATTTACTATTATTTATTGATGATTTTAGCATAGTTTTGTTAAGTCTAAGAGAAACCAGAGATTTTAGCATGTTTAAGAGATACAAATCTCTTATTGGAAAAAAAAATAGTCTATATAAAAGCTCTAAGATCCAATAGAGGAGGAGAATTCACTTCAAATTCATTCAAATAATTTTGCGAAGAAAATAAATTTATTAGCGTATGACAGTTTCATGCACTCTCCCAACAAATTGATGTTGAGAGAAAGAACAGAATCACACTAAACATAGCTCAAAACATGTTGAAAATAGAAAGTTGCCAAAAGAATTTAGTGAAACTAATATTTAATAAAAAAAATAATAATAATAGTTCAACGACATTGATTTATATAAAATGACCAAGAGTTTGTGCAAGAATAGGTTTGTGGTGGTGCAAACTTGGTTTGAATTGGTTGAAAAAGGTCAAAATGATTGTTGGATTTCAGTTTTTTCATGGTGGGGGAGGGTTGGTGTTTTGAATTGCCATGTCGGGCATGACTATGGAGTAGAAGGCTGGTTTTTCTAGGACGTTTGACCTTATTCTTAGTTCTTATATGTTTGGCCCTCATAATTAAGGAATCTAGATGTACTTGTGTTTATGTGTTTAATGAAGTTGTTTGATATTTCAAAATAATAATAATAATAAATTTTAAGAACCCCCATTCTTTTTCTTTTTCTTTTTTTTGAAGAATCATAATTTGAGCAGCAGCAAGAAAGAAGATGAAGCTTCGAGACTATAAAGCTACCCTACAATACAGACTCTAAGATCCAATGGGTCTTAAATGACTACAACTTGTCTGATTTTAATGGCGAAATTTGAGTAATTTATCCCACCATTGACGGAAGCAAGCCATTATTGGTCTGCTCAAAGTAGTGAAAACTTCCAAATATTTTAGCCTATTTAAAAATTAAAAAAATAATAAATAAACAAAAGAAGCCAGATCCAACCCAACCTTCTTTCTGAATCTCAATCCATACCCATATGAAATTGGCTTATTACGCGTCCATAACAAAGGAAAACTCCAAAACTCTGAAATCAACCAAAATGGCTTCAAATCTAAAACACAAACTCTTTTTCCTCTTCTTCATCATCTCCATCACCATTTCATTTGCAGAACTCTGCCACCCAAATGACAAAAAAGCCCTCCTCCACATCAAAAAAGCCTTCAACAATCCCTACATCCTGACCTCGTGGGACCCAGCAACCGACTGCTGCCACTGGTACTGCGTCAAATGCAACCGAACCACCCACCGGATCACCGAACTCGCCATCTTCGCCGACGACCGCCTCTCCGGCCGAATCCCGCCGCCCGTCGGCGACCTTCCGTTTCTCGAAACCCTCCGGCTCCGCAAACTCCCAAATCTCACCGGTCCAATCGAACCGGCCATAGCCAAACTCCACAACCTCAGAATCCTCGACCTCAGCTGGAACAGCCTCTCCGGTCCAATCCCGGATTTCCTCAGCACTCTCTCCAATCTCTTCGATCTCATCCTTTCCTTCAACCAACTCACCGGACCCATCCCCGGCTCCCTCTCCCAACTCCCCAACCTCGCCGGCCTCCGATTGGACCGGAACAAACTAACCGGTCCAATCCCCGATTCGCTCGGGTTCTTCCCCGGCGAATCGGCCCCGTCTCTCTACCTTTCTCACAACCAACTGTCCGGGAAAATCCCATCTTCCCTTTCGAGATTGAACTTAACTGCCATCGATTTCTCCCGCAACAACCTCGAAGGCGATGCGTTTATGTTGTTTGGTTCGAATAAGAGCGTTCAGATTGTGGATTTGTCGAGGAATTCGTTGGAGTTTAACTTGTCGGAGGTTGTGTTTCCTCAGAGCTTGACTTCGTTGGACGTTAATCATAATAAGATTTTTGGGGGATTGTTGCCGGAGATGACGAAGCTGAATTTTCAGTTTCTGAATGTGAGTTATAATCGGCTTTGTGGTGAGATTCCTGTTGGTGGAAAATTGCAGGATTTTGATTTGTATTCTTATTTTCATAATAAGTGTTTGTGCGGCGCACCGCTTGGTCGCTGCTAATAAGTGTTTGTGGGGGCCGCACCGCTCGCCTTTATTATCTCTTGTATCTTTACTCGGAAGATTAAATAAAGTTTGATCGTTGAATTTTGAGTGGATATTCAATTAAGTGTTTCTGTTTATTTAATGCAAGTTTATGAAATTGGACTTTTTTTAAACGGACTGGTTTACAAGATGACTTCATATGCTTCAAGTACTATTTCGTTTCTGCGCAATCTTTTTGGACTTCCTCCTCTTTATGTTGATTTATTTCCTTGATGCTCATTTTTTGTCTTTATTTATTTTTTTATTTTATATTTATTATTATTTTCAATTCTTTTGTAGCATTGCCTTAAGAACAAGGTGAATTTTGGGGGTTGGGTAATAATAGACCTCATATAATTGAAGTTAGTTAAGTTGAGTTAGTTCAACTAGATAAGCTAACTGCCTATGTAAGCACTAGCTTGTGACTTGTATCGATAGGAAATTGTGTTGGTGCAAAAAGTTAGATCTTTGAGAGGAGATTGAGGAGTTCTCGAAACCTCCCTATTTTGAATAATATTAAGATAGGCTTTGAAAAAAATACAAACAAAATGTAATCTCACACTTTAGTTAAATAAAAGGTAGATCAAGAGTATATAAAGAAGGATTGTCATCTTCATTGGTATGAAGCATTTTTTATGAAATTATATAAAAAAAAATTTTTTTTTTTAAAAAAAAAAACCACGAGTAAGCCCAAACTAGACAATATAATATCATATCAAAGTGAGGATCTATATAGAGTTGTTGTCGCTAATAAGTGGTATCATAGCGGTTCCACTAACTTAACCATGTATGTAGAATCATCAAGCATGGAACAAAAAAGTTATGAATTTCAATAGTCATAATGAAAATTCAAGGTTGAGCATAATAATATACTTTAGTGAGAAATGCTTCTAAAATAGGTGCTTCAATTTGGAATTTTTTTGAAAGTACTTACTTTTGTGTAGAATGCTTTTGAAACAACTGCTTCAATAAGGGGACATTAAAGCATCGTTGTCTTGATAGTTAATTGTTATACTCTATCGTTGTTGTCTGCACTGTTAGTCTAAGCTTGTTGTCTGTCCTGACAAGTTATTCCTTACTGATTCATTCTTAGACTTCTTTAATTTGGTATCATCTAGAGGTCTAGGTAAGATTCTAGAAATTGTTGATATAGTTTAGTTTGTTTTCATAATGTATGTTATTGATTGCGTTACAATTGTGAACAGAGTACTAATCACTAGGGGTGCACAAATAACCCGAACCAACCCAACTCAATTTGACAGGTTGAGTTGGGTTAAATACATAAATGGGTTGGGTTGAGTTCAAAATCATGAAATTTTCATGGATTGGGTTGGGTCAAGAGTTGACCTAAAATTAACCCAACCCAACCAACCTGAATTTATCATTTAGTTATAAAAATATATTTTTTTACCTACAGCATAATTATTATGTTATTTAATTATTTATATTATATGTATATGCATATTTATTTAATTTAATTATTATTGTTAGACTTTTTATTTTTTAATATTTTTTAAACTTTAAACCTATTGATGAGGTTTTGAAATTAGGTAAACTTGAATTTTGCATTTACAATAAGAATCTACTTATGCTAATGTCCGTCCTAAGTTTCTAGGAATAAAAAAGACGTTAAAGATTGTCTATTGAGTACATTACTTAACATGATGAGCTTCTTTAATTTTAAGTTAGTTGTAAATTTATGAACCCGATAACCCAATCCAACCCAAAAATAAAGAGTTGGATTGGATTGGGTTGTGTCTTTAATTGGATTGGGTTGGGTTGGAGAATTCACCAACCCGAATTTTTGGATTGGGTTGAAAATCACTCCAAACCAATTCAACCCAATTCATGTTCACCCCTACTAACCACGATTTGACCAGGGAACCAACAAGTTGTGGAGCTAGTATTAGCTCCTCTATTTCAGTAGAGAGCCAAGACTTGTTTGTCTATGTTAAATCACAACCAATATGTTTGTGATGAGTCAGGATAGTTAAGAACAACTCACGACATATACCTTCACATTTATATGATGTTATCTATTTAAATATAATCTTCTAATATAGATATAGAACTGCACTGTATTTATTTTATTTATATTGTCAACCACACAAATATGGCAAACTAAATTTGTAAAATTAACTTTCCTTTTTTTGTAATTCAATCATACCACATATATGTTTTAAAGTGGAAAATTTAAAAAGGAAGCGACGATCTAAAATCCATCATCATTATTTGCACGTACCAAGTGGTGCGCCACACAAACACTTGTTATGAAAGTAAGAATACACATCAAAACTCTGCAACCGCCCACCCACCGGAATCCGACCGCACAGCCGATTATAACTCACATTCATACTCCCAAAACTCACCAATTCCGTCATCTCCACCGGAATATTCCCAAACACCTTATTATGACTAACATCCAACGACGTCAAGCTCACCGGAAACACAACCTCCGACATGTTAAACTCCAACAAATTCCTCGACAAATCCACAATCTGCGTCGTCTTGTTCCCACCAAACACCATCCAAGCACCCCCTTCCAGCTTATTTCTCGACAGATCAATCACATTGAAATCCATTCTCGACAACGAACCCGGAATCTCGCCAGAAAGCTGGTTGTGGGAAAGGTAAAGGTAAGGGATTTGTCCCTTAAAGTACCCGAAAGAATCCGGGATTCGTCCGGTTAATCTGTTTCTGTCCAAACGGAGAGAAACCAGGTTTTCGAGATGAGAGAGCGAACCCGGGATTGAACCCGTGAGTTTGTTGAATGAGAGGTTGAGAAAGGTGAGGTTTTTGAGGGAGGTGAGGAGCGTTGGGACAGAGCCGGAGAGGTTGTTCCAGCTCAGGTCGAGGAATTTGAGGTTGTGGAGTTTGGATATGGTGGGGTTTATGGGACCCACTAGATTTGGGAGTTTGTGGAGGATGAGGGTTTGTAAGAATGGGAGGTTTCCGACGGCCGGCGGGATTTGGCCGGACAGATTTTGGTCGGAGAAGATGGTGAGTTCGGTGATCCGGTTGGTGGTTGGGCTGCACTTGACGCAGTACCAGCTACAGCAGTCTTGGTTGGGGTTCCATGAGGAGAGGATGTAGGGATTGTTGAGGGCTCTTTTGATGTTGAGGAGGGCTTTTTTGTCATTTGGGTGGCAGAGTTCTGAAAGTGAAATGCTGAAGATGGTGAAGAGGAGGAGGAAGGGTACACATGGGAATTTGAGATTAGAAGCCATGGGTTTTTTTTTTTGGTTGAGTTAGAAGAGTGATTTAAAGAAGTGTATGTGAAGCAGACTAAATTGACTAGATTGGGAAATGGAGATGGAAATGATTGTGTGTCCATTGTATTTGAGTGGGAGCTGTGTATGTTTGGGTACAGCTATTAGATGGATGAACTTGGAAGGGATTGGGGATGTCAAATAAAAAAATGAAGATTTGTTTGGTGGTAATCTAATTAAATATCATGGTCACAACTTTAATCTCAAAAATTAAAATTGCTCTCATTTATTTGAGAGCAGTACCCTCGTTATAAGGTTTGTCGTTCTCCTCTCCAACTTATATTAAAAATAAATAAATAATACCATCTTCATTTCATTCTTTTTCTAGGTTGTGACTGGGGACGGTAGATTATTGGTTGTAAGTGTTATTAATTAGGAGTATTGAAATTATGAGTTCATTTAAATATACATTTTACCTGTTAATAATTTCCTTGTATCTTTCACACTTGCCTAGTATGTAAAGGCTATGCCAATCAAATACAAGGCAAACACTATAAATCTATCTTGAGATTTATCATGGTATCAAAAGCCACACACTTACCTCTCTAGTAGTAATGTGCATCAATATGGCCAAAACGACTGCACAGCGCACATTGGGGGCGAGAGTCGTCATTCGATGCATCCATGTATCCATGACCTCCATTCCATCTATTGTAACCTTGATTAGAATTTGAATTTCTTGGATTAGAATTTGATGCTTGAGTTTCAAGTTTAATGTTGTCAAGTTGACAAAGTGTATAAAGTATAAGAGTGGAGGAAGAAGACTGAGAAATATTGTTATCAATTATAACATCACTTAAAAGCAAAAAAGGAATGTACCTCCTAGAGTGGTTTAGGCTTACTTTAGCAGCAATTACTGAGATGATGGACTCATACATTCCCCCAAACCAGAAAGAATTTGCAATATATGATATTGATTGCAGCAAGACAATTAAGGATGATGCTGAGAAGCACTTAAAATTAGTAAACCCTTGAAATATATTAAGTCTGGACCTTGGGACGAGCAATTAACAATATCTTTTGCACCATCTTGAAAGTTCTAGAAGTTATGTTTCTCCAAAGGCTCAAATAAAAACTCATTTTATAAACCAAAAAAAAAAAAAAAAAGAATCTAGAGCATGAGAAATCTCTCAACTGCAGAGGAAGATGTTATATATCAGATACCAACCTAATCACAGCAGTGAACCAAAAATGTGCATGTTATCAAATTTTGAAGAACAAAAAATGATGTCTAGAGCCAATAATATTTCTATTTACAAAATTTCTACCACCCACAACTATCTATAACTGAAGTAACAAAAAATAAAGGCAGCAGACCCTAAAAAACCAAAACCAACCTATATGGTAAGTGCTTGCTAACTTCTAAAAGCAAAGATTATTTTGCCAAATGAAAAGTATTCATAACAGGAAAAGTAACATATGATAATCCTCTAGAGATCTCATCAGAGGATGAGGATCTCTTTTTCTCCCATCTCCTTCCTTGTGATCAACCAGCGTTCTTGATCAAGTAGTAATCATCAGCAGATGATTGAATCCGAGTTCTGAATGAATATGTGTTGAAGCAAATCAACGAAAAGACATCAAAGTGCGAACTCTTTTTTCCCTCTCAGCCCTCTTGGCACTTGGTGTCCTTTTCAATTTCTGCAATTCATCCATTACTACTCTCTCCACTTTGTCAATGGAGTTCAACAGCTTCTTCTGTGGAGTCAATATCTCAGCTTCTCCCATGTTCTGATTCGCGATTCGATGAAGAATTTTCGGCACTTTGCCCACGCTTGGTTTTGGTGTCACCAGAGATAAGCTTGACACAACCTGATCATTGCTGAAATCTAAACTTCTTACGTCCGAGGGAGCTGGACTATTGTCATCATTTCCTTGGCCTTCGCTCTCTCTCAAGCGAGCTCTTGTCCTTTCGATTGCCTATTTAAGAATAACCAAATTAAGAGCTATTGGAAGATGATGACTAAAGGCAGAACCCCATTTCACACTGCCTCAAATGAAGCAGTAACTAAATAATACTCAGATGGCACAAATGCAGGATGAAAAGCAAAATGAGTTGAGCAATTGAAATGGGAATTTGAGGAACTAATAAAAAAGATGATTACCAAATAAATCTTTAAAAAAATGAAGCTGTGGGGGAAATGCTTCTCATGTGGGGGAAATGTTTCTCATTGATAGTGAAATATCAGGGAAGCAACTTAAAAAGAAGCAATGATTGACTCAAAGACACAATCATGTGGAGAAGAGATGATGCATATACCGTGCAATGATATTTTCTGAAAAATGAGGACACAAATAAGCAAAGACACATTTGTTTAGTATACTTTTTTAAAAAATCATGTAACCATTTTTATATGTTACAAAGATTTTCGAAATAATAGAACTCAAAAAATATTGCCAATGATAATAGTTTGCTTTAATGTATTGATAATATCCCAGAAATAGTAATGCCAACGCATAATGCCTAAAAGTACTTCTATAATCTTATCACATTAAAATCAATAAATATATACGCCCAAGATGATTGAAAATAGTCAAAAGAGCTTAGCTCAACTAATAATGTCTAGAAATTCTTTAAGAGTCAAACACGTGTTAATATAAGTGCTAATTTACCAATCAAAATGTTAAAATTCTTATTGGCTTGTAAATCTGCATCTTTACAACCAAATTACAGAATAGATATTGGCCCAAAATGTTGATTGGACTACCTGGTCAGCACATTCCAGTGAAGCCCACCAAAAAATCAATTCTAACAACAGGTCAAAATAAAGGCTATAAAACAATTGGAATAAAAAGAAATAAATAAATAACACTCAAAAGGGAAGATTAGGTTAACTTTATTAATGGTAGACAAGATATCATTATCCAGACTATTGATGTTTCATATGAAATCATTGGGCATGGACGTTACAAAACCAAAAGAATCTACTTTTTAGGCAAACAAGTAGACATAGCTTAAAAACACTGGAAATTCACTAATTAACTAGCTTAAAGTGAAAGGAAAGTGATCCAATCCAAGGGTTTACAAATAGGATTAGACATATGAAATAAAATTTTCCAATTGAAATTCAACTCAAACGATTACTAAAAATAAACAAAAATAAAAATAACTCAAATCAAATGCAACAAACTGCAAAACAGAAACAAGAATCTCAACAACTACACCAGAAAATCAAATGAAGCTTTCTCGAAAACCAAGCAACTACAAATTTGAATGCATTCAAACAAATGTACGATATCTCAAAGCTAAATTAGTGTATATGCATACTAGAGACCTTATGAAGTGAAAATGATAGTGAAAATCATATTAATCAAAATCACCAATTGAAATTCAACAATGTGCTATATACAATTATTCCACGAATTGAAGTAATCAAGTAATCAATAGAACAATCTAGCAGAATAGAATCAAAATATCAGGTAAGTTAGTGAAAATGATAGTGAAATCATAGGAATCAAAATTCAACAATATGCTGTACGCAAATATTCCACGAATTTAAGTAATCAAATGAACGATCTAGCAGAACATAATGAAAATATCAGGTAAGTTAGTGATTTACCCTCACAACTGCCGTAATATCGCGGAGGGGAGTTCTTGGATACCAGATCGGCAAAACACTATTCCTTCCCCGAGATCTATTCCGCCGGAAACTCCCAGCCGCCGTATTCTCGCGACTCGACGGAGATCTGTGAATAACTCTATTACGTCCAATTCCACCAGAAACAGGAGAACCAAAAGTTCGTCTCAGATTCGCACCACCGCCACCAGGTCCGAAAATCGTCGGCCTCTGTTGAACTGTAGTCGTCGTTACATCGCGCGCAATCGGAGTCCCTAACAAATTAGAATCCATTGCTTGTTCATCCAATATGCCGCCGCTAGATCTCAAAAGAGCAAAGAACTCGGCATGGTCCACTCGCCTCTCCAATCTATCTCTCGATTCCGACATTATAGAGCTTCAAAAGAAACAAGAAAGCAATCATTTCAAAAAGAAAACAATCATACAGTAACAAGAACTCAGATTCTTTCAGATCAAACTACATTTCGTGTCTAGATTGTCAACAAAAAGATTGAAAAAAAGAAGAAGGAATCGATTCATACCGTGAGATTCGAGTATAATCTTTACTTTGAACAAATTAATGGCGGTGGATTTGTGGGAGGCGCGGTTCTGTGCAGTTGAGAAATGGGAGGGAAGAAGATGAGAGCTTCTTGAGAGGCGAAATTTTTGGCAAGTTTGAAATGTGAAATTTGGGCGCTACTTAAACCCATTTTCAATTTTTTGGCTTAATTTCGTTACACGTGGCTGTTTTTTCTTTTTTTTCAATTTGTTGTTTGAATTTTAAATTTGCTGCAAGAGCGGGATTCTTATTTTTTGAAACCTGCAATTTTTTAACTTTATGTTAATATGAATTTACCATATACTCCTTATCTTTAATAAAGCCATTATTGCTTTTATAACACCGAGCTGTATGTGACTATTCAAAACAATCATTTATTTTTAATTATTTTAAATAATTTTTCATTTTAAATTAATAGAGGTGATAATAAAAATTGAAAATAGCTAAAACCTAACCAAATCAAACAAATCTATTACTTTGGTTCGGATTTTAACATACCAACAGATATATTAGAGAAAATCAAAAATCAAAAGTTATTGATTTGGTTTGGTTTTAACTGATAGTAGTTTATTTACTTTTCTTTTTCTTTTTATATGATTTAGTTTTACTTTTTATTGGTTTTTATTAAATGACCAAAGATTTTTGTTTAATTGAATTATAAATATTGAAAAAAATTAGGAAAAAGGCATTCAAACAAGGAATAACAAATGAAATAGTAAAAATAAAATATAATCGTATGGGAACCAAATGGAGGAAAATCGAGCCAATGATTTTGTCTTTTATTGGACATTTGTTGGTTCTTTTGTCAAAACGATTGAATTGGATCGGTTATCGATTTGGCCTAAAAATTGAGCAAAATCGAAGGAATAGTTTTGTCCGTTATTGGACATTAGTTCGGTTCCTCCTTTTGTCAAAATAATTGGATCGATTCGGTTCTTAGTTTGGCCTTAAATCGAGCAAAACTGAACTAATATCACCCCTACTAACTACTCAAAATAAGTCTTAATTTCTAACAACGCATTTCTAATTATGCATTCCTAACTACTCAAAATAACTCATCATTTTAAATTCACACCAAACAAGCTATTGTCTTTAACTTCTCTAAAAAAAACACATACAAACGAGTTTTTTGCTGTAATTCTTCCATTAAAATCTATATCCAAACAGAGCTACTACAAAAATCTCAATTTTTAACTACTAAAAATAACTTCTTAAACTGATTCATAATCCAAAACTTCATACAAAAGCCTCCCAGAACCTATAATGCCCTAAATATTTGGATTTAGTTTTTTGTTTCTTACAATTAAGTTTATAAATCTTATTCTCACCCATAATTTGTATTATTTATCTGTTGTCTATATTTTAAAAAGCTAGGTCACATCTTGAAAAAAAAATAATAAAATAAAATATAAATAACTAGCAAAGGCTTCTTTAAAATATATGAAAGCTTTGATATAGAAATGGATAGAAAATAAACTAAATTTTCAAAAATCAAAAGGTCATTGAACTAGACAAACGCTTCTTTAAGATTTATGTGATTATTTACATTTATGAATTTAATCACGACTAAGATAGATATTGATATATAAAAAGCATCGTTGATTTTAGACACTTCCTCTACAATAGATTTATATAAATATTAAATTGTCATTTAATTTTTTACATTTTGTTTTTTGAAATTACTCAATATAAATACGACACTCTTACTAATTGATTTCTGTTGATGCAAAAATATGGTACTGGACTCCAACGTTGAATTTGTGTTATCAAAGATAATAGTGCCTACAACATAAAAGAGGTAAGATTCTGGTGTTGTGTTAGCCATGTGATCTTTGATACTTAAGTTGGTGGTCTAAGAAAAGTGATGAAAGTGTTATGATTGTGTTCGACGAGATTTTCGGAGAAATGTAATTTGTTTGATGAACTTGAAAATTTATATTGATTTCGTATGAAATATAGTGGATTACAACACTATTTTATGTTCCTTTGATTCTTCTCTCACAAATACCAGGATTTTTACAGCTTAGTCTTCAGACAATTTTAGTAGCTTCAGACTTGGATAATTTCAGCAACTTTAGTTTTGGATTGATGGAAGCTTCAAATCTTCAAGAAACTTCATATCATTTCAATTTTCAAGAATCTTGTGCAGCTTCAATTTGCAGGGATTATGGAAAACTTCAATCTTCAAGAAACGTTATATGGTTTCAGCCTTCGAGAAGCTTCAACGTCTTTCTCCAATTCTACCAAATTTTGGATCCCCTTCAAATGAAGAAAGAAGTCTCTATTTATAGAGTTTTCCATGGGCTTCAAATGGGCTTGAGGCCCAAATGTCTTCCTGGGTTGGGTTTGGACCAATTGGTGATTTTGGATCCAAACGTCTTCATGGACCGGGGTGTTTTGAGCCCAATTTGATTCCATAAAGAAAAAATGGACTTTGGGCCCAAATCATCATTGGACCAAGCTCAGTCATCCATAGTTTTGATCATATTATTAGTGCAATCAAACGACCATAACACTGGCACGTGGCACATTTTGCTTTGCCATAATTCAATGTAGGGGACAATATATCATTTTAGAATTGATCCCTAAATAAAAATATTTGTTTTGTCATTAATTCTAAATAATGACGTGGTGGATTTTCATTTATCGAAATTTCTATTCCAACAAATGCCCCCTTTTCGAGGTTTTTGCACAAGTATGTGTGGATGGATCTCGAAAAAGTTAGTGTGGAGTCGACATAGTATTCATTTGTTTCTAATGTCAACCTCTTGATGTGTTAATTCAAACAAGGTATAAATTTGTCTTATAACCTTGAAATCTTTAAACACGCGCATTATGTCAATGAATCAAAATTTGAAATTTGGTCAAAAGTTTGATTCCACTTATTTGACACAAAAAATTTGATTTGAAATTAAAATAGAACAACAGTCTATTTAATTTCACATTTGAACTTGAGTTCCAATATTTGGCCACCACTTGGATTGGGTCATCATTGGACTGCTGGTCAACCTTTGACTTGAATTGTCATTTTGTTTAGACTTGGGGTGAACCATTTATACTAGATCATCTCTTGATTTGTACTTAGAATCTGTCGAATTTGATACAACAGAAAGTTTCATGAGTCAAACCTCAAAATTTGCAAATTTATAATTTATCTAAATTTGACTTGAAACTTAACAAGTGCTTGATTTTGCCTGCACCTTCAATTAATGACCATAAATTTTGGTTTGAAACTAACCAATTCATAAGTCTGATTTGGAATATGCCCAAATTTAACTTTGAGAGAAAAAAAAAAAAATATATATATATATATATATTTGAACTATGACCCATTTGAATTTTGATTAAACCGTTGGTAATTAAAATTTGGATTGTCCCAGATTAACTTAAACCAAATTTCTTTGTGTGCCACCTTTATTTATATATATATATATATATATATATATAAAAGGAAGATCCCTATATAAAAGGAAGATCTCTTACACCGTCCCTGTATTCGCTTGATTTCTTGAAAATATTTGAATTTCCAAATGTAGATTTTACTTTCAAATCTCCGAATTTAAACCTAAATTCGGTAAAAACTGAGATTTGAATTTTTTTTTTTTTATTTAGAACAACAATTTTTCTATAAATAGCTGCCCACAAACTTGAACGAGTCCCACTTCAAAGCTTT
>JBBMKA010000026.1:12274785-12291906 GCA_037833695.1 Sechiopsis laciniata | reverse complement strand
ACATCTTCTAAGACTTCCTTCGTCGTGCTCATCATAACTTGAACTTGAGTGATTAAAGCTTGTTGTAGCTTCTTGGCACTTGATTTAGTAATTGGACCTTGAGGCATGACAATAGATGTTCCTTGTTTCACATCAGGGTTTGTCGGGATTTTATTGAGGGGTGGTTTGTCTTTAGGGATTAGGATGTTCTTCATATGCTTGGAGTTTTCGATATCTAGGGCTCCGTTTGATAACCATTTAGGTTTTTTTTTTTTTTTTTTTTTTGAAATTTAAGCTTATATTTACTCAAGTTTCCTACAATATACTCTATTTTTCTACCATGTATTCCATTTTTCTTTTAAAAAGTAGGTGAATGTTAACCAAATTTCAAAAACAAAAACAAGTTTTAGAAAGTTTCTCTTTTTGTTTCCTAATTTTGGTTTGGTTTTTTAAAATATTGGTAAAATATAGATATCCATATAAGAAAAAACCAAAATAAAATAGTTGTTGTAGACTTAAATTTCAAAAACTAAAAATAAAATTGTGATCACATAGCCTACAATGTTAAATTTTCAACATTGCTTCTAAAAATAAAAAAATAAATTTTCGACATTTTTAAATTAACACTTTTGTTTTAAATGAAAACTTGTGGACATATTTAGGTAATCATACTTGAATTATTTTTCTCAAAAAAAAAAAAAAAAAAAAAAAGTCATACTTGATTTTTTTTTTTTTTTTTTTGGAATTGACCTTTCGAATTTCTTGTTGATTCTAAACATATTATGTGAAGTAGGGGTGAACATGGAGAATATGGATTGCGTTCGGTTAGGTTCAGAGAAGCTTTTAACTGAACCCAAATTTTTGGGTTGATCATTTTTTCAACTCACTCAATTAAAGAGACAACTCAACCCAACCCTTGTATTTTTTGGTTGGATTAGATTAGGTCCTCGAGTCCAATAATAAATTACAAATATAAATATTTTTTTATCAAATCAGTCATATATTATATATAAACAAAATACAATCTCTAACCAAGGTAATGAAATGAATATAAATATTAAATATGTAAAATAGTCACCTACTATTAATTCTACAATCATGCTTTATATAGAAATCTCAACTACATAGCATAAAACAAATAGATAATTAAAACAACAAAAATAGATGACATGATTCTAACTTCCATAAAACAAATTTATAATTAAAACCAACAAAGATAGATTACATAATTTGACTATATATTTTATGATGATATATAGATCATAAAGACTTGAAAAAATATGAAAAAATAAAAAGTCTAACAATAATGATTAAATAAAATAAATATACGCATATATAATAATGTTATAGGTAAAAAAAAATTAAATTAAATAATCAATTCAGGTTGGTCGGTTGGATTGGGTTAATTTTAAGTTAACTCTTGATCCAACCCACCTCATGAATATTTAATAATTTTGAACTCAACTCTACCTAAAAATATAATTAATCTAACCCAATCCAACTTGTCAAATTATATAGTTAATACTATTTTTTGTGAATTATATTTAGACATTATCAAAATATAGAAAGAAATCATATCAACTTGTAATTTTTTTAAAAAATAAATAAATTTATAAAAATAAAACAAAAAAGGCACTTCAAATTTAAAAGGAGTAAATGCTACATATAAATATATTTAATTTTATAAAATTGTTTATTAGCAAACTAATACAAAATTATACCAAATATTAAATTTAAAAATAGATAAACAAAAAAAAGTATGTAGAAGGAAAATATAGGACAAAATAGTCTGTAGCAATTCCCTAATTTTTAGAATTTGTAGACATATATTAAAATAGCATCCAAATCTTTCTATTAAAGAATTGTAAGATGTTCGAGATTTTTCAAATATCCAATAATCCTATATTCCTAAGAAATAAACAAGGTAATTGAAATGTCTAATTTTATAGGAATTTGAATTACCATGAAACGAACGATCAAGAAGAGTTTGTCTAGTCCAACATTTGGGTGGAACATTAAAAAAAAAAAAAAAAAAAAAAAAAAAAAAAATCCTTAAAACCTCCATAAAATCTTCATAAACACACATATATGCTCTCTATATAATATGACTTACACTATAATTACTATTAATCTCTCTGTCCAAACCACGATTTTGTGATGCAACCGTTCATAAACTTACAATCTAAATGAGAATTTTTTATCACAATCACCGATCAGTCTATATTTGGTTTATGTTACGAGCATTCAGTAACTTCTTTGTGGAAACAATGCTTTATCTCCACCAAATTCTTAACAAGCACACAAAAGAATTATTGATATTATATTTATAAGGGAATTTGCCATACATAGCACATTTTGCCCAAAATTCCTATTCTACCATCCTTAGACTTCTATCAGTTCAGTTGATAGACTTCAATCAGTTCAGCTAATAGATTTCTATCAGTTCAATTGATAGACTTCAATCATTTTTTTACCCCAAATGAATAAGTTTAGAAATTATGCTATACATGAAATTATTTTATATTTTTTTAATATACATGCAAAATCCCCTATTTATAATTTATCATTAATAATAATTCTTTTTCAAAATAACAATAACATGTACTAGACAAACGATTAAAACATAATAATAATAATAAATAATATTAATTATAATAATAATAATAACTTATTATTATTTGTTGATAATAGACAAGAAAAAACTGACAACAAATAAAATAGTGTCCCTCTTCTTCACTTTATTGGGATGGTGGGCGGGTTCTACTTCTACCCTTCACAGCAGTCCTCAAATTTTCAAAATCTCCATTCATTCACTCACACACCTCGGTAATCCCACACCAATTATCTCTCCCTTCAACTTTCAAATTCCAAATTCCAAATTCAAATCCAAACCCAACTCTGCAACTCCAACCTCCTCAACAATGGCGGCATTTCACTAAACCCCCAAAATGCCCTCCCTCCTCTTCTTCTTCTTCTTCTTCTCGTTTTTCATTTCCTTTTCTTCCTCTCTCAACTCCGACGGCTTATCTCTTCTCGCCCTCAAAGCCGCCATTGAAACCGACCCATCTCACGTTCTTGAGTCCTGGTCCGAGCTCGACTCGACCCCATGTCACTGGCCTGGAATCGTCTGCACCCACGACCGAGTCACCCAAATTTCCCTCCCCAACAAGGGACTCACCGGCTACATCCCTTCCGAGCTCGGCCTCCTCGATTCCCTTCGCCGGATCAACCTCTCCGGCAACAATTTCTCCAAACCCATCCCTTCCCATCTCTACAACGCCACCAATCTCCTCGTTCTCGACCTCTCCCACAACTCCCTTTCCGGTCCGGTTTTAAACCAGATCGCTGACCTGACCCAGCTTCGCCATCTCGATTTGTCGTCAAATTTTCTAAACGGGTCTCTCCCGAACCGGATTGTTGAGCTGAAACAACTCGTGGGGACTCTTAATTTGTCTTATAATGGATTCTCCGGCGGGGTTCCGCCGTCGTTTGGGGAGCTTCCGTTGGTCGTGAATCTCGATCTCCGGCATAATAATCTCACCGGGAAGATCCCAGAGGTGGGTTCGCTTTTGAATCAAGGTCCGACGGCGTTTTCCGGCAACCCGAGTCTCTGTGGGTTTCCGTTGCAAACGCCGTGTCCGGAAGCGCAGAACCCTAACGTTTTCCCGCAGAATCCGTTAAATCCGAAGCCGTTGAACGGTGATTTTCCGGCGGGGAGAACGACCGGCGGGAGTGGCACCGCCGCGTCGGCGATGGTGGGGGTGGTTTTGTCGATATTGGTGGTGGCTGCGGCGGTGGTGTCGCTGACGGTGTGGTGGTATCGGAGGAAGGCGGCGGCGGTGGATGGGGCAGGGAGGGATTTGGAGGGCAAAACGGGAAAGGGGAGTTTAGAGGTGGAGAGTGTGAGGGATTTAGAAGGGCAAGATGGTAAATTCGTGGTGTTTGATGAAGGGATGAATTTGGAATTAGAGGATTTGTTGAGGGCATCGGCGTACGTGGTGGGGAAAAGTAGGAGTGGGATAGTGTATAGGGTAGTGGCCGGGCGGGGATCCGGTGCGGCCGCGCGTATTGTAGCGGTTAGGAGGCTTAACGACGGTGATGCCACGTTGGCGTTTAAGGATTTTGAGAGTGAGATGGAATCCATTGGAAGGGTCCACCATCCCAACATCCTACGGTTGAGAGCTTATTACTATGCGAGTGATGAGAAATTACTGGTCACTGATTTCATCAAGAACGGAAGCTTGTACTCAGCCCTACATGGTAACTTATTCTAAATTTTAACCTTTTTTTTTTTTTTTCTTAATCTTTTATTTAGTTAAAAGTTACAAATTTGACTTTTAAAACTTTGTGGGTAGGGTCCGAATAATGAAAATAATGTCTACCAAGTTCTTTCACTTATGTCGATGACTTTAAGTTTAATGAAAGTGACTAATAGGTCCAATAGATCATTTACTATCAATTTTGTAGAAGACCAATTTTTTCTTTTGACAGTTGTATAGGACCAATTAAACATTAATTAAAAATGTTCTCTATATATATTTGGGAGTTCCACACATTTTACTATGTTTGGTTGCCAAAAAAAATATTAGAAGGATACTACCTTCTAGATACGGGCTTCTATGAGGTAGACTTCTTTTTTGATTGCTCGTACTTCGATTATTGTTATGATTCGAACTTCCAACTTATTAATTGAATTATGTTTATGTTGTCCTTTTTATTGCTTATGTTACCTTTTGTTGGCAGCTTAGTCGGCCATGGTGGTTAAATTTATTAATTAATTACAAATTTGGAAGTTTATGTGATTCTAACTTTTAAGATCTACTATAAATGAAATTAGAAATGAAGAGGCCTATTAAACATATTTTAGAAACTAGGGACCTATTTTAGCCAGTGTATAAAAGAGTAGGGTTATATTATATAATTCTCTTTCATTAAGTTTGAAACTTTTCACAAACTTTAGGTTGGAAAAGATGACATTATTTAAATTTGACTGGACGTTAAGAATAGTAAACATCTTAACGGATTTCTTGTCAATAATGTTTTTTTTTTTAATAATATAGTCAATAATGTTACAGAGTAAGACAATGTGCTATTTTTTAAATGTGATTGTTATGCATAATCCAACCTCTGACACTTGTTGGAATTAAAAAAATACAGTAAATATTAGCTTATCTAGTTTGGACCACATTTAACTTGGTATTATATCAATAGTTCTATGATTAAGATTTAAAGAGAGTTACATAATTATGATGTAGAAGAGCCCTCAAAAAAAGAAAAGAAAGAGACTTGGAAAATGAAACTGTTGTCTCATTTATGATAAAGTAGAGTGTCATTATATAATAAATTGGAATCAATTTAACCACATGTATGGTGGACCAGATACTCATAAAAGAAAAGTGTAGCCAAGTGGACTTATTTTCTCCCCTTGATTTTATTTTGAAATCATTTTCTCCCCATATTTCTTTGCTTGAATTTTAGCTTTTGTCTTCTATGTGTAAATGATGAAATTCTAATACCCTTGTGTAATTTTTATATAAGTTTATAGTATAAGCTTTTATCTCTGTATAAATTGCAGAAATTATCTCTGAACTCAGTTCTTTTCACAGTTACCCCTGCATTATTCTTTTGAAATCATAAACGTTTGCCCTTTAGAAAATCATACGTTTTTCGAAATATGAGCACTTAATCTTACTATTAGTGTCGATAGAAAAGTTTATAATAAGGTTGTTAAGGCTTACCATTTAAAATGCAATCTAGTATGATTTCAGAGAAATAAAAGTAAGATAATATTTGGCATAAAAGTTGGAAATATTCTTTTTCTTATATTTTGGAGTGTCTGAGTTAGTGTATGCATATTGACTATTCTCACGTGACAACTCTATAATGTTACATGATATTAAATCTCAAGTACTATTTGAAGATAAATTTTACATGAATTTGGATTTTTTTTCATTATGGGCTTCTATAATTATTTAGCTTGGTTGGTTGTTAGTGAATTTAGAAATTTAAAATTTGGGGCATCTTTGCTCCCTCACACACTGGCACAATTCCCTATATTTTAATTATGATCATGTTTTGGTTTTTCTTGGAATTTTATCTCCCCATTACTTTGAAGCCTGCACTGCAGGTGCCCTTGAATTTTCTGTGGTCCTCAAGACTTCTTCTCTCTATGCCAAATCCCATTAATAAGAGACCAAATTAATAGGATGGGCCATATATATTAGGTAATCTAGCATTTTTCCTGTCTACCATTCCATTTATGTGCCTTTTGTAAAGCACGGTAAGAGTGAGTTTTAAATGAATCTCTAAAAGAGTACATTACTTTTAAGTATATACTTATCAAATGCCAACTAGAGTTCGAAACTTCCGCCCTCATTGTTGTTGAACTCATCTTCCTACACTCAACCGGGCTTTTCGATGGAACATATGGCTTGAACATAATAGTAGACTATAAAATAAGGAAACTGCTTTCTTTTTCTTTTTTTATAATTACAATCATAAAGTAGATACTTTCCTTCGATATCTCCCAGTGTTTGGCCTAGGGACGGGCGTGGTTATCCCAGGTATAGTGGAGCAAAGCTCCGATTTCCTGGTTTTCAAAAAAAAAATCATAAAGTAGATACTTATCAAATGATTTATCTTGTAAGTATGTTTAGAATATTTTGTAAGCTTGGTCACACTCTATTTACAGTCACAATATGCTCTCTGTTTTCATTTCTTGTGATACTGTTTTGGACTCTTGCTCCACCTTGAAATCTATTCTTGTATTTTAATAGCATTCTGTGCTACTAAGAATCAATTAAAAATACTGGCATTACTGATTGAGTAATTTTCTTTTTGGAAGCAATGAAGTTTAGCATTTTATGGATCTTGTGATGTTTTCTGTAGGAGGCCCCTCCAGTTCTTTGCCACCTCTGCCATGGTCTGCAAGGCTAAAAATTGCCCAAGGAGCTGCTAGGGGTTTGGCGTACATTCATGAGTTTGGTACTCGGAAGTACGTACATGGAAACGTTAGATCAACGAAAATCCTTCTTGATGATGACCTCGAGCCCTACGTTTCAGGTTTTGGACTCACTCGTCTCAGTCAAGGAATGCCTAAGTTCACTACAACCTCATCGAAGAAGCTGAGCTCAAGCCAGAATATGATAACCTCAATCATGGGGCCAAGCATTACAACTCCCTCAGCGATGTACTTAGCTCCTGAGGTTCGGGAGTTTGGAGGGAAGCACACGCAGAAATGCGATGTCTACTCGTTCGGTGTTGTCCTTCTCGAACTTTTGAGCGGTAGGTTGCCGAATGCAGGATTGGAAAATGATGGGAAGGGGTTGGAATGTTTTGTGAGAAAAGTGTTTCAAGAAGAGCGCCCCTTGACTGAGATTATAGACCCTGCATTTGTGTGTGAGATTCATGCCAAGAAACAAGTGGTTTCTACGTTTCACATTGCACTGAACTGCACAGAGCTTGATCCCGAGCTTCGTCCGAGAATGAGAACAGTTTCAGAGAGTCTCGATCGAATCAAATCTCAGTGAAGAGATTTGTGTGTTTTAACATTGATCTCAGGTGTTCCTTTTGTTTGTAGAGCTCTTGGCTGGTTAATGTCAATTATTTCAATTGCTCTTTCTTTGACTTGTAGTAAGAACAGTCCAAGAGTTGTGCCATTAAGAAATGAAAGTTCTTCCTCTTTTTATTTTTTTCTTTTTCTTCTAACTTTGTGTTTGGATGAAAGGAAAATATTCAAAACCAGCATATTATAGAGAGAAAAAAGAGGATGATTGAATGAGAAAATGATAATAGAAAGAATATGGGCAAGTCTTGGTCTCTAAAAGCTATCCTTATTTTATAAAGATGGAAAATATTTATTGTAGTCTATTGAGCTTTTATTTATTTATTTATTAACTACTTGTCTATTGAGTTTTTTACTAACAAGTACCAACTTGAATAAATGTTAACAAGTTGTGACATAAGTGAAATATAAGAAAGGGCGAGGAAGATGTAGAAAGATAGTGTAATAATTGCAATGAATAGAACACTAATATATCTATAAATAGTGTGATAATTGAGGAAAATATATCTATAAGTAGAGAGAAATAATGGTAACGAGAAAATTCCAATCCATATACAATATGTTAAAGAGAATAAAATGAACAAACTATCCTTAAAAAAAAAAAAAGAACAAACTACATTGTATTCGATAATAAAGAGAATACGTAATTGGGGTGTGCTCAAAATTTGGATAGGCAAGGGGAATATGCAGGACATTCAAGGCCACTAATGGTTGATAACAACATTCCTGAGATGGGGACTATTTTTTATGGTCATTTTGCACAAAAGAACTTAGATAAGAAGAAGTGGACTCGGGTTCACCATATGGGCATTAGTATTGCATTGGGCCTGAAGCTTCGTTAAGTAAATTGAATCGAAAAGGGCAAATGAATGAAGTTTGTGACTAAATTTTTATGTCACTTTTTGCCTGCTGAAAGGAAGAAAGAAAATTGATGTTCTAGTCATTGTTGATGCTAGATTGGGCTGTTGGCAATCTGAGGTGGAAAATACATCTTCTCAAATTTTTGAGGAAGGTTCACAATGTGTTCCAATTTCAAATTGGTGCACCTTCGTGTCCAAGGGTACCGTTCACCTTGATATTTTCATTGAGATTTGTTCGAGGTATAGGCAACTCTTGGATTACCCATAATCCTTTGAAAGTGGCGACACTTTCAATGCCCATTTTTGTGCTGATGTTTTGTTTTATTAGTACTTTTGTTCTAGATTTTTGTGATAGGGCTTCATATCGTGAGTTTCTACTACTTTGTGTCTTTCAAGCGTTTTGGTCTAAGGAGGAGCTGATTGATAAATGAACTTCTATTTTAGTGATGGATGAGTGTTATTTTCGAAAAAGTTTTCATTCCTCCAAGATTTTAGAGCTTTTGTTTTCTACTTTGAAGGGTTCTTGTACCTCAGTTGTTTCTAAGTTGATAATGTTTTTCCCCAAAGATTCTTCAACGTCAATTAATGAAAGGTTGACTAACTACTACTGGCTTTTTATGTAGGGATCTACCAGCCCTTTATGCAAAAACGTCGGTTCGAAAAGTGTCTCAAATCACTTTAGAAGCTCTTTGATTTACAGCTTTTCGTCTTTGACTTGTCTTAGCTTGAGTTGTTGGCCAATATTAAGTGGCTCTTTCGAGTTTATTGTTTCTTTATTTTGGTTTTCTTTCCTTATAGAGTTTGTTGTATGTTTTGCTTATTTGATTAATGAAGTGATTTGATTTAAAAAAAAGGGAATAAGTAATTATTGATCTTTAAAAAATATTAATAAAAATAAAAGTACAGAGAGTATTACTCAAAATAATAATAATAATAACAGAGTAGACTATGCCGTGTTCTCATGAGAAAGAACATAACTTACATAAATTTCTTTAGCCTAATACCTTGTCACAGTCGTAATAAACTACTAGTTTTACTATCACTACACCAGATAATTAGTTCTTTGAGAGGAGACTAAAATCAAGAGACTTCAGTTGTTGTGTCAGCCAACCATTGATATTTTCCACACTTAGATCGAGCAACAATTACCTTTTGTTTGTTTTGGTAGGTATAGGTCTGTTGGAATATAAACAAAATATCTTACATTGGTGAGATAACGAGAAGATCGTGAATATATAAGCGATGACAACACTTAGAGATGTCCACGGGGCGGGGCGGGGCTGGGGAATGGGTTCCCCGGCCCCGTCCTCGAAAAAATCCCCGTTTTTTTTTCGGGGATCGGGGCGGGGATTCCCCGGCAGGGCACCGGCGGGGATTTTTTTTTTTTTTTTTACATTTTTTTAATATTTTTTAGACAATACTTTTAAATAATTAGATTTTTTTAGAAAATATCTATAAATTTCAACTATAATATTAATTATTAAACAAAAATATTCATATGAATAGATAATTTCATCAACAAATATATTTTTATTTGAAAATTAAAGGGGTAAAGTATAGAAAAAAATATTAAAAAAAAAAAAATTAAACGGGGCAGGGTTCGGGGAATCGGGAACAGAGAATAAATTCCCCGGCCCCGGCCCCGATTAGCCCACGGGGAATTTTTTTTCCCCGTTCCCCGCCTAACCGAGGATTCCCCGCCCCGGGGCCGGGGCCGGTCGGGGAAAATGGACATCTCTAACAACACTCTCTATTGGTATGAGATCTTTTGGGTGAAACCAAAAGCAACTCTATGAAATTGTATGTCTAAAGTGGACGATATCATACTAATGTGAAGATCAGGTAGGATTGTCATCCTTATCTTAAGTAATAGTAAATTGATCCTTTAAAGTACTTCAATACACATTGAGATTCGAAATTCTTACCCTGTGTAGAAGCTCAGTAATATACTGCTTTCCTTTTAATTTTAACTTGAACGTCGAAGTGTTGGTGGAACATCACTGCACCTTGGCCATTTATATGTGATTTTTTATTTCCATAAATACAAATTCACCATTGATTTCAACACCTCAATTTTTGTTATCAACAACACTTCTCCTATATAGTGTTTGTCTCCAATATAATATATATCGTTCACCATAATCAAAATTATATCTCTTCACAAAAGACAACCCTCATATGACACATCAATTCATTACAAAAATTATTGGGTCTTTTGGTTAAAACAAAACAAATGGACGTAAATGCTTTATTTCCAATTTTGAATAGGACTTCAAATCAAGTTAGCTCCATGATAAAAATATATATGTTTTAAGAAGTTATATGTTCGAATCTTTTCGACAACCTTCCTAATAAAATATTAGCTATCTTATGCATATGTTCTAAAAATGAATACTAAAGAAGAAACGAAAAACGTGATGATCTCAATTCCTAAAATAACTCGAAAAGTTTTCGTATTGAATGGTGCACCAAATTGTTATGTTTGATGAACGGATGAGATTGAAAACGACAACGAATTTGGTAAATAAATTTGCATTAGAAACCTAATTTTACACGGTGAAGGCCACAAAACCGTTGGCCCATACCCCACAATGGCCGTTGCTCCATTTCCATTTCTCGCTCCCATTTCAATCCCTTTTCCTCCTCTTTCATTCATCATCTTCATTTCCCATTTCCCAAATCCCCACAATATTCTCTGAAATTCCATTCAAACCCAGCTCTGATTTCAATTCAATTCTTGAGGGAATGATTGATTGATTCTTCAGCTGCGCGTTTGATTTAGGGGTTTCCCACTTTTTGTGATCTTGAAATGGGAAATTTCTTTGAGTTTTAATGTTCTTATTCGTCTAATCTGCGCGTCTTAGAGCTGGGTTTTGTGGGGGGAATTTTGAAGAGAGAAAAAAACATATAGAATGTCGAATCTGTATGGGGATTATAATCAGAAGATTGATTATGTTTTCAAAGTTGTGTTGATTGGAGATTCAGCCGTTGGCAAGACCCAACTTCTTGCTCGATTTTCGAAGGATGAATTTAGCCTCGATTCGAAAGCTACTATTGGAGTCGAGTTTCAGACTAAAACTCTTGTCATTGATCAAAAAACTGTCAAAGCCCAAATATGGGATACTGCTGGACAAGAAAGGTATGCCCTCTTTCCCTTTTCTTCTGTGAGGTTTGAATATGTGATAGCTTTGAGAAATGGAAAATAGTAATCTGCCCTTGTGCATTTGCTAATTAGTAAGTCGAGTAGATAAATGATTATATGATTGAAGATAGAATTAGACAGAAAAGAGTTTGGAAGCCTCTTTAGAACTATAAATAGTTTTGTTGTTGATTCTTGTACTCCCAAATCCAAAGGAATGCGCACATCTATTTGGGTTTGAATGCAGTTGTGGTGATTTCTTTTTGAAACCGATCAGAGCTTCGCTCCACTATACTCGGAAGGAATGGAGACATGGGAGGTGCCTACAAATTAATGTCACAAATGAGTCTCGAACCTGAGACCTTGAGAAGAGCACACCTTCAAAGTCCAAGCTTTCGACTACCGCGCCACTCCTTGGAGACAATGCAGTTGTGGTGATTGGAATTACATCCAAGTTCCATTATATTCATTCGGGTAAAAGTTGGAAGTCAACTTCGGTAAATTAGGCTGGTCAACTTTTAATCATAGTATTGAATCGAAAGGAATGTCAATTAAGGTGAAAATGCCAAGTCTTAGGAGGAAATCATGAACATGGTGTTAGACAATGATGTTGAAGTTTTTTTTCACTCATTTTAGAATTGTCTCTGAGCTAATTTCCTCCTTGGCTCTAGTTGTTAATTGTAGGTTTTGCTGTTTTTTATTATACTTAGTTGTAGCATGCAATGTTGTGCTATTTCAAATTAAATGAAATTATTGTGATAGGATTAGTAAGTCATAATTTCGTTTCAAGTATGATCAAGGAATGAAATAATGACATGCTAGTAGTAAACTAATGGGAAGGTGAAGGGTTTAAATTATCTGAAAGGCAGGCAGTTGCGAGTGTTGTGGTTTATCAAATGGGAATTCACATACAAGGGTAGAGAGTTTAGCACAAACGTGAGAGAAAGAAAACAGGAGAGTTCGAAAAAAAGTTGTGTGTAGACAGGGTAAGTTGGAGATATCTCTCCTGGTTGCAACTTTTGTACATTGGTTCAAAAGATTAATAATAAAGTGTTGTTCCCGTTCGGGAAGTTCGGTCAAAATGGTAATTAGAGCATTTTATTTGGGATGCCTAGAGTGAGAATTATGGATTGTAGAACAGAGGATTTGAAATTGCAAATGGGGTCAGTTGTTTGCTCGATAGGATGAATAAATTGTTGCAGTAAAGGGAGAAGGAACAATTGGTGATAGAATAGAGGCATTCTTGATAATGTGCAGGCGATTCTCGAGCCGATGAATGAAGGAAAGGATAATAAGACAGTTAGGAGGAATACGAGTATGAATGAATTAACCGCAAGAAGGCTAGAGCTTCCTCAGTTCAATGTAGTTGATCCAGATATATGTATGGATCTTTAGAGCAAAAGGATTTTTTGAGGTTAATCAGCTGATAGAGGAAGAATGGATGGAAAGCTATCAGTATGGTGAGCGAGGCTATTACTTGGTATGGTGGATAATGAATAATCAATATAGCTCGATTTCTTATTTTGCATGAAGGCACGCTATATGACCATTTATTAGCTTTCCAACAGGGCTTGCGTGAGAATAGATGCTCGAAATCTTAGCAGCTCGATACTTGGCAAATACATGATACTGTGGTTAACTCTGTAAATGGATTGAAGCCAGAGGAAAGGGACTGACTCTTACAAAAACCAAGATGTTGCTTTGGGTTATCTTGGGTTCAGCTTGTTAGGGCCCAGAAGATTATGAAGGATATCGCAGACAAGCACGAACGGGACATTTTGTTTCAGATTAAGGACATGGTGTACATGAAGCTCCACTTTTTTAGGCGGCTGACTTTTGCTTGAAAGAGAAACCAAAAGATTAGCTCCGCTGTATATGAGCCATTTCAAGTGGAATGCATCGGCGCAGTTGCTCGCTTATGCTGCTACCTTCAATAAACATACGTTTGGTATTCAACGTCTCCCATCTCAAATTAGCCAAAGGAATGTACTTTTGGCAAAGCTCCAATACAACCACAGTTCAGTCCAACAACAAAATCAACTCATCTCTCACGCTGTTGGGATGATCTTCTCCTAATTCTCCTCAACGGGAACTTAAGTAATTCAATGGTTTGGCCGACCAATGGAGGCGGCCTCAAGGTGAAAGCTTGGATGCGATTGATAAGCAACAAGTTTATTGAATGTTTCAAGGAAGAGAATAAGAAAATCGGGAAACCAGAACAATGTGTGCTATGTAGGATCAAGTTAGTTTGATATGTGCTATGTAACACATGAGGTTAGGAGGGATACATAAATGAACCGTGACCACATCCAAACGAGAGAGATCCATAAGATATGGACGACATCGATTCCAAAGGTTGGTTGACCTCTTCTAAATTTTTCTATGAAGTATGTGAGCGAGGACCAAGCATGCTATAAAAGCCCGTGCTTGTCTACAGGGACAATCTTCACTCTTAGGAGAAGTTTGAGGCAAGCAGGTAACATGGAGGTCGCAAGGAAATGTCGAGGCTAGGTCCAGATTACGAATCCTCGTCCAGATCTTGGTTCTCAAGCATTACAATATAGGGCCTAGATAGATGGGAATGCAAACGTGAGGCGAGTGATGTAAGTACATACGAAAAAATGGGAAAAAAGAGAGTTATGGGAAAGTTTAATGAAATGAAGGAGAGTTATTCTGTTTAAAAGATTAATCCACAAGTATCTTTCCCATTTGGAGAGTTCTATCATATTATTCATGGAAAGAGATCGTAGAAAGAAATGGTAAGAAAATGTAGATCAATTTATATACTATAACCTCTTGAAGCTAAGAAAAATATTTCAGTAAATACAATGAATAAATTTGATTCAATGCACACAGGGGTGCTCGAAAAAGATTGTTGCCATTTGATTTTCAGGTGGAGATTTCTAGTTAAGAAATTTGAAGGATGTAAAATTCAGAGCGTATAAATAAGAAAAGGAATATTCATTAGAAGTCTGATGATCAACTGTTTCTAGCTCTGTCACACATAATTAGATCCGCTTAGTTCGATATGAAACTGATAAGTAATAATATCTCGACTCCAAAAAAAGGGGTTAGATTCTGCAATTGATACTTTTGACATGAATTCTTCGAAATTGGAATGTTACAACAATTAAAATTTTGTATTAACTCCTGAAATAAAATATTGTATGTTTGAAGTGTATCTGCTACTCATAATTTCATAATTAAACAGCTTTATTGGTGTATGATTGTCAGACATCAAAACAATAGTGTTATTTGGAATACAAACTTTTAAGCTCATGGCTCTACTATTTTTATCATATGGTTTCTGATTAAATAAATTCATAAATCTTGATGTTGTTAGGCACTTGGTTAGTTATAGTTCTGATAATATACCATTTTCCTCATTGCCAGGTACCGAGCAGTGACAAGTGCATACTACAGAGGCGCAGTGGGAGCAATGCTAGTTTACGACATGACGAAGCGCCAGTCGTTCGACCACATGGCAAGGTGGCTGGAGGAGCTAAGAGGACATGCTGATAAGAACATTGTGATAATGCTGATTGGAAACAAATGCGACCTAGGAAGCCTCCGAGCAGTGCCAACAGAAGATGCACAAGAATTCGCCGAACGAGAGAACCTGTTTTTCATGGAGACATCGGCCCTGGAGTCGACGAACGTGGAAACGGCATTCTTCACAATTCTAACAGAGATATATAGGATAATCAGCAAGAAGAGTCTAGCAGCTGGAGAAGAGATAGATATTGGTGTGAATCCAACTCATTTTAAAGGGACTAGCATTGTTGTTCCTGGACAGGACCAGGATTCTGGGAGAAAAGGGTGTTGCTTTCGCTCATGAATTTCACATAATTCCATGATCATTTCAGTTGGGACATTGTTTGTCTATTCCACTTGGTTGGATTTATACTAAGAAGAAAAAAAAAGAATCATGTATTTGTAATTTGTAAAGGGACTGGCTTGATACCATGGATAAAGGCTTAGTTAAGTCTCAACAATTTGGAATAGAAGTCCACCTCATTTAACCAATATTCTTTTTAATCCATGGGTACATACATCTTAAACTTGTTTTAAGATTTTTTTAGGGTCTAAATTAGAACAAAATTCAAAATAAAAATTTTACCTTTTTTTACAGCATTTGAAATATATATATATATATATATATATATATATATATGTCTTTCCTTATCATTTCATTACTATTATTAACCTTTTGACAAATATATAATTTTTAGTACAACATTATTTGAGGTTGGAGGTTTTGCATTTGTAATCTCTTAACTTCTAAGTTGTATATAATGACATTAGAACTCTGTTTGTTTGGGCCATTTTAACAAATATTTAATTAAAACTATTAAAATATAGTTAATAAAAAGAAAGTTTAATTTACTATTGCATTTCATATTAATAGTATCTTAAATTCTCCTCATTTTAGTACATATTTTATTCTTTCATGCTAATGAAAAAAGAAGAAGAAAAAAAAAATCAACAATCCAAACAAACAATTAAATCTAATTTTTAACTACCAGTGTCAATTCTTAGCATAGTTTGGACATAATACAATAGGCTAGGAGTCAAATAACAAAAAGACCAGGCACTAAATGACAATAGAGGGAATACATTGACATAAAGTCATGAATGGAAATACAACTCTTATGCATCACATTTTCCACATGGTTAGAATCTATAGGGTTGTTTGGATGCATTTTTGTAGAGCGATTAGATAGAGTAATTGTATTAATAGTTCGTTTGGTTGTGACTGTGATTGTATGAAGAACTCGTTTTAATGTGGTTGTTTATTAAGTAGTTACAGACAATAACTCGTTTGAATGTAATATTTTTGTAGAAGAGTTGTAAGAGAAGTTTGTTATTTTTTTAAATGATATGACATTTATTAGTTTTTTTTTTTTTTTTAATCTAAAATAATGTTATTTATTTATTATACCAAATCTCAAATTATTCTTTAATACAATGTGAGGACTTTTTTTCTTTTTCTTTTTTCTTTTTTTAATAATATCACATTCTTTATTTAGCATTTTAATTTGTATTCTTATTATTTTTGTGAGAACATTTTTTTATGATATGAACTTTAATTTAGTTAATTTTAAATGATGAAATATATTTTTAAAATAGAATATTGTGTGAATGAGAATAAATTCCAATTAATTAATAAATTAAGTAAATGAAAAAAGACAAATACAATTCTTAAAAAAAAAAAAAAAAAAAAAAAAAAAAGAAAACGAGAACTACTTTTAAATTATGAAACATATTCTCAAAATATAATATTATGTGAATGCTAACAATTTAAAATTAATTAGTTAAAAACTAATAATATTAAAAAGATAAAAAAAAAATCAAATATTTACAACAAAACAAATTGAATTATAAAATAAAAAATATGTTCCCAAAGGGTAGCGCAGTGGTTGAAGACTTGAGTTTTGAGGGTATGCTCTCTTCAAGGTCCCAAGATCCAATTGAGTCATAAGAGACCCGTCATTCTAGTCAAATGACAAAACCACCCAGTTGGCAGTCTGATTATATTATGGAGAGTAACATTGCATATTGTCTTCTAACCGAGGATG
>JBBMKA010000026.1:12262368-12274685 GCA_037833695.1 Sechiopsis laciniata | reverse complement strand
TAAACTATGGCTAAACTAAGGAAAGTTGATCGAAATTTAGTTCGACGGAGGATCGACCCAAGAGTGGGTGATCTCTCGCCCAAGTTGTGTCTCTCCAGAGTGCGTCTTCTCCTTTGCTCTGACGGAGAATGCCTCCATTTATACTACAGCTCAAGCGACATGGCTCTGACTTCTCTGCTCCACGATCCCTTGTCTCCTCTGGACAACATCTGACATTCTCTACTCTGGGACTGCCAAAAGATGCTCTGCTCCACGATCTTCCGTACAACTCTTTGCCAGAATGAAGTTCGCTTAAACGAATGTGAAGGGACTTCATTCTATTTGCTGCAATGTGGAGTGCTTGGCCGGTACCCGTGTTTAGCTGGATTCTGCTTTTCGCTTCAGTGAACGACTTCTTGTGTGTAATTTCGCTTCGCTCCATCAGGAATGCTGTAGACAAACTAGAAAATATCAATTCTTTAAACACTAATAAATTTGCACACATTCAAGCACGTTTCGCTGCAGCGAACCTCCAAAATGCATCCTAATCAGAAAACTAAAGGATGTTTCGCTAAATCATAACTTTTTGTATGATGGAGCAAAATTCAATATTAAATTACTTCATTATAGCAAATTCTAAATAAAAATATGTTCTTTTAAGCTACTTAAACTCTTAATTCTTGAGAGTTATCAATAGCTTAGTTGTTTAGCTAGCTGAATTTTAATGTGTGCTTGTTATTATATTTGCTAGGTTCGTGTTGATTCTGCAGCTCAAGGAGCACTTTATACTTGTGTGATTTCTGCTTATTTTCCAAGTAAGGATTTCTTACTAGGGTTGTGTGGGCCCTACGTTACGTCATTGATTGCATCTTTGTTTACTTGTTTACTGTTTGCGAGCATGCTTAGTGGATAGGTTGATATGTATGTTTGCTGCAAGCATGTTTAGTGGATAGGATCTGTTGTCTCGTTCTGTTTTTGGCTAGCATGTATGTTCCCCGTTGACATGTTAGTACCATGCTAGGTTATTCTTTCGGCATGCATCCTGATGTTTATGTTTGAGCTGTTAGTATCCTACTAGGCTATATGTTTTGAGCATGTTTAATCTGTTAGGGACGAGATGCGTATTCTTAGATATAACCTGCCAGGTTGTCATCATCTAGAGGCTGAAAGCGGACATAACGTACCTTGTCCCCACAGGTTGAGATTAGTGAGGACTTGTTCCCACCCCCGGCAGCTGGGCGTGGTCTAGCTCACCACACCGGCATAAGCCTAGTCTGTAGCCTGCTAGAGTGGAGCCCATCACGGGTGTAAGCCTGCCCGGGACGGTTCTTAGCTTCAGGCGATCGGCGGTTCAGGCTTCTACAGCTGAGTGCCGCAGACCTCTCACTACTGTAGATCAGTGACGCTGTTCCGAGTCTTTAGGCATGCGTACCTAGACCGGTGTAGTTTGTACAAGTCCTACATCCTTACATAATTTTCAGCAGCATGCGGTGCGCCGAGAGGAGAGCTCTCTCGGGCTAATGTTCGTGAGTACACAATTTCTGTTTCTGAGTTTAGAGCCAGACATCGGGTACTCTCTCGATTGTCATAGGAGCAGTTTGGCCGAGGGTAAGAGGCCCTCGAGGACATCTAGTTGGGATCAACTTTTGAGTTGGTCATTTGGCTGAGGGAGAAAGACCCTCGAGGATGTCTTTTGGGATTGGTTTTGGGAGACAATCATTAGGCCTAGAGTAGGAGACTTCCGAGGATTCTAGATTTGTATCGTTAGCTCATGAGCAGAGATCTGTGTTGGTAACTGTTTGCATGAATACTGGGATGCTAGATGATTTGATGTTTCGTACTGTACCCCTATTGGGGATTCTTACTGAGTGCCTTTGTACTTACCCTTATTTTCTGTGGTTTTCCACCAGGTAACTTGGGACAGCACCGGGACGGCTAGCGGAGGGAGCTGTATGATCATGGGAGCTGCCGACACTCTGTCTTCTTTTTATGTCTTCCATTATTTTGATTCAGCATGTAGTCGAACACGGAATCCATAGGATTTGCATATGGAACTTGATGTTGTTGTTTTGATATTTTATTTCTGGATATTTCAAATTATACTCTGGCCAGGGTTGCTTTTAATGATTTGAATAGGGAATGTTTTAAATGTTTCAAGACAGGTTTCGTGGGATTTCAATGTTCGTTTATGCAAGTTATTAATGTTGAAATGATTTTATTATCTTTTAATGCATGCATGCTAAGTGAGAACCTAGGTTAGGATCATTTTGGGTTAGGTTCTTACAAGACCTAAGGCTCGGGGATAGATCGTTTGTCGCTAGGAGGGACCATGTGGTGACATTCAGGCTCGAAGACAGATCGTGAGGCTGCACTAGGCTTGGACGAACACGCTTGAAGACGTCTTCTCGGGTAACGTCTTTAGTAGGGATGACGACGGTCGAAGCGAAAGTTTGGGTTGATGGGGACGGGATGTGACTAGCCGCCTAAAATCGTCTTTTTGGCGGACATGTATGCAACGATGAAGCTCGAAAACTTTAGGATTTTTGTAAAACTTTTGAGGTGATTCTAAGAGTTTCAAGGCACGATTTCCAATGCAATTAACAAGAGCTTTTACTTCTGAGCAAGGGTCGAAATTCTAAGAGGAATGAACACAAAAATCGAGAGAGAAAAAAGTAGAGAAGAATGAGAAGGGAGGCCAAAAGTGTGTTTGATTGAGAACCTCAGGCAGAATGAGGCAAAAGCGAGTCTTTTATACTAAAGCACTATTCAATTAATTATGAAAATGCCACTCAGGCTTAAATGACCTAATTGCCTCTCTTGGAACAAAAGACGACCTTGCACCTTTCGAGACAAGGCCCCCTAGAGTCCCTCTAAGGCCAATTAAATAATTTAAAACCCTCTAAGAGTCCTGAGAATCCAAAATTACTTTATTTACAAGGACGGGAAGAATTCGAGTTGTTATAAAAACCATATTGTGTATTAACTTTAGTTAAATTCGAATCTAAAGAAACTCTAATTACATTCTCGATAATTTGCTATAGGTGGCAATTTTTGGATTTTATGTTTTAATTATATCACTGTTTTAGAAATATTTCATCCTAACAGAATTTTGGGCGTTTTTTGCATATGCCAATTCTAACCTTCATTGTCTCTTGATTGAAGACTATCTGCTGCACTGATTGAAAATTATATGTGGCACTGATTGAAGATTGGAGATGTCATTTTTCCCCACATTGTCGGGGATCTGCCTTAACGGGCGGTGAATCCCTGTTTAGGCAGGGAATGTATTTCCCATCCCAATTTTTCCGTTCCTCATTTATATTTATATTTATTATATTGTATTATATATATATATATATATAAAAATAAAAGTATGAATATTTTCTTACCAAATTCAATATCTAGTTGAAAATTAATAAATATTTAAGATTAAAAGTTAACTATTGTTTTAAGAAGGATTAAAAGTTAACTATTTGATCACTTATAAAATAAAAATATTAGATCGAATTGAGATTTAAAAAAAAAAAATTAAATGGGGAATAATTCCTCGCAAGGAATCCTCCCTCCATCAATGTAAAATCTAATGGTGAATTTTGCGGGAATGATGATTAAAAAGAGTGTGATGGGATAAGGACGATAAAATCATCCTGTCCTCGCCCCGTGTACATCTTTATTGAAAACTGTTTATGACAGTGATTGAAGACTGTGTGTACACTAATTGAAAACTATATGTTACACTTATTGAAGCCATCAAATGCATGAGACTTTTCTTATTTTTACTAAGTCCGCCCCAATTTTTTACTATGCTCAAAATTCTTCTAAAAAGTTATTATTCATAGAATATATATATATATATATATATATATATATATATATATTATACATGAAAAATTGATTAAATTCTTTTTGTTTTCTCTTGTGAAAGAGTTGGGGCAAAGAAAATTATGAAGAGAGCTATGGTGTAGTAGTGGTCGGTAAAGATAATTGAGTGTGATTATAACAATTTTTTACATAGTAAAAGTTCTTCATATTCGTAATTATTTCTCCAATTTTAGAATTTTCCACGTAATTCCTTATATTCTATATTTTGTTGTTGTTGTTTTTTTTTTTTTTTTTTTTGTTTATTCCAATAGTTATGGAGGATATATTTTTTCCACAAAAAAAGTTGGTTATGTCTAACCGGCCTTAATGACTAGACTCTACAAATGCCTAAAGTAGAAATTTGCAGGATTTATTGAAATTTCTTTAACCTTCAAGGACTCAGAGATTTAACCTTTTATTCTCTTGAGGTAGATGTACTTAAAACGGCTTTTTTTGTTTTTTTTACAAAAAATAATTCATTAATCAACGATCACCAAACTCATACAAATCACCCTCTAAAGTGGAGCCAATATTAGTGGGGAAAAACCCACTCGAAAACTCAACTCTATCCTCCACAAAAGAGAAAGAGGAATTCCAACTAAACATTCAACGAGAATAGGGGGAATTCAAGGAATATTATTAGAGAATATAATTGTAACTCACTGCTTTCTAAACTATAATATAAAATTCTCATGTAAATATTCCATCTCCAAGCCTTCATACTAATTCTAATCAGAGGTGAGTTTGACCTAAAAGCAATCCTATACGTTCACCACTTATGTGATTTTCTTTTGTCAATATATTGAACCTTTGACCTCTCAACCAACGACATTTCAAAAAAGAGCAAAAAAAAAAAAAAGAAATCTCTCAACCAACAAGATATCTAGTTGATAACTATTTTGTTTTTTATCATTTGTCTTTAAATTTAAGTTTAATTTTACTCAAATTTTCTATAATGTGCTAATCTATCGTTCCTTAAGAAAGTAGGTGAATGCTAACTAAATTTTAAAAACAAAAACAAGTTTTTTGAAGCTACTTTTTTTGTTCCAAATTTTTTGTTTGGTTTTTACAAATATAGGTAACGTGTAGATATTCAAATAAGAAAAACATATGGTAAGGTAGTTGTGGTAGACATAAATTTCAAAAACTAAAAATTAAAAACAAAATGGTTATCAAACGGGGCTACGTACCTTGATTTTGTTTTTCAAATGTGTTGAATATATGGTTGAAATACCATTTTATTCCTTATAAGAATTTGAGTTTTATTTCATTTTAAATCCTATACTTTTAAAAGTAAACTTTAGTCCTTAAACTTTTAAGTTTGTTCCATTTTGATACTTGGACTTTTAAATGTTCCATTTTGTCCCCAAGGGGCAGCCCAGTAGTTGAGGGCAAGGATTTCAAGAAACACTTTCTTGAGAGATCCCTAGTTCGAGGTCGTTGGAAAGCGCTTAAACTAGAATATCATTCGAAGTATCCTGGTGCCACAGCCTAGGGACGGGTCAGTGGTAGAGGAGCGAAGCTCCGATTTCCCGGTTTTCAAAAAAAAAAAAAGTTCCATTGAATATATGATTTTTTAAAAAAAAAAAAAAAAATTAGTCCATATGATAAATTTGAAGTTATTATTAAATGAAATTGGTTCAATAATATTAATAATTTTAATATACGTAAATAAAATATGTGAACATATTCCTAAAATTTATAGAAATGATAATTATTTTTTAAGAAAAATAACAAAAAAAATTCAATATGGGCCGATTTAACTTTTTCTTACAAATCTATGAATTAAAATTGAACACTTAAAAATTTAAGGATCAAAATGGAATAAACTTGAAAGTATAAGAATTAAAATAGAACAAACTTGAAAACTTAAAAGACTAAAATTGAACTTTTCAGATCAAAATAGAACAAAAAATAATATTTTAACCACTATATATATATATATATAAACCTTTGACTTCTTTCGACGATGGTTTTTGAAGCAAATCCAAAAAGAAATTGGCACCGGCTTTTACTTTTTTGGGAAGAAAACCGGCTTTTACTTTTGTACATGGATTATTTTTTCATATTTGATTACTTTTTTTGCACTTGAATTATTTATGGTTCATAAAATGCGAAAAAGTGTGCCAATTGTGAAAATGATTGTTTAAGGGTCCAAACGTTCACAATATATGGTTTCATTAAGAGACAAAATGTGTCAAAAGGAGCATATATTTTGAGTTCATATATGATCGAGTAATATGAGATTATAAATTTGAATCTCTTCTCTTAAATGATCTAAATTTTTTTTTCTTTTTTTTTAAAATTATATCAATTAGGAGTTGGGGATTTAAAATCAATTCTTCTTAATCATTGAATATACACTAATGTCGTTAAACACCTGCTCATGTTGGTAAATGATTTAAAAGGTTAATCAATTCTTTTCTTGAATATATGTTATTTTATAGTTAAATGTCGATTTTCAAGATCGAACACGCTATCGTGGTATTTAACTGAATTATCATTAAATAATGAAATCAACAAGTTACAAATGCTTTCGGTTGTAGCATATTTTTTTAGATAATATATATATATATATATATATAGACATTATTGTAGAAATATTGTTGGAGAGTTATGTGACATAATGTCTCCAAAAAAAAAAAGACGACTTATGTGAAATAAAATATAGCAAAAAGTTAATTGGTATTGGGTGGACGCAATTGAACTATTTTATCATACCAATTATAGATGTGAAATAAATATTAATTAGTACTGAAATTGAAAGCTAAATATTTAATCTAAGCTCACTACTTTTCTTATATTCAAGTCTTTATTGTCGTACTCAAACAAAAAAAAAAAAGTTACAAAGAAAAGAAAATTCTTTATTATCTAAAAAATAGTAAATAAAAAAATGACATAACTTCAAAACATATTTTACTAACTATGAGACACATGCTATTCAAATATGTAGAGGTGCATATTTTAACGTATATTTCAAAGTTAAGTGAAACTCTCTTTTAATAAGATGAAATATATTGATTTCAAAAAAGAAAAAAGAAAAAAGAAAAAAGAAAAAAGAAAAAAAAGATAGAAATATACTAGTTGAGTTATGCTATAGTTGGTGAACCCATATGTTTTAATTGGATGAATAGTATTTGCCAACAAATTCCAAAAAATTAATTAACTTTCTATGATTTAGTCTATAGTAGCTTTCACTCAACATTGTTTAATGTCTTGGAAATTGGATCGGTTTAAAATACTATCATACTTTTTTTTTTTAAATTACAATAATTAGAGATGGATGATTCAAATTCATGATCTCATGATCTATAAATATATATTGATTTCGCTCCTCTACTGTTGACAAATACATACTTAACAATAATAAACTCATGAATATAGGATTTTTTGGGAAAAAAAACCTCATTAATATATCTATCATTAACAAATTTATCGTTTCATTTTTATTTTTAACGAAGTTTCAAAAGAAAATCGATATCAACTTAGTCAAACTAAATAAATGCATTAAAAAAAAAGTTAGATGCTTCAATCCTATTCAATCCTCTCACTGACCTATTATAATATATATACAAACATTAGAAACTAATTATATATTTAATAAAATAAATTATAAATAAACAAGAGCCATAAATAAAACTAACCCATAATTGCTTATGGACTTTTCTTTTTTGTTACTGAATTTTATATTTATATTCTAAGTAGAAAAATACTGAGTTCAGGTCCTCCATTACCATCTGGATTCATCATGTAAAAAGCTTCCGAGTCACAACTACCTACAACTCGCTCAAACTTTGCTCTCATGTACAGTAACTCGCCCTCCGACCCGCTGCCTTTTCGGCCGTCGTCCACCATCGGTATCACTCCAGCGCCGACCGACACGCTCTGCACGGTGTTTAGCACGTACCATTCAAACTCTCCACACGTGCGAGACGTCGCGTGTCCACACTTTCTTCCATTGCAGTACATCGTCCACCTTGGCTCATCGAACAACTTTCTCGAGCGATTATCTATTAAGAATATGAATAAAAGATTAAATTTTGCTTAGGTTGAGAACCATTAATTTTGTTTGTTAATGTTAATGTACTAAATTAGTTCTTCACCTAATCTTTTAATATTACATAGCAGGCATCTAAATGTTAAACTAATTGAAAATTGGTCAATGTAAACATAATGTCTAATCAATTAAGATATATATTCCTGATTAAAAATTTGAAAGTTTGAATCTCTTTAATTTTATTTGTAATTTAATTTCTATATTTTGAGGGGGTTTTTTTTTTGTTAGTTCAATAATATTTGAACTTGAAGACTATTAATAATACAAATAGACTCTATATTTTAAGAAAATTAGAATTTAGTTCGTATGATTTTAAAAATTAAAAATTAATTTTTATAATTTTATAAAAACATATAAAATAATTCATATCATTCAGAATAAAAAATACGTGGCAGCTAGATATTCGTATCAATATAAATTAAGTAATTAAGAAATTGTATACAAAATACTACAAAATAATTATTGAAAATTGACAACCCAATCTAATAAACTATTTAACAAAATACAAGATAACACCTATTTATAATTAATTATCACGTAGTTAAAAATCAGCAATTAATCATGTGAAATAAACACTATTCTTTAGGTTCAAAATTATAACTATTAAATTCTAATTTTTAAAAGAATAAAGAATAAACGGTAAATAACATTATACAAACTAAAATTTTAATTTAATAAAAAAAAAAATGCAATAAGTTTATTAACCAACTATGGAAAGAATATACATAGTTATCAGGCAAAATAATAATAAAAAAAAAATCGATGTATATTAAAATAATTTTCGATACAAAAACAAAAAACTAAATAGATAGGACAAATGCTAGCAATTCAACCAAAACTAAAATATAATATTTAGGTTGAATAATGATTCAATACCATGATTGACCGGAGCCTCACACTCGAGCGCGATGCGAACCAGACCGGATGACATTTCCTTGACGAGGGACGAGGTCGACATGGCCAACTCGAGCAACAAAACCGGCTCGAACCGGGGGTCGAGTTGAACCGCGAAGGTGACATGGCCCCGCCGGCGGCCGAAGAGAGTCCCGGTAACTCTCCTGCCGAGGGAGGGGCTGACGGAGTGGTGGGCGGGGACAGAGAGCCATTTACAGGTGGGAATTGAGAGGAGCTTGAAAAGAGAGTGGAGGAGAGAGGATAGTTTCCCGACGCGGGCATGGCGGTGGTCGGAGTTTTTTTCGAGGAGTTTGCCGGAAAAGTTGTCAGCATGGGGATATTGTGATGGGAAATTGGAGGTGGAGGAGGATCTGAGGTGGTGGTGGTGGTGGCCGGTGGCGGTTCTTACGGCGGCGCTGGAGCTTTTGGTTCTTTTGAGGCCTGTCATGGCGATGAGAGAGAAAGAGATAGATGAAAAATGGATGTTTTTAGTTAGTGGAGAGGAAATGGAGAAATTGGAAGCTTCATGTAGAGAGAGAGAGAGAGAGAGGAATTTGGGAATAAGAAGAAGAGGCAGACAAAGGTTGATGATAGTGTTGGGAGTTGTCCAATATAAAGGGAGACCATGGAGGCTTTGAACTCATCATTCATTTTTTTGTGGACTTTTTTGTTTCATATTTTTTAATTGCTCTATGTTCTTCATCTATATTGGTATATTTTGTGAGGGTTGGGATCAACTTATATAAAAGGGTATCTATTTTCTGAATTGAGTTAAATTAAAAGATTTTTTTTTTTTTACTAATTAAAAAAAAAGGATTTTTTTTTTTTTTTTTTTTTTTTTTTTTTAATTTTATTTTGAAATTGGGGAGACGGACTACAAACCTAAGGTACAATTGCCCTTAAGTTATATGAGAGCTAAATATCGATTTTCATGTTGTAGAGTTGAATTGGATTTCTACCAATTCACCAAGTCAACACGGATAAAAAAAAATGATACTATACTTAAACTTATATTACCTATTTAATTGTTACATATAATTTTTAGACATATATAATATTATTCTTAGTTCGAGTTAAGTTAAGTTGGATGAGTGAGAAATTGACCACTCTTAAAAACCAACTCAACCCAATAAAATCTCATAACACAACCCAATTCAAAGGAAATTATAACTCAACTTAATCTTTATGGTTTGAGTTAGGTAACATGAGTTGCTCAGGTTGTAGATCTTTTGTACACTCTCCTTATATACATTTAGACTATTTTCATTTAATATACCGTCTGACTTTACAATATTTAAATATAAAAGAAAATTTTAAAATATTATTTTTTAAATAAATAGCTATTATCAATTGAACTAATAATACATACAAAATTATGTTCTTCGATTCCCAAGATGTTATTAACAAGTACAGTTTGATAAATACCCTAAAACATGCCGTTTGTTTTTTAAATCTTGGATGGTAAATGAAGGGTGTGTACCTCAATGATGTAAATATGAGAAATTGTTGACTTTTATGGATGTGTGATGTGACTATCAATTTGTTAATTATCTAACTATCCAGTAACTATGAAATTGAAATGCTTTTAAACAAATTATAATGACATTTGAGAGATGTAATTTCACACCTAAATTATTGGAGTTTTATATGTTGAAATATTGTGCACTAGCAAGATCTTATCAATCATATGAGATCTTGTATGTTGACAAAGTCGAATCATTTGAAAGCCACCTTAAAAATGTTTCAATACCACATTCATTGCTATTTCGATTTTTACCCTTGTCTATTTAGGAAATGTATAAATTTATCCTTGTTTTATTTTAGGTTAAAACACCGTTCCCACAAACTTTCATAAGTCAAATTTTAGTTTATGAACTTTCAAACTTGTTTAAATTTGATCCTTAAACTTTTAAATATCTAAGTTTATAATTCTCTAAACTTAAAAAAAAAGTTCTAAATTTGTCTCTAAAAATAAGTCCATTATCAATTTTTAGCATAGTTCTACTTGTTCAAGTTGTTGTCCTAAGGGACAACCTAACGGTTGAGACTAAAGACTTCAAGACATGCTTATTTAAGAGATTCCTATTTTGAGGTCATTGTAAAGTGCTTAAACTAGAATATCCTGTGCAATATTCCGGTACCACAGCCTAGGAACAGGCCATTGATGTCTTGGGGTATAGGGGAGCGAAGCTTCTGTTTTCCGATTTTCAAAAAAAAAAAACTTGTTGGCCTCTGGTTATAAGACTTTGATTATCAATTTTCAAACAACATTAAACTACGATGATTATCAATTTGATCTACCAATTTTTCTATATATATATATATAGATATATTTTTTTTTTCTCAGTTTGGACCCAATCAATTTTTTCTCAATGTGTCTAACCGATGGCCTACTTGAAAGAAAGGGCGGGCACTCTCGTCTTTCAACCCCACTATACTATTCATAGTTGCTATGAAAAGATGTATAATATTTGACATTCTCACTAAATTATGGTTTGGCTTTCTTAAACACACTTGGTTAGAAAAATATAAAATGTTTCATTATCAATTAAGAATGAAACCTTCATGTCTCCATTAAAATTGTCTATTAAGAAAATCGTGTTTTCTTATTGATATATTATAAAAGTGTTTATGAGATGTGAGTTTCATTAAAAAGTGAGTTTCATTTCTCTTTATATTTTTTAAAGTTAACTTTGATGGTAAATTAAACTTACGTTAAATAAAGTTCCATATTGATCTTCCCTCTACCTATAAATATGAAAACATTTGTTCACCACAAATGTGTGTGAAAGTGAAAGAGAAGAGAGAATTAAGATAATTGAAAACACATTCAAGCTTTCAGATAAAGAGGGAAAAACCAATTTCTTCTACTGAAGTAATTGATAGAATGCTTCACTACTACAATTCAAGGTATAGATGACGGGTTATCTAAAAATATTTAAAAAACACGGATGTTAAATGACGGGCATACTTTTTTTTTTTTTTTAATGTGGACATATGATGACAAGCAACAAAAGATGACGGTCATTGCCGTCATCCTTTGATGCATGTCATTAAAAGTGCTCATCATTTTAAAGTGACCGACATTTATAGTCTAATTTTCAATTAGCGCGTTTTATTTTTCATTTTCCTCCACTTTTTTAGTCTCAAACTTTTCACTACTTACACTAAGAACCCTAAAACCTTCATCTTCTTCTCTCTTTCATCTTTACTCCTTCATCTTCTTCTCTTTTCACCTTTATCTTCTTCTACTTCATTTCCTTAGGTATAAAAGGTGAAAAGAACTTGGAGTAATGCCTCTTTCTACTCTTTCATCTTCTTCTCCTTTTCACCTTTTATGATTCATCGACCCCAACTCCTTGTATCCATGCTTCTATTCACCTTTTGGTGACCGTCGTTTTCGTTTTGATCTCATTATGAAAAATGGTAAGCTTTTTCAATTTAGTTTTTTTTTTTTTTTTTTTTTTTTTTTTTGCGGTTTTTGAGATGTTTTATTCTTGTTGTGTTTAACTATTGTTTGTTTAAG
>JBBMKA010000026.1:12233922-12249430 GCA_037833695.1 Sechiopsis laciniata | reverse complement strand
GCCTCGGTCTCGTTGGTAGAAGTGGTTTTCGAATCAGAGAAGTAGGACCGCTGAAAGGGGCTGGACTCTAAAAGTGGTGTATTATTTCTCTGTTGAAAATCCTCAAGCTATACATATTTGAAAGGAAGATATATATAAAACATGAAAGCCATTCTTTCAATCCCAGAAATAAATTAACTACTCTTGAAACCGAAAATGTACCTGTTTTCGCAGAGTCTCGTTCTCTGAAATGACCATTTCCCCCTAGGAGTAAACAAAATCAAATAGGATTTGGTGAACAACCACTAAGTTCAAGAGAGAAAATTAGCTCCACGAGATCGTGCTTATTACAAGTTAAGAACTCTCCAGCTATTACATAAGCTATTAGCCAGGAGACTTCTAAGTGTAATGAAACAAGCATTTCAGTTTCTTCATCTACTAAAACTTCCCTGGTTACGTTAAATCAATTATGGTCGAATCAAACAGAATCTTGAAGAAAGAAAATCTTCAGTAAAATTCACTCCAGATCTAAAGTTGATTTGAACAATATGTAGGATAAAGTTCAAAAAAAGAATGAAATTATAAGGAAAACTAGTATTGAATCAAGAAACATTTATTTATTTTGAAATTGAAAAATCGGAGCTTCACTCTACCATACTCGGGGTAACCACGCCCGTCCTTAGGCCAGACACCGAGAGACAACAAAGGAATGGAGACAAAAGAGGTGTTTACAAATTAATGTCACAAGTAAATCTCGAACTTAGGATCTTAAGGGGAGCAAACCCAAGTCTTCGACCACCACACCACGCCTTGGGGACAATCGAGAAACATTTAATTGATGTGTAATAGTGACACTAACATAATTCTTTTTTTCTCGGGTGGTTGTAATGAAGTTTCTCAAGTCGATGATGTAAGCATAACTTAATTGATTAAGACATTATACCTCCAACCAAAAAGGTCAAACCTTCTAAACTTTATAAATAACTAGTCACAACCTCTCAACTTCCAAGCCAAAATGTTCAACTAGCTTACTTGTGATATTGTAACTTCTTTGGATTCTAAGAAACATGTTTATAAAGAGTAAGAAAGTAAAAAAGATAGCTAAGTTACCTGCGACCTACATCTTTGGAGCTGCTCCAAAAGCAAAGTTTCCTACAAAAGCAATGTCTCAGCAAAGGAAAGTATCATTACACAAGTACTCAAATAAATACATATATTTGGAAACTACCTTCTTGTCTTTGATCAATAAAATCCCTTCCCGCATCTGATTTTCCAAGTTCTGTAAATCTCTAAAGCTCAACCCATCCAATTCCTGGCCTCTCAACTGCCTATAAAACCCAAGTTATAGGAAAAAGAAAGTGGAACTAGGAGTTATTAACCAAATAACAGGCTTTTTAAGTCATGTTCTAGGATGTCAAAGGAAATAAATTGGAAAAATGAACGCAAGTAACTTTGTATATTTGCCAAGTACTCATGTTTTTAATGATTTAAGATCATTTCATTCTATTGCAAATTTGAATCTCCAATAAGAAGTTTATGCCAAGTCCCTCGAGAGACAGCTAACGAACAGAGAAGAAAACAACTAACTTACATGTTTGCTAGCTTTAGCTTTGCAATCTCCTCTTCGGATGCCTTTGCATCAGAATCAGATGGTGGCAGCTGTTTTTCCAAAGAGTGATGATCAAATATACATAAAATAGAGGGAAAAAAGAACCTTAAACCATAAATGTAATGCATTTACTTTTGTTGTGTGGTCCAAAGTCTCCCTTGGAAAATCCAACTCCATGTCCACTCCTCTGTACCTTGAAAGAGTATGCTCCATGCTTTGAAAAAGAGAAAAACAGAGTCAAATAACTTAGCATCTTCCAAAAACAAACAAATAACAGTGGATTATAGCCATTGCAAGTTGTCTTGGTCCAAGCCATGGTGTTTTCTTTAGCTTTAAAAGATAATTCAAGTGATAGTAATTGCAAACCAACTTTGCATGATCTGACAATATGTAAAAGAAAGTTATCACCATTATTGTCTTCTTCTCTGGCTTTTTCCTATTAATTTCTTCTTTTTTATCTCTATGAGTGTCCAAACCGGTTTACGCATACCTCAACTATTCTCACGTGACATACCATCTGACCTTACAATATTTGGACGCCAAGAAATAGCAAATTAATTTTTATGTAGGTGACCACCATGAATTTAACACATCACCTCTTACTTCCACAAGACTCTCTTGACCACCATATGACTCTGTTTATACCTATCAATTTCACTAATATTGGAGAAACCTAAAAATGAACTATATAATATAAAAAATGAAAGTGTGTTTCTCATCCCAAGAACAAAAAGACAGGCCCAAATTTTTTAAAACAACATACACATATTTCACTAGTAAAAGGCCAAAACATTACCCTTTAATGGGTGTGCTCAGTGAACTCAAACCACAACTTTCATTGGTCCTTTCATCTTTCACCAAAAAACCCCCAAAAGAAAATGGAAAATGGAAAAACCTCTTCTTCTTTTTTTTGAATATCCGTTGTTCGTATCAGCTTATTTGAATATTGTCACCAGGCATAAAGGCTTATCCTACAACATTAGTTGATTATTATAAATTGAATATCATAGATTGAACTCCTCATCTATTTATTATTACCACTAGGTCACTCCATGAGTTCCATAAAACCTCTTTAAACTCCCACATTGCCAAAACAAAGTCTCCACCATCATATAATCACAACCAAACAAAAAACAAAAAACCCCACATGCTCCAACAACGAAAAACACAAAACCCTTGAACGAAACAAAATAAAAATCTGTAAAAACAAAAACCCAGAAAGCAAAAACGGTCAAACCTAGTGCTGGAGAATTCATAAAGCCTGCCAGTGCTGGAGAAGACAACAATGGCGATCTCAGCATCACAAAGAACAGACAACTCCTTGGCCTTTTTCATCAACCCATTTCGGCGTTTGGAGAAAGTAACTTGTCGGCTGTTGATATTCTCAATCTTCTTGATCTCAACTCGGCCTCTTCCCATGGCGGCTGATTTTGAAGCCCCTTTAGCTTTTGCTGCTGGGTTTTCCTTGCCCTTGTTGAACATCAATCAATCAATCAAATCAAAATCAATTGGAACTTTGATTTTGGGGAAGAAATGAGAAAGGGGGAATTGCTTAAAAAAGAAAGGCATTTGGTGTTGGGAACTTGAAAATGGGAAATGGGAAATGGGAAATTGTCTATGAAAGGTAAGTGCCACTAAAATTAGTATGAAATCATAAAGGCTGTGTCACAATTGCTATTTCTGTACCAAAAATTTATCCATTCTTGGCATTAACTTGCTGGTTTCCTTCCCCGCTTTTGGAGGGATCTTTTTTAATTCTTTTGTATTTTTCAATACTCACTTTCTAACTATTCAAATCCCACTTTAAGGAAAAATAATAATAAGAAGAAGTTGAAATTTGTGTATAAAATTGACCGAAAAAGACTATATGGTTCGGATTGAATTGAATTACTTAAATTTTATGAACTAAGCTAAAAAAATTTATTGGTTAATATGTGAACCATAGAATCTTATCTATTAGAGTAATTCAACTCAACTCAATTCATATATTTTTGAACTTGGGTTGGGTTTTTCGATTATATTGATCTATTTTTCCTCTCAAAGATTTAACTCATACTATGTAATTATGTAAAAAGAGTAAAGAAAAAATGCATGATACTACATGTTTTTGTTGCATGATACTATACTTGAACATATAGTTATTTATTTTATTAATGTATATTCTTTATCAATATGCTAAGAATCTATATTATAATTAGTCTTATATATATATAAGATATTTTTTAGTTCAGGTTCATCAGATTGGGTTGAACAAGCCCAACTCAAGAATCGACCCAACCTAATGAATTATAAAATCATAATTCAACCTAATTTAAAGGAAAATTATAACTCAATCTAACCGTTACGGTTTGGGTTAGGTAGTCCGAATTGTTCGGATTAACAATTATTTTGTACACCCTTACAAAAGAATCATAATTTTTTAAAATAAAAAGCTAAAAATAAAATAGTTGTCGAATAGAGTTTTGACTTTAATATTTGTGTAATGTCTTAACCAAATGAGATACATTTAGTTGATAAAAATATTAAGTTTGTTTTTGTTCTTATATCTATTTGTCTTGAAATTATATGTATTTGATTTAAATGTTATCTACAGTCGATTTTGAGATTGAGAAGTTATTAAATCAAATATAAAAAAATACGAAAATTATAGTAGATAAACTCTTCCCACAAAATAATTATAAATGTAGATAAATTTTAAAATATTTGTATCCATACTTATTACTACGTTTTAATACAATATTATAAATATTTATTAATACATTATTATATATTATTAATACAATATTACCATTAACATCAATGACTATAATTACTAAAAAAAATTTAAACTCTTTTCACAAATACCATTCACTTACAAATTATCATATGAACGAAAATTTGTACGTGATTAAATCATGTTTTTTATATTTTAAATGATTGAATGTTCTTACTAAATAGTTTAAAACTTAACTATGTTTATAATTACTTTTTTAATTTAGTCTAAGTCATACAAAACTCTCTAATTTTAAAGGTCATGAAAGTTAAAAGGTTAAAACTAAATAAATTTAAGAGTAGGAGATTGGATTTTTTTAATAAATGAATATGAAATAACTTAAGTAATTAGACATAGTTTAATAGTTTCCTTTAGTTAGATTAAAATTTGAAAGATTGGAACATATAAACATTTTTTGGTCAATAATTTATATTATTTATTGGTCGAACTATTTTTTGTTGGTGGCATACTTTAATAGAAAAAAAAACACTTGTTTCTATTATAAGTGATCAAAAGTTAGTTTCTTCACTCACATATTTTTAATAACATGCGGAGTTGAGAATGAACTTCTAAACTTCATATTACTAGTACAAAATGCAAGTTGAACTATGTTCATTTTTGCTTTTTATTCATATTAATTGAACAAAAAAAAAATTTAATATAAATTAGGAGAAGTGGACAACATACAAAAATTCTACATGCACGATATTACTACTCTCAAATAAATAAGAGTCAAATATCGATTTTCAAGATTGAACTCCATGGTGTTGAACGCGGTTACCACCAAACAATAAAACCAACATGGCACAACAAAAAAATCAAGCACACATACTTCGCCATTACCATTGAGATTTGAATCTATCTTTTATATATATATATATATAACTTAGTGATTAAAAAAAATCAATCACTCACTTGAAATGTGAAAACTTGTTTGATATGTCTTTAAATGGTATAAAATATATATGTAATAGAAACTTGGGTTTTTTACCTCGGAAAAAAGAACTTGGGTTTGATTTACAAGCTTAGAATTTGTATCAACTAATTTATAATGTAAAATATAGACTCAACTTTTTAGTTTTAATTCCACAAACTTGGACTTCAAAAAAAAAAAAAAAAAAAAAAAAAAAAATCACAAACTTAACACAAATTACAAATCCATGAATATGAGCTATATAAATCAAAGCTTTTAAAACTTATTCCTCAAAATAAGCTATACAGCTTAAATTTTACAAAAAATAAAGTCTTTTAAACTAGATGAAGTTAGCTAGGTCATTTAGTCCATTTAGAAGCCAAAAATAAGTTTTTTTTTTTTTAAATGAAGTTATTTTTTTTTTAAATCATTAAAATATTAAATCTTATAAAATAAGAAAGTGAATCAAATGTAACGATAGTTTTTTTTTTTTTTTTTTTTTAGAACAATAGTACATAAGTGTGTATCTATAATAATCAAATCATAAATTAGAATCCACCCATTTTCATTAGTATTAACTAAAAATTTAAATAAAATAAAATAAATAAACAAAAATAAAAACAAAGAGGTAAACCAAACATAGACTACAGATTGGAGTGAATCAACTTGCCAATATTGACCAATAATTAATTGATGGCTTTTATTCTAGATTCTTTTTTTTAACTTTATAAAGTTAAGAGAAGAATTTGGGTGCGTCCTCGTGTGTATCTTCATCATGATGTCACTCATGTTGTACATTTTGTGTCACACATCTCATCTCTTTTTTTATTTTATATTTATTATAAAAAAAAATTTTAAAAATGTGTGGCTTCACATGAATGACATCATGATGGAAATGCACTCAAATTCTTCTCTAAAGGTAATTAGAATGCTAAAAGAGGTATGTTTCTTAGATTCCTTTATTTGGTTCACTTTCCTAATAAATTCTTTTGATATTTGGATATTCTAGAAATTTTGAAAATGTGAATTCCTTTTTGTTTCTAGTCCTTTGAGCCCAATTTCTAGCTTTAGCACTTAAAAAACATTTTTAATCAAAATTAATAATAAATTTGTAATAAAATGAGTTGCAATTGCAATAGGTTTAGAATTTGTTTGACTCCTCTAATCAAAATTTCATTAGTGTTTACTTGTTGAATCTTTCTATATTTGTCAGATTAATCCTCATCAATTTAGTGATAATTGATATGAGGATTGACATGTATACTCTATTTAGAGAATGGTAGGTTTTAAATTCTCAATTTTAAATATTTTTTATGTATGAAAAAGTACTTTTTATATTTATAAAATAATTCATTAAAATGCAGTAACTATGTTACTAGAGTTCTAAAAAAAACGTTTCATTTTTATTTACTTATTCAAATATTTATACTTAAAAATGTAGGATAAAAATAATCCATGTAATAATCCATGTACTAATCCGGTCCTTAATCGTAAGGTTATATCACAACTTTGACTAATATGCATAAAGATGAGTAAAAAAAATCAGTAAAAGTTCTCATGAAATATGTGAAACTCACATCTAAAAAGTAGAAACCTGAATAATTCAAAAACATTTTAAATAAGTTCCAGCATGCTCAAACAAAACAACTATTCTATTTAGGCAGTTAAAACATATGGATCCCGAAATCTCGCTTTAAAACTAAAACAGTTTAAATATAACACTATTACAAAATAGTTTGTGCTTAACAACATGCAACATAACTTAAAACCATAAATGAAATGAGTACAAGAGACTCAGCGCAACAAACAGTCCCCTCAGGTCTATCCTCCAATTGCCTTGGTCATCTTTCTTGGTGCTCACCTGCAAATTATGGTTTGAATCCTTAACCCAACACAAAACGTATGGCCAATTTTTATGAAAACTTAGTAAGAAATCTCACACGGGGTGTACACAACATATAAAAACAAGGCCATGAATAATCAATATGTTTTTTAATATCATGCACAAATGAAAGGGAACTCGTCCCAACTCCGGCCACTCGCATCGCCAAGCCCAGTGGCCATTATAGCACCTGTGGAGAAGTCTCATAGACCGATGGCGTGAGACTTGAAAATGCCACTACCTAGACTCTCTCGGATAAGGCAGCGAGCCTAGATGCAAAAGATTATCCAGTGGTGTTTTCCAGCCTATCCCAGGTCCCTCCAACATGGTGGGGCCAGTTCGAACATATCAGATCACATGCATGGTGCCAAGCCTAAAGTGATCCAACCTACTATCATGGCAATCACTTATGCCTTACCAAAAGTTGGATGCCCGCTGATGCAGCACTCACGCAATGTTCACTTATGCCTTAGCAAATTTTGGTGCTCACTGCCTAGCAAGTTTCCACTTTGACTATGGCAGTATGGAACAACCAACCTATGCCAAATTTCCACTACCGCACCCTATGCATCCTAAGCCACTCGTCTAGGTTACACATATGGATGACCATCCCAACCTATGTGAAGTACCAGAGTGTGGACTATCGATCTTATGGTCAGCCTTACACTCTTATAACGTGTCACGCGGCCAACACAGAGTCATCCTAATGGCAGAAAAGAAACCCTGATAGGTCACATAAATAAATAGATTTTAAAATTTATTGCAAGCATCTTAAGATGGAACAAGACAATCGAGATAAAATATGCGAAATACTCTAAGGATATTCAGCAAGAAAGTTCACATCATACAATTTCAGTGAGACATACGGAATAAAACATGCAACAATCTCTAAGCCTATTCAGCAAGCAAGTTCACATTATACAATTTCAGTAAGACGTATGGAATAAAACATGCAATAATCTCTAAGCCTATTCAGCAAACAAGTTCACATTATACAATTTCAGTGAGACATATGGAATAAAACATGCAACAATCTCTAAGCATATTCAACAAGCAAGTTCACATTATACATTTTCAATGAGACATATGAAATAAAAGATGCAACAATCTCTAAGCCCATTCAGCAAGCAAGTTCACATTATACAATTTCAGTGAGACATGGAATAAAATATGTAACAAACAAACAAGCCAGTTAGGGTCTCTTACACTTAGTTTACATAGAACTTGGTAGGAAACTTGAGTCCAAACAAACTTGAGTTCAAAGACTCTAGAACTACAATCAAGCTAAGCACATGGTTAACATTCGAGAATTAACTCAAACAATAGCTATAAAAAGGATTTGAAGATACCACACTTACTTGATTCGAACTCATTTTACTTGCTCCCAAAACCGGCTTGAGACGGCTAGAACCCCTCCGCTAGCAGCTCAATCCACAACTCTAGCTTAACTCCGAGCGCAAAAGAACTAACGACCCTTCAAAGTCGATTTCAAACTCTTTAACATAATAACCCACCTTTCGAGCTCAATACCTTCAACGAACTCTTTGAAGCTCCAAACCCAAAGATTTGGCAATCACAAAAACTCCAATAAGGCTCTCAGCCAAGAACTATTAGACAACTAACCCACCCCCAACTTGAGCTAAGAACCCAGTTTGACAGCCAAGTCCTAACAACTAAGCCCCACTTAAGCTCCCAAAATAACCATACATTGGCTTTCAATGATCAATCTTCAACGAACAACTCACTTTTTGCTCATTTATTCGATCCTTCAGTCAATTTTCAGTTGATAGCTTTCAATCAATTCGCTAATAGATTCAATCAGTTCGCCAATAGCTTTCAATCAGTTTAGCTTATTGAAAACAATAAGTGAAACGATTGAAACAAATAGTGTTCATTTAGTGCATCTCTTTCATATTCTTTGTTCAAACCTTCTTCGTTCTTTTTCACATTAATATTGATTAAAGGCAATTGTTGACATAGATTGAGGGCAATTGATGACATCGATTAAATGATATTAGTTAAACTGATTAAAAACAAAGTGAAACTGATTGACGTCTATTAGTTAAATAATTGACGACAATAAAACTTCCTTTTCCCCTTATCTCTACTCCTTCCCATCGATGCCATCACCACCGTCAATCGAATATCAATCGCATTGTAACTTTTGGTGAAGTTTCCCACATGATTGAGGTTTCTGTTTTGCAGAATTCACATATGCAGTTAGAGAACATTGTTGTTTTGCAGAATTCACAGATGGAATCGGAGAACATTCCTCTAGGCTTGTTTTGATTGCCACCAAATTGTATCAATCCGCCCAAAATTTTGGAGTTTATGGCTAAAATTATCATCAAAATCCCTAGTCTCGTTGTATTCATACATATCAAAATATTTCAACTTTCATTGTTTTCAATCAATTTATATATTTTTTAATTAGTTTAGTCGAATATATCGATTTCACTTAATTGAAGCCTATTAACTTTACTTGGTTAAAGTCTTTCAATTGTGATTATCAATTCATCTTGATTAAATTAGAGTTTTTTTTTTATTTGAATGTTTTTTAAAATAAGAGTTTTTACTTATCTTAGATTCTACTTTCAAAAACCAAAACACTCAAAACTCTCATAATATATATCATATTTCATATAAATCTCACCACAATTCCATCAACTCACATTCATAAAAAAGCACACAAACAAAGCAAAAATTAACTTTGATTTTCAACATACTTGTTAATCATAGTAACATCCACAACATGAGTAGCATGCATAATATGAGCCCTAATCGAAGACTTAATCCTTTCCATTAAGCGTCGCACCGACAAATCCATCGGAGCAAGCGTCTCGTCGGTAATCATAATGCTCACCCAAGTCATATTTATTTATGTAAAAGGTTTATCTGGTCATATTTAAAAATTTATACCAAATAGATATTAGAAAAATTATAGATAAAACTCTTTCTAACTTATGGGGAAGGAAAAAAAAACCGTCCTTTTTATTGCAGAAAAAAAAAAGAAAAGAAGAAGAAGAAATTAAAGGAAGTCAACAAATAGAAAATTTAAAATTTTAAGTTCTCAAAATTAATTTCAAAAAAATAAAAATAAATTACATAAAGTCTTCTAAAATCACATATCACTCATATTTTTTGCTCTACTTTTCCACAAGAGTATACAAAAAAACAAAAAATTAATTAGAGTTGTTAAGTTTAAAGTTTTTTTTTTTTTTTTTTTTTTTGAAACAACATAACCACTACTAAACACAAACAGTGGTACAAACCTCACACAAGGCAAATGTGGGAAGGTGGCTATCCAAAGAAAAGAAACTCATAAATAAAGTCCATCTTAAACATCAAACATCCTGATCAACTAACGTCTTAACTAGCTTGAGATATGAAAACCCTAACAAAAAAGACCAATAAACCTTCATCAAGACTACCATGGTTGAGTTACGAAGAACTTTGGGGGATAACCCAGGGAGAATAAAACTACTGAAGTACGAGACCCCTCCAAAGTTAAGAAGGGAAGAGTTGAAAGAGACCCACCCTTACCCTAGACCTTTAGAAACTAAAATCGCAAATAAAACGATAAAACACAAATTTCTTTATAGCACTTTCTTTTATTGCTCTCTAAAACTCTATACACATTTTTCTCTTAACTCTCTACGCTCTCACTTTCGCTCTACATTTGTCTCTGCAATTCACAATGAAGGAACATTCTATTTATAGCCTATTACAAACTTGGTCTTCAAGTTCTTACAAAAAATGCTTCCCACTAATTCCTAAATTAGCTCCTAAATTGACAACCCATTAATTTCTTAATTGTCTACCCACTAATTTACTCAATTAACAATTATTCCAAATACATTAAATTATATTTAAGTTTATTCCAACAAAACTCCTCCATAAACTTAAATGCTCCTACCATCCGCCATGCCAATCATCTTCTTAAATTTCTCAAATAATACTTTCGGCAACGATTTTGTGAAAATATCCACAATTTGATCTTGACTTGCAACATGCTTCAATTCCACGCTTCCTTCCTTCACATGATCTCGGATAAAATGAAAACGAACATCAATATGTTTGCTCCTTTCATGATTCACTGAATTCTTTGCTAACTCAATTGGTGATCTGTTGTCTACTTGAATCACTATCGCACCAAGTTGCTTTAAATCTATCTTGCTCAACAAATTTCTTAGTCATATCGCACGACAAACGCACCAAGAAGCTGCAATATATTCAGCTTCGCATGTTGAAAGAAGTGTCACAATTGGTTGCTTCTTTGACTGCCAAGTAGATGTTGTGTTGCCCATAAAGAATGCATATCTCGTTGTACTCTTCCAATCGTCTATGTCTCCACACCAATCGCTATCGAAGTAACCAATCAACTTGTAATCTTTTGCTTTTGAATAAAACATCCCAAGTGACACTATTCCTTGGATGTATTACAAAATTGGTTGCAACTCCTTCCAATGCACATAAACTGGCTCCTCTAGGAACCGACTTACAATGCTAACACTCGATGCTATGTCTGGCCTTATGCATGTTAGATAGCAAAGACTTCCCATCAAACACTGATATTTGCTCGTATCCACACGTTCTTCTCCAACAAACTTCGATAATTTCGTACCTGGTTCCATTGGTATTGCAACTGGATTACAGTTTTCCATCTTGAACTTCTTCAAGATCTCTTTCGCATATTGCTCCTGAGATACAAAGTTTCCTGTCTCTTCTTGTTAACCTCCAAATCGAGGAAATACTTCAGCAATTCCAAATCTGTCAACTCAAACTTTTGCATCATCGTGCTCTTAAACTCTTCTATCATTGCATTACTATTACCCATAAATATCATATCATCAACATAAAGAGCAACAAATATCACATTACCTCCACTCTACTTTTTGTAAAGCGCATGCTCGTAAGAACACTGCTTGTATCAATTCTACTTGAAATACGTATCAATGTGAGTATTCCACGCTCGCAATGCTTATCTCAACCCGTAAAGTGCTTTCTTCAATTTTAGCACCTTCTTCTCTTCTCCAATTTTCATGTATCCGGGTGGTTGCTCAATATCTCGCACTGCTTCTACAAAGCTAATACTTTCTGCATCTGCTAAAAGACATACAAGATGTACCTCATTTTTCCATCGTACAATTCTTGCAAATTTCGTATTCTGAGTTGTTGCGATTCTTCTTCTTCTTCTTAATTTGTTTTAGACTCTCTTGGCATACTCATTGATGCAATGACTGGTAATTCTCCAATTTTGATGCTGACTTCCATCAAATTTCTCCAGTCTCATTCGCTTTCTTCATTTACTCGCACATCACGACTCACCATCACCTTCTTGCTTATTGGGTCAAGCAGCTTGTACCCTTTTGTTCTTTCATCATAACCAATAAACACACCTTTTGTTCTTTCATCATGACCAATAAACACATACTTCTTGCTCTTATCTTCGAGCTTCGTTCTTCGTTGATCAGGTATGTGTGCATAAGCCACACTACCAAACACTCTAAGATGTAAAACTGTCGGCTTTCGTCCGCTTCATGTCTCTTGCGGTATTTTATCATTTAGCTTCGCATGTGGACATCGATTTTGTACATAACTACGCATTGCACTGCTTCCGCCCAAAATTCCTTTGGCATCATTTTACTCTTCAACATTGCTCGAACCATATCCAAGAATGGTTCTATTCTTCCTCTCGATCACACCATTCTGTTGAGGAGTGTATGGTGCGGTTAAGAAACGAATTATGCCTTGCTCCTCGCAATACTTCCTAAACGTCGTCGAAGTATATTCACCACCTCTGTCAGATCGTACAGATTTTATCTATCTACCAGTTTCTCTTTCCACCTTTAATTTGAATCTTCTGAATGCCTCAAATACCTCTGATTTTTCTTTTAAAAAAAAACCCAAGTTTTCCGTGAGAAATCATCAATAAAAGTAATGAAGTACCTTTTACTGGTGAAAGATGAGGGGGTAATTGGCCCGCATATATCCGTATGAATCATCTCGAGCGGTTGCTTCGCTTAATATTCTGCTTTCTTCTGAAACAAGGTTCTCGCATGCTTGCTGAGCACGAATTCTTCATAAAACTTTCCATCATAGTCCATCTCTAGTAGCCCGTGCACCATATTCTTCTTTGCTAACTCTTTTAGCCCACCATGATGTAAATGACCAAAACGAAGATGCCACAGCGTTGCTTTATTTTCTACATCGACTCGGAAACATCTTTCTTACACACTTTTCAAATTTAGTCTATACATGCGATTTCTTCCTATCTCTACTCGAGCGACTAAACGCTCTTTCTTATCCCTCAAATGCAATAACCGATCTTTCAAAAATATAGAATAACCCTTCTCTGTGAGTTGCCTCAAACTCAAAATATTTGTTTTGAGATTTGGTACATAATAAACATCCTAGATTGACCCTATCAAACCATCCTTCTGCACAAAAGAAATCGTACATTTCCCTTTTACCTTTACTTGTGACGCATCGCCAAAAGAAATATGACCATCTTCAATTTTCAACATCTCTTTGAACAGATGCTCGTGTCCGCACATATGGTTGTTTTCCCCTGAGTTGAGATACCACACATTATTGTCGCTTCCTTCTTTATGCTCCATCAAAAGAACACCTTCATTCGCATTGTTTTCTACTGCTAAGTTACTTGTTTCTTCAACCCTTTTATCCGCATAACAATCTCTTGCAAATTGCCCTTCTTCACCGCAATTATAGCATTTGTTGTAATAACAATCACTCGCATAGTGACCATACTTGTGACACTTGTAGCATTCAATATTTGACTGATTCTATCTAGTGCCTCTTCTTGGACCGCGCCAATTCACTTGACTCGTATGTCCCTTCTCCGCATCATAACTATCGCTTTGACTATTGCGATCATATCCACAACCTCCATGGCTGCGACCTCCACTCTTAAATTTTTTAGAATAGAGTACTTTTTCATCTTCGATTGACGCATTGGTTTAAAGCGTTTGCTCTAGCGTTTCCTCTTTCTTCTTATTCTTGCATTACTCATGTGCTCCGAAAAAACCAGCAAGCTCATCAACAGTGAGCGTCACAAGGTCCTTTGACTCCTTTATCGCGCATCCATATTCTCGAAATTATCTGTCAACGATCTCAAAATATTTTCCACAACTCGCTCATCCGTTAGCTTTTCGCCATTGCGATTGAGTTGATTCACCACTGTCTACACACGCGTAATGTAGTCAGATACTCTTTGTGACTTCTTCATCTTTTTGCTCTCTAACTCGCCGTGAAGAGTCTGGAGACGCACTTGCTTCACTCGGTCGGCTCCTTTGAACACTTTCACTAAATTATTCTATGCTTCTTTTGAAGTAGTTGCACTCGAAACCTTCTCAAAGCCCGATTAGACAACTGCACGGAACAACATGTACAATGTTGTTTTATCCTTCGAACGCGTGTCTTTCAAATCTTTGGTTTGAATCGTCGTATAATCTGCAGTATCCTCTGGTTCTACAAAACCTTCTTCGACCACTTTCCATACGTCATGAGATCCAATAAGCACTTTCATCTGAATGCTCAAATTCTCGTAATTTGCCTTCGTCAATCGTGGCAACGACATTTGACCCATCACGTTCGCCATCGGCTCCAATACCAATTTGTAGAAACTAAAATCGCAAATAAAACGAAAAAACAAAAATTTCTTTATAACACTTTCTTATATTGCTCTCTAAAACTCTCTACACATTTTTCTCTTCACCCTCTACGAATGCTCTCACTTTCGCTCTACATTTGTTTCTGCAATTCACAATGAAGGAACACTCTATTTATAGCCTATTACAAACTTGGTCTCCAAGTTCTTACAAAAAATGCTTCTCACTAATTCCTAAATTAACTTCTAAATTGACAACCCATTTATTCTTTAATTGTCTACCCATTAATTTTCTAAATTAACAATTATTTCAAATACATTAAATTATATTTAAGTTTATTCCAACAGGACTGACCATACCATCGTTTGACCAAGAGAGCCTTTATCTATAAGGTCCAACTAAGGAACAAACCAACAAAAAACACCTACTCTATAGCTAGAAATTAACACTAACAATTGCAACCAACCAAATAATACCATTAAAAAATAGTAAAAATACATTTAAAAATTTTTTTTTTGACTTCTCCAGCTGACCACCCCTTGTCTGCCTAGTGATTTCTCCTGGAGCCCATCAACAACCAACTGTCATAACTCAGAAAAAGACCTCTGACCCATCACTTCACGTTTATCTTCGCTGTAAATTTTGCCCTAGCTAACTTCATCTTCTCCAACGAGCTTTATGTCCTTCTTGCTTCAACCTTTGTCGCCTTCTCCGACAGTATTCTTCTTCTTCGTCAACGACA
>JBBMKA010000026.1:12220074-12233822 GCA_037833695.1 Sechiopsis laciniata | reverse complement strand
TCCAACGAGCTTTATGTCCTTCTTGCTTCAACCTTTGTCGCCTTCTCCGACAGTATTCTTCTTCTTCGTCAACGACACCTTTCCCCTATCAAATGGTGTTCTTCTGACTCTCAATCCCTTCCTTTGTCATTTTACCATTTCAACCCTTTTCCTACTCTTTACTTTGCACCCCCTTGAGGACACACTCACTCTCTTCCTTCTCACATTACTGCATAAAGTGTTGAGAAAATTGAACTTCTGTAACTTTTCCATAGCCCGATTTTCCACCAGCTCTAAAAGCCCTTCAAAGCGAGCACCTCTCTTTTCCCCACACCGCCCCGTCTGGGCTCCATTCATCTTGCTCGCCTTCGAGCCCCAAGACCGCCTTCTCCGCCTTGGGTAAATGAGGGCCCAAAAAACGCATAAAGATGTGACCACACTCGTTTGCCGGTCTATCTCTAGAGAGATATTCCTTAAGCCCTCTTAGAGAGCGTTTCTCTCTCAAGGTTAAAGAGAGAGAAAGCCTCATTTTTTAGGGTTTAGGGTTCCGTAAGTCCTAAATCCTAGACCCTAAACCCTAGACCATAAACTTTAAACTCTTAAAAAGTATTTTTAATTATGATACTTTATATTTAAAGTTATATGCTCTTTTTAAAATACTTAGATTACATCACTTTCTTGCATTTTTTCAATTAGAGACGATCATTTTTATATTTTTGTCAAAATTTCTGCACTAACAAGAGTAGAACTCTTAGAGCATGATGTATAAGTTGGTAAGTAAAAAAGTTGAGTTTAAATCTATCACTTCAAATATTATTGATTTTTTTTTTTTTTTTTTTTTTTTTTGAGGCAAAATATTATTGAATTATAAAAAACAAGAAAAACCTCTATTTTTATAATTAAAAGTGTATATTTTCAATGTGTTAAACTATGTTTAAGTTTAACACATTAAATTTACATATTATAAATGCCTTTTGTAAAGATCAAATTCAAGAAAGTTGATCGTTAAAAAAAAAAAAAAAAAAAATTGAAAAAAAATTGCAAACAGAATGTTTTGATAACCACTTTCGGTATTATTATATTAGATTATTATTATTATTTATAGAAAAATGTTAAAATATCGATAAATTATGCTTTCATATCTTTGTACTTTAATTTTAAAAAATAATTGAATGCATTAAAGATTTTTAATTATATGGTTTGCAAAAAAAAAAAAAAAAAAAAAAAGGTAACGAAAGTTAGTTTGTTTTAAATTATTATTTTATTAATGTGTATAAATATGTAATGCTTAATAACCAACAACAGCAGCGGAACAAATAAATTTCATACGTTAAGGAAAAAAAAAAAAAAAAAAAAAAAACCATGTGATATTTCTTTAGCTCGGTCTTACACCCAAACAATGTTTTTCTATCTCTCCCAACTCGAACTTCCTAGGACTACTTTTCCATTACATTATTATTTCATTTAATTTAATTTCATTATATCAACAATATCAATTAAATTTATCTTCTTTTTTTTTTTTTTTAAGTTTTGTTTTATGAATTTTTCTAGTATTAAAAAATATAGTGATAAGAGAATTCGGATATACGGCCACTAAATTAATTACTGCTTGACTTAAATGACATGGATTTATCAAGAAGATAAATGAACTTGAAAAGGTATTTAACAAGGTTTAATTATATTTTTTATCAAATATCATTTTAGTTAAGGCATATTTTCATTTTGATCCCCATAATTTGAAATGTCAAATTTAAGTCTTTGCACTTCTAAAATTGAAATGTAGAGAATGTCTACTTTTCCAAAAATAATTTATGTGATATCTACCGATTTTAACTTTTAAAACATGTGTCTTTTTTTCTACCAACGTAGGCAAGAGAATACTTTTGGTCTCATAAATACCCTTTTCAATATTTATTTATTTTTAAAATGAAATATCATTTTTTAGCAAGGAAGAATTGATTTTGACCAAATATATCCCTCGTTTTTTGAAAGATAATGGTGGAGATAATCTATTTTAAGACTACCAATATCTCTAAAGTTTGTTGATCATTCTTAGATTTTCCAGAATTTATTTTTAAAAAAACAAAAGTAAAACATAATTGCTAATTTCTTGCAAATCAGTCAGTATATCTCTCGTTTTCCTGAAGATATTGGGGGAGATAATCTGTTTTAAAACCACCAATATTTCTAAAGTTTGTTGATCAATCTCAGACTTTCCATATTTTGTTTTTAAAAAAACAAAGGTAAAACATATCTGCTAATTTCTTTTAAAAAAATTTATGCAAAACACGTCGCATTCCATATGGGCACATCTCACGCGATTCATTGCCTTCTACACATACGATCACTTGCTTCTGAACTTTCATGCCGCTTCAATATGATTCTATACTGCATTCTACACAGTGTTTTGTTTTTTTTAAACAAGTAAATCACACCCGTAAATTTTTTGAGTAAAGATATACATTCAAAATACGCCGCCATTCCATCTGGAAAATCTCAAGCGATTCATCGACTATGCTTACTTCATATAGACAATCAACTTTGCGTGGGGCATGCACACGCCAGTTCAATACGCTATCATACTCCAGGTTGAAGAGCCTCCTAACTGATACACTAATCTGACGTTACAAGTATGTACAAATTTATGGGGTTGTATCAAGATGGAGTCCAGGGATATACTAGTAATGATGATGTGTTTTGTAACAGGTTGCAAGGGGTTGTTGATACTAACAAGTCTGATCACGTAGATACCCTAGACAAAATCAGGGGTTATTGATACTAGCGGTCCAACCATCCAATGTAAGACGGCCGGTAGGAAGACCTCGCAAGAAGAGAATTCGGTTTTACAAAGAAGTGCTAGCCAAGGTGACGTGCAGTAGGTGTGGTAGATCAGGCCAGAAGAAAAGAACTTGCAAGAATCCGATTTAGAGTTTATGAACTTTTTCTGATCATACAACACAATGTTTGGTTATCTAGGTATGAAGATATTTTTGCTTTAGCTTATGCTTTTTCGTTTTTAAGAAACATATGTTTATTTATGGATGCCATATTTTTTTTCACTGATTTTGAAACCAAGATTTTGTGTTTTATCCACTTCCGTATATACTAGTATACACAAGGCCCGAACACTACTTGATTGTATATACGAGTGTATACATAGGTATGATAAAAGGGATAATGGAATTTCATCTATGGCGATCTCTCTCCAACGACGCTTCTATAGTTGTTAGGGTTTAGGTCCAGAACGCACAGATGCCTTAGAGACTGTGATGCCCGTAGAAGAGGGATGATGCATTGGGTGATTTTTTTGTTAAAATTATTTTTAATCAAATCTAAATATTATTTCTTTAACAAACTAAATTAGAAATATCTTTTTCTTTTATCAAAGAGCTTGTTAAAAATAATCCAAAATCAAATATCGAGGATATTAAAATGACTCATTTTAGACTTAATTTCTATTTACTATTAAAATTAACTTCAAACTTATTAAAATGACTCATTTTAGACTTAATTTGTATTTACTTGTTGGTGAAAATATTTAAATATAGTTAAAAAGAAGGAAATTTATTATAAGTTGCAGATTTTTTTATTGTATGTTTAATTATAACACTTTTTTTTATAAATATTCCATTCATAATAGAATTTTTTACGCTTTTTTGCATATTCCAATTCTACATTTCAATATTTTTTGATTGAAAATTATCCGTGACACTAATTGAAAATTCTACTAATTGAAAACTGTCTGTGGAAGTGATTGAACATTGCTTGTAACATTGATTGAATACTATATGTCTTCATTGAAAACTATTTGTTACATTAATTTAAAATCATAAGATATATGAGCTTTTTACTTTTTTTATTAAGACTGTCCCAAATTTTTACCATGCACTAATTTCTTTTAAAATATCGTTATTTATAGATTTTTTTTTCTTTTATTATGATTGAATAATCCCCTTAAAATAATATGGTCCAAAAATATAATATATCTATAATAAAAATCAGTTGCAAAGAATTTTAAAATGGCCTTATTTTTTTATTAAAAGAAATAATAACTGGAATTAAAAAAAAAAAGTACTTGTATTCCATTATAAATAAGTTGAATATCACATATACACCCAAAAACTAAGAACACAAGAAATGAAGTATTTACAATCTTGTAAATGATTCACTATCCAAATCAAGTGGGTGAGTTTATGTGCACAATAAAAACAGAAGAATAATCAAATGTCATCTACAAAGCCAATGTTTTTAAAATACCCTCCCCTTTTATTTTCCCCAACTCAATTTCTTCCAAAAAAAAAAAAAAAAAAACTCCACATATAACTCGATGCACAACAATCTCACAACTATGATTCCAATGTACCATGGTGTCGGGTACGAGCGATGCAGTAGTAATAAGCTCGGTCCAACCGTTTCTGAAACCGTGCAAGATTCAACCTCACATTTTGACCATCAAGATAGATCTTCTTTGTGTATTCCCATCCTTTTTTCGTAATGCTATTGGGATCAACAAGAACCAGATCTTCCTTATCATATTTTCTATATAACGAACTCTCTTTCGGTCGAATTTCGTACCCAATGTACTTCAAACCGAGCTTCTTTGCGGGATCACCGTAGTATGTTTCGGCTGCCCAAACAGTTCCCAAGGGGATGATTTGGATGAAAATTGAATTGGGCCTCATAAATAGAAAATGTGTCATGGCAGCTCCATGAACTCCTACCATTACATCACTTTCATTGAGCTCTCTATAAATCTTTGCCAGCTCTGTTGCTCTATCTGGCCTTAAAACTTTCACCTCGAACCCGATCCTCTCCGCCATCTTCACCATCAAGATTTCATTCGTTATCGCCCTCGACCCCTTCCGTGACAAAACCACCAATTTCGGTCGCTTTGCTTTATCTACATACACTGATCCTTTCCCTTCCTTCTCTTCATGTTGAATCAACTCTTGGATTCGGGGTCGGTACGCCACGTTCAATAGGTTTCGGAAGTCAACAATGGTCTTGTTCCCTTCCATCAATGAAGGCTCCACAGTCAACTCATCATGGATTCTCAAACCAGCAATGACTTGAGGGAAGCAATGAGTTTTATTGTTTTTTCTAAAGTCAATTGGAGGATAATTTGAGAGTTGAGAAATGATATCACCATATTTTGTTATCCACCATTTGTGATACTCAAGGATCACAAAAACAACCTCCTTATTCAAATGTTGAGATGTTATATAAAGCGGCAAAATACCGTCGTTGAATTCATGATAAACATTGCCCGTGTAGCCTCCAGTCGATAAGAACACGGCCGGAACATCGTGTCGAACATCACACGGGTGTCTTCGGTCGATGATATTGCTCTTTCGTTTAACAATGAGCTCTAATTCATCAATTGTATCCATGGTGTTTTTCTCCCATTTCCTTGTGTATGGCTTGATCGTTTCGAGTTGGATCACCCCATCTTCATCGTCGCTATTGTCAATCGGGAAATCCGGTGCGGTGTAGAGGAAGATTGATGAGGAAGAAGAATCTGTTCTTATATCTCCTTTCATAATGCAGATATCAGAGCGAATGCTATTTCTGTCACAACATATAGTTCCTAATAAACCAAATAAACAAACCTCTTAAGAAAACATGAATTTCTTCTAAGTAATTCACATAAGTCAATTAAAATATCCTATACCGTTTTGGGGAAAAAATTAAGTGAGAAACCTCATTGGAAGGATCAAGAAAAACAGAGGATTTGTCTATTTCAATGTAACAAATTTGCCCTTTTCCCTTGTTTTCTTTGGGATTTCAAAACTAAAATAAAGAAGATTTAAAAAAATAAATAAATAACCCCGGACATGAAACCTAGTATGAATGAAAAAAAATAATAATAATAGAGAGAACTAAATTACATCTCCTACCACTTGGAAAAAGGGTTATAAGTTCGAATCTCGGTTATTATTAAATTATAAAACAATTCCATTATAGACAAAATATAGAAAAAACATAGACAGCTAATTTCTTTTTCATTTTTTTAGTCAGAGAGAGCTGGTTTTTACTAGGGAAGTTTTAAAAAACAGAGACCAAAAATACCAATATTTCATCAAGGATTTTTTTTTTTAATAGAAAAACAGAGAGAGATAAAGTCAAAGAGAGGAATGTTTTGAAAAACAGAGAAACTATTAAATTTTATTTTCTATTCTTTCATATTTGTCATCACAGAAGCATTTGAAACAGAGAAAAATCAGATTACCACAAGTGTAAAAAAGAAACAGAGAAAAATGAAAAGAAAAGCAGAAATCAATCAAATCACCATCTTAAAGAAAACAAAAAAAAAAACAGAGGAGAAAAAAGAATACCATTAGAGATCGAAGAACAGAGAGGAACAAAAACCTCTTTATGAACAGAAACACCACCATTTAGAACTCCAAAAGAATCTGCAAACAAATTTTAAAAAAAACCCATAAATAAGCAAAACCCACAAACCCCAAAAGGGAAAAAAAGAGAGTAAATGAAAAAGGGGGGAAAAAACTTACAAAAAGAAGAGAAGAAATGGGGAGCAAAAAGGAAGGAGGAATAGAGAAAAGAAAGAAAAAGAAGAAACAAGAACTTGTTGGGCCTGGTTTTGTTGTGAGATGAAGAAGAAGAGTAATAAAATTCATCACAGGCCATAGATTTTTCTTCTTCTTCATATTTGGGTGTTGTTTTTGAATTGTTCCCTTTTTTCCATCGCATATAGTGATGCACCATATTCACAAGCAAACCTGCAAACCTCTGAGTTTTTTTTTTGTCACTTTTCTGGGTATTTTGGCAGATTTTTTTTCTTCTTTTTTTTTTAAAAAATAAATAATAATTTGAAGATATAAAGAGAGAAAAGAATTGGAGAGAAAGAAAGGTAGTTTTGTGGGGATGGGGGTTTTGTAGCCGTAGAGAATGAGTAAGGCAAGAAAAAGGCAACAATGGAGGCGTCAAACTTGGGGATCTTCTATTCCTCATGTATTTTTTTTTTTTTTTTTTTTAACGTTATAATTATAAAAGAAAACAAGAAACTTATCCTTCTACTTTATTTTTTTCATCATAAATTTTAAAAAATAATTTGAAATAAATACATTTTTAGACATTTGATTTTGTGTGAAATATTGTTTTAAAATCAAATATTTTTACTTATTTATTTATTAATGCTCTGTCATTAAAATACAAAAATTGTCGGTTGATTAGTTGTAATTTCATTCAACTCCACATAACAAGGTTTTTATAATGAAAATATATATTTAACTCTTTATTTTAGAGTTGTAGGACTTGTGATCCTCTACCCAATTTAAACTTTAAAAAAAAACTATAATAATGATTAAACTTATTTTAAATTTTAATATATTGATGTAGTTATTTTGGTATTGATATTAAATTTTACTATTATCATATTGAATATTTTATATGTATTGTTAAGTTAAGAGAACCACATTGATACCATTTGTTGGGAATGATAATTCTCGAGAAATCTTGATAAGCATGAATTCTCACACTTTATTTTTTGTTTCATTTAAAAGATCCTAAATTAATAAAAATGTTTGTCCAAGGAAATAAGTATTGTTTTGACTAATGATCATCATGTTGGATGAAAAAGAGAAAATTGGGTATCAAATAAGCCCTAAACATGTGAAAACAAAGATGGGTTACATTAGTTAAGCTCAATTTAATATGAAGAAAATATTTTAATATTTGATTTTGTTGACAGTATATTTTAATATTTGATTAATCATTGAATAGTCTCAAGCTTTTCAAATACTGTGGACAATAATATAAATAATCTATGAAAGTGTTAGACTTAAGAAAAAAAATATTTTATCTCTAAAAATAGAGGTTTAGAGGCTTGACAAGGAACGAATTAGAACAAATTTGAAAAATAAAATAGTTGTCAAATTGACTTTGAAATGCGTGTGAGAAAAGTCCAAAGAAAGGCGTGTAAATTCTTCATTACCTTCCCAATGAAATTGTGTTAAATACACAACACGCCAATCTTCTCATAATAATAATAATAATAACAATAACAATAATAATAACAATCAAATTAATAATATGAATAGTCAAATTAATAATCGGATTAAATTAACATTACTAGTCGATCATTTGGGTTGGATTTCGTCACCAACAAATTAGTGTACCGATTTTGGAGATTCTCATCTCATGATGAAAAGTCATAACTACATTTATAAGAAATGTATACTCCTCTATTATTATTATTATTATTATTATTATTGAAATCTGTACTTATATTATTAATTATAAAATATGATAGTAGATCAAAATTCTCATTTCTCACCATCTTTATAAAACATGTAAATTAATTGTTTCATTATCAATTATTTTTTAAATGAGAACACATGCATGAGTAACTTTCACAAAAGTAATCGATCTTTATGTCAAACGTCGTATCTATTGTCAACTATCTCTCTCGTCGACGTCCACTTATTTGTCAATGTCAATCCGATTTCCATCATACAAGCCCATATGTGCAGCCTAGCTAAACCACCTTCATTTCGTCAAATCAACTAATCATTTCTCTTATCTCCCCCGATGTTGTTCTCTTTGCTTGTCGTGATCTTTTGTCGTTGTTTCCCGTTATAGAATTTACACTCTAAGATAAGATTCTATTTTTATAACATCCGAAGATTCAGATAAAAATCGAAATTCAAATTCGGTCTCTTTTGGTCTTGACATTCTTATTTCTGCAACTCGATCATGTCATCTACTTGTCTTGATAACTACTAGAAGTGAAGAATGTCTTTAAAAACGAACAAAGATTCTTTGAAGTACTTTGATTCCCATATTAATTACCTAAGAAAATTTCAAAAGGTTACGCAACCTAAAATTATTTCAAGTTATGTATGCTTTGACATTAGTAACTATTAATTTTTTTTAAACTATTCGTAACTATGATTTATGTATCCGAAGGATCTCTCATTCAAATGTGTACGAACCCTCTTAAACTTGGCGTTGCAATTTCTTATGATAAAATCGATTTGGTGCAAAAATCGACAAACCAACCGACAATACCGGTCCATCGGTTGGTCGGTTTAACCCAAAATTTTTAAGTGTTTGAAAAACCTATTCGGTCAAGGTGAAAAACTAACTAGATGCTCATTTTTATGTCTTTCATTCACACTGACCGTTGTAACTAACTTGGAAGCTGTCCATAAACTAACTCTTCACTGGATGGCTTTGAATTTATTTCGTTTCTAAATTGAAAATCTTTAAATGGATTTTTGAATTTTCAACTATTTATTTAATAAGTATCTTAACTTTTAGGTTTGTATTTATTTCCTTCCCAATAGGTTTTTGAGGTTTCAAAAGTTATTAATAAATTATCTTTAAATATTTGATTTTGTATATTTAATAGATCTTTGGAATTTTCAACTTGTGTCTTATAAGTTATAAGCTTCAAACCTATTGATTTATTTTTTAAATCATTTTAACATTCAGTTTAAGAATTATATTAAAAAAAAAAAAAAGTTTTATACTAGACCCTGTTAGAGACAATTCTAAAAGGGTAAGAACCATACTATTTTTTTTTTTTTTTTTTTGAAAGTAAGAACCATACTAATTATAATTGAGCCAAATAAATATTTTAAAGGTTTAGAGGTTAGAAGTGTGGTTTAAATCTAGGATAAATATATGTGTTAGTATCAAATGTTAGGGTTAGATATAGTCCTTACTATCTAGAAATTTTCAACTCAATCGAATGTTTAAACATTTTTTCGAATTTAAATAATCATTGGTAATTGTTAAAACTAATTAACGCTAAATTTAGCGGATAATTTTTTTTTTTTTAAATTTAGGAGACTAGTCAAATCTAGAAAATAATTACAAATATGGTTATTTAAAAAAAAATAGTAAAGGTAGTCATTAATATTAATGAGTATTGTCACATACTTTCTTATAATAGTGTATTAATAACTATTTATAGTATAGTATTAAAATATATTAATGACTATGCATGTAAATACTTTAAAATTTTGTCTAAATTTTTTAAAAAAATTTACCTACGTTTATAATTAATTTGTGAGAATGGTCCATCCATTACAATTCTTTTTTTAATTTTTAGATAAATGATTAAATGAGTTATTATGAATAAAAGAAGTAATATCATATATGACTAGATAATTTCTCTAATGGTTATTGATTTTTTTTTTTAAGGAATTAATACAAATTTAGAGGAGAAATTCAGTCGCCTTAACACAAATACTAAATATCAACAATATTTTACCTGTCTCATTAATAAAATAAATTGTTACATATTAAAATTTTACCTCAATGAAACCATAGATAACCATTTTTCAACTTCGCTGTATCTTTTTCAACAAAAATATAGTTTTAAGTGGCATGATCTATAATCTAATGACCCAATGACAATGAATTCAAAATAACTATGGGTGACTGAGGGAATGTTGACCATGAATTATCTGATCTTTTTTTCTTTTTTCATTTTTCATTTTTTTTTTTTGGAGAAATTGTCAACATTGAGTTAAGCTTAAATTTATTACTAGTTTACTATTATTTAATACCCAATCAAAATGTCAAACTGCTAGGTTAGATATACTTGTAGGAATGATGCCCTTATATTTATGGCATCAATTATTATTTTTTTTAAAATACTTCTACTTCATTATATTATCATATTATAATTATAATTTCTATATTTAATGTATGAATGCATTCTTATCAAATAATGTCCAAGTTGTGATGATATTATGAAAATAGAAGTTGAGAAAATTCTCATATTAACAATAATTATAATAATTTTCATATTATATATATTATATATATATATATATATATATATATATATATATTTAGTCTTTAAGTTTGGGATATAATTTTAATTTAACCTCTATATTTTAAAATTGAATACTTTTACCTATGATATTTCAATAATGCTCATTTTTAGTTCTTGAAATAATAAAAATGTTAGTTGCATAATATAAAGTTGACTAAAATGATGATTAGGCCAAATTTAAATTTCAATATATTGATGAATGAATTATTTTAGTTTTGATGTGAATTTAATTTTTAAAAGAAAATATCTATAAAAATAAACTAAAAAACGCACAACGATTAAAAGTTGACATTATTGAAATGTTAGAGGAAAAAATGTTTAATTTTGAAATATAAAGACTAAATTGAAACTAGATACAAAACTTAGTGACTTTTTTTTCTAAAAACTTTAGTTTGAGAATGTGTTTGTTGGATTCTTGTAAAAGTCAATTTTTAATGGTAGAATATAGGATGAATATTGTTAAAATTTGAGTAAGGACATTGGATTTAAGTTAATTTTAATATTTGATTTGAAATGGTAAAAGTTGGATTCTTGATTTTGGGCATATAAGTTTTGTAGTTATTTTTTTATAAAATTTATTTTTAAAGTTAAAACTTTGTGTAATTAAATTGTTTCGACTAAGTTGAATTGTCTTTACGAAAAAGAGTTGTACTCTAATGGTATCGTGTACCAAATAGTAACCAGTTGACTACACGTTCGAGTTGTTGAATTAAAAAAAAGTTGAATGTCTTTTTTATTAGGAAATTGAGTTGTCTCTTAGCCTTAAATTTGAGGTTGCACTTTCTTGAGATCGAAGTTGAGGTAAAAGACTTTATTATTAATTATGGTTGGAGAGTTTGTGAGATAAGTCAATGTTGAGAATTTGCGAATTTTGAAGAAGTTCAAAGCCTACACAAATGATGAGGCGGTCGTCTTGGTTTCTCTCTTGCGGAAATGTGAGATCGAATCGAAACAATACTGAACAACAGTGCGGGTACAACGATATGGATCAGAACCTCTTCTTCTTTTTCTTTCTTTCTTTCTCTCTTCACTTTTTTCGATAGTCAACAAGAAAAAATACACTAAAAAATATGTTGGAAAGTAAAGAGACAGAGAGTTGACACAAGATGTAAAGTGAAAGCTTCTTGAAACTGTATTCTACAATCTTAATTCTCGTAACTGCTACTTTTGACACCTCAAGAATTCTTCTTAATGCTACTGCTATTAACTGATTCTTATATAGAAGTTGTTACAACAAACCTGTAACTAACTTTTTGTTTGATTCAACTCCTAAACTAACTGAAGACAGTATGAATAGAACATCCCGTTATAACTGAACTTGATTCACAGCCATGAATCTTTATGATGATTTAGTGAGAATTGTATGATTTATTAATTATGGTATGGAGCAGGATTTTACAAAGTTTAAATGTGATATTTTTTTTTATAAATCTATTGTATTGTCGTAAGACTTGAGCTAGGTGTGAAAGTAACACATGCTTCGTATGAAAGTAAAATTACCTACAATGAGACTTAAGGTGTATAAAAGTGATGCACGCTTAATGAATTTGTCATGCATGAATGTGATACTCATCTCGGACCAAGTAGGGAGAGATAGAATAATTTTTTAAGTCACAAAAGTTAGTAAGCTAAAAGTTATATTGCATGTATTTGCATAGTCCTCACCTCAGTAGTCTTCATAAAACTTTTTTTTTTCTATAGAGATAATAACAAACTTAATAAATGACAATGTTTGTTGCAGAGAGGTCATGATTAATGTCACAGGTCAATTTCGAACCTGGGATCTTAAGGGGAGCATATCTTCAAAGTCTAAATCTTCAACCACTGTGAGTCGAGTATATCTTAGTTCTTATTCATTTAAAATCTTTCTTTAAAGGTTTTATTGTAATTTAAACTCGATTCAACTATGTTGCTTTTTTAATCTTTCTAGTTCACTTGAAAATTGAGTGATTTAATCTTTCAAATTTCTTTTAATTTTTGCATGAGATTCATGTATTAAATGAATTTCAAATTCGTTTTTGCTTAAAAATTTATTTATTTTGTTTAACCTTTCAAAGTAATGGAAATTAATTGAGAGGATTGTTAATGGTATTGAATTAGTGGTCAATCCTCTCTTAAATATAGGGAAGGATAAGTGGGTTACAGTACGCACTTGCAACCGAATATAAGTTACGCCAACTATAATTGAGAGCTTCTATAGTTAAGGTCTATTTGACTGATAATTCTAAATAATAGAGTTATTTAGACATTATCTCTAACGCATTTTTGCATTTTAATTAAGAAACACAAACATTCTAAGTAGAATTGTTGTTAGAAATTAAGAGATGCATGTAAGTTCGCATGAAGAGTTTAGCGAGTCTGAAGTCAACACTATGAAAGATTAAAGAGAATCAAACGTTTTTTTTAGCAAACAGACATTGAGAACGCAATTCTTGGTAATGCGATATCTTTTTGTGAAGAATTTAGAAACACTCTACGACACACTAAAGGGATGATGCGCAGGTTAACGCTTTAATGGGATATAAGAGCACAATTATTATTATGGCAAGAATCGCAAGAATATAAGAAAATCTTTATATTAATCGTAAAGATAAACGACCAATTATGAAAATCTTCCTAAGATCATACTTGGGCCACAAGGTAGACAGACACCAATAAATACATGAAGGATCGATGATCAAACTCATGCTGGTTTTGTTAGGGTTTCGCCAACACTAGATTGCAATGTTGCCGAGTGATATTGATTGAACCCTCGACCATGTCTGTTGTTCGCAAAACCCTAGCAAGCTAGTACCAAGTAGAGATGTCCATTTTCCCCGCGAGGCCCCGCCCCGTTTACTTTTTTATTAATATATATATATATATATATATATATATATATATTTACCCCTTTAATTTTTAAATAAAATATATTTGTTGATGAAATTATCTATGCATATGAATATTTTTCTTTAATAAT
>JBBMKA010000026.1:12183468-12200273 GCA_037833695.1 Sechiopsis laciniata | reverse complement strand
AAAAAATGTTTTTGATATATTAAAAAAAATTGGACATCGGATCGGATCCAAAATCGAATCGAACCAATTAAAAACCGAATCAATGGTTCTATACTTGATTGGACATTGGATCGGATCAATTTTTTGAAAATCGAAGATATCGGTTTAGTTGTCGGTTTGGTACAAAACCGACAAAAACCAAACCGAAATCACCCATAATCTTTAGGTGTACATGGATACTGTTGAGCTGCACTTGTTGGCATTTAATGTCTTCAAGTTTGAAGGTTAAATAATTATATTGTTTTTCTCATCTCTGACATATTTACTGTTTCATTAGATTAGAGAGAAATTGATTAACCAAGCATTTGGATTCTTAAAAATTACTCCAAGAATAATTAAAGGGAGAAAAGTTCAGAAACAAGTGCATTCGTGTGAATTATGAGGTGAAATAAAGCTGTTCTGTTTGATCTTTTTCTTTGCATGCTTAAGATTCCCGTATAGTTTTTTTTTACCTTTTTTCGTAAGTTCTTTTCTTTAGTTTCTTTTTTTTTTTTTCAATTACAATTTTTCCCTGTAATTTTGTCGGTGTAACAATATTTGGATATACACATTTACAAAGAAAATGACTACTAATAATAACATATTAATTCAAAAAATAATAATAATTATTACAAATTAATTATTTCTAGATAAATTAATTGTAGAAATAATTAATTGTAGATATACCAAATAATCCATTGTCTTCTTAGTTCTCACTCTCAAAACAAAAGTCTGCTTAGTTATCAATTTATTTTTAATGCATTTAAAAGTCTCATGTAATTTTTTCACCATTTACCATTGGGTGGGATTTATTTATACTAAATTAAAATTTATTAGGGTGTATTATTCGATGGAAAATTTATTGTAAATAGAAAATTCTAGCGTTCTTATTTTAATTGTATCAACTTTTTAAAAATATTTAGCACTTACTAAGATATGAAACATTAACATGAATGAAATATATTTATCAATTTCAAGTTTTATTTTATTGAAACCTATCAATTTCACTTCTCCAACGTAACCTGTGAGTCGCTGGTGTTGAATTGGTTTATAACTAAACAATGACTAACTCATTCGATCAATTATTGTTTTACTAAACTATTTCAACGTTACATATTAATTCCTACCAAACATTCTAATTTGATATATTTTTCTAATTAAATTAAAAATATTATTTAATTCAACAAAATTTTGGATTACTTTGACTTATATTAAGAATAATTAATAGATTATGAACCAAAATTGAGTAGCATTTAATATATAAAACTAGATTAGATATATTTAGGAAGACAAATAATTTCAATTAAGTTTTAAGGCTCAGCAAAACTTTCATGAGAAAAGAAACAAATTAGAAAAAGTGAAGAACTAGCAATTTTGGTAAATAATTAATTGAAGGCAAATAACTTTAACGTACCATTTTCACGCCCTCTGGTTGTACGGTTGATCTTGTTCAGACGCATGCGATTTGAATCGTTGAACACGGACGCTGAACTCGGTTGCTGCTGCTTTTCGCCATTGTTACAGTTACAGTTCTTTCCACAATTTGTCTTTACTTGATCTCGATCCACGCAGGTTCCGGCAACCGGCGCCGTCGCCGGTGAATCAATCTCCGGTGACCGAAACGCCATGATTATCTCCTTCAGAGATTTCAAGTCGTTATCGCATTTCTCCAGCGCTCCCAGCAGCTTCCTCCTCTTCTCGTTCGACGTTTCCTCCGCCGGCGTCGATTCCAGTCCCATCAACCGCGCTACCAGCGCCGGAGACTTCTGGATCTTCGCCGGAGAGTTCACGGAACTCGACCGCCGTATCTCCGCCGAGAGCGTTGGACTCCTCGCCTTCAAATCGCAGGAATGACTTCTCCGGTTGAAATCGACAACCTCCGTACGGTTTCCTTGTTTATCACTTCGCGATCTTCGGCTTCGCTGCGGCGGTGGAGTAGCCGGAGATAAACCAGCGACGGCGGCTAGGGTTTGATCCGAAGGAGAAGGAGTAGAAAACACGATGATATTCTTCTCCTCCTTATTCTTACCTAAAATCGCAAAGAAAATTAAACTAAATACTCAATTTCTTCGATCGATTTAGCAGCGAAATTCCAGAGTACTAGAAATTAAACAAAATACGCAGTTTTCTCCGATCGGTTTAGCAGCGGAATTAGAGAGTATTGGAAATTAAACTTAATACGCAGTTTCTTCGATCGATTTAGCAAGCGGAATCAGAGAGTATTAGAAATTAAACTAAATACGCAGTTTCTTCGATCGATTTAGCGGCGGAATTAGAGAGTATTGTAGAAATGAAATTGAAAGGGAAATAGTGATTGACGAACCGAGTGTGAGGGATTTCTTGTGGCGGTTCTGGTACTTGGAGAGAAGATGAACAATGCCGGACATGCAACCGATGCTCTTTGATCGGAGACTTTCCGGCGGAGGATCACGGCGGGAAGCCGACGATAACTGACTGTTCTGTCTCTTCATAGATTCAGAGTCTCTCTCTCTCACAAACAAGGTTCTGCGTTATGGTTGGAATTGGAAATGAAAATTCTCTTTGTGATGAAGATGAAATGAAAACAGAGAAAAGAGAGAAAAAAAAAAAAAAAAAAAAACAATCAAAAAGTATGTAAAGCAACTGCCTACGTGTATATATATAATATATAATGGATTTAGGATTTAGTTTCTATTTTATAATTAGTAATACTGAGTATATATTTTGGAAATATTTATAAACTACATATTTTTATTTTGAAAAAAATAATTGGGCAAGTATTGCTATTTTATAATTATATTTATAAATTGAAAACTATTTACTTTTATTCTCCTATATTTTTTAATTTTTTTTAGTTTTTTCAAAATTAAATGCACCTCAAAATTAAAATAATTACTTTATTAATATATTGAAATTCAAAATTTTTTTAGCTATCATTTTAGTCCATACTTTATTATGTCTAATAATTTTGTTATTTTAAAGTTAAAATTGAGCCTTATTGAAATGTCACAAATAAAATTATTTAATTTTATAACAGCTAAAATGAAACAACTTTAAAGACTAAAATGTTATTTATATGATCTACACCCATGCAACTGAACTATTCCTCTAATTATCATATGATAGCATGATTTAGTATTAAAGAATTTTTACATGTATTGAGTTTTGAAAAAAAAAATTCAATATATTGTTGAAAAAAAGATGATTTTCGAAAAAACACGATTACAAGATGAATAATTTCGAATGAACCAAACACGAAAAATCATCTCTATTTCTATTATTCTCCTTATTCTCGGTGGCACAAACACATTCTTAAGGTTAAAATAGTAATAATTATTTAAGTGACGTATAATCTGATAAATTAAAAAGGGGTAGGATGAAGTAAAATTTACCACAGAAATTATTCCTTTACCCATATTTTTAACATTGTTGTTTTTGGGACTAAAATTTACTTGACCCTATGAAATGGCTTCTTTTGTCTTTATAGGGATTTGAGCCTATTTTACTATTTTTTTAAAATAAATAAACAGCAACAAAAATAAGATATACGACACCTATAACGTGATCAACCAAAAAAAAGAAAAAGTCAATTAACTTAGAGACGATACAATAAGAGAGTGTTTGAGCCACCAAGAATAAAGGGGGAATGGAGATGGGGATGATTCTCGTGTTTTGGCCACCAGAAATCATTTTTCCATAATCACATTTTTCAAAAATCACATTTTTCATTTTCATCCTAAATATTTTTTATCCTCTCTCCAACAACTTTTCATACATTACATTATTATTTTTTATTCACATTATATTCATTATTTTATTTTTCTCATAATCATTATTTTTATCTCAAATACAGATAATCATTCTCTTCATAATCATTACTTTCACCCAACCACAAAAATTATTCCTCCATAATCGTTCTCCTTCCTATTCACCTCCTCATTACCATTCTCCCCTTGAACATTATCATTCTTCTTACTCCAAACACACTCTAAGCGTAGCTGTTTGAGCACGTATCCTTTCATACAAATGATGAAGAAAAATTATCATTCACTAAATTATAAAAAAATACTCCTCAATTGTTTAGTTTGTGTCAAATATACTTAGTAAACTTTAAAATATTTCAAAAATAGATATTAACTTTAATAAACATGTAAAAATTGTCTTTATCCTTAAATTTAGATAAAAACGATTAAAATTTGATTTCAAATATATTTTTTAACAATTTTAAAATTCAATAAAATTTAAAATAAGTTTGACTTTATATATATATATATATATATAATTAATGAGATTTAACCTATCATAAACATTTAAAATGTTATAATAAGTTCTAAAAATTTAAAAATCATAATTATAACTATCTATAATAACTCTTTAAAGTAACAAAAAATGATTAATTTGTTGGGATGAATTTAAAATTTTAAGCCTTTAATTTTTTAAATACTCGCCATCCCAAATGTTTGAATTTAATGTCAAACTTTGGTGATGAAAATTGAACTCTCGTAACATACTTATTAATTTTAGATCGAATTTATTGTTTATCATTGCATAAAGATTAATGTTAGAATTAAGAGTTTATTTGTAACTATACAATATATCTAAACTTCATAAATTTTTCTTATCAATTTCTAATATGACATTAAACTTGAAAATTTAAAATACATTACACTTACAAACTAAATGATATTAACTAGTTTGAGCTAACATTTGATGACTTTCCATGATAAAGACATAAAATAAATGGTAAAAGAATAATGAGAAGAGAAATATATTAAAAAATAAATTTTAATAATTAGACTCACAATTACTCAATTAATTAAACCACTAATATTGATCTAAAAATGATTCATGAGTTAAGAATATAAAGGTTAAATAAAAAATTATAATGAAATCACTAGGTATTTAAAACACAACTTTAACCTTTTTTATATATAAAACATTAACAATAAAGATATTTTTCGACCTGACAACAAATCTTAACACTTGTATTGAGTTAAAAAATTTTAGGAATTAACCTCTCATTCATTCTACTTTTCTTTCAGATATTTGTAGTTTTAGAAATATAAAATAATTAAAAACAGAGAAGAATAGATTGGATATTGTCTAAATTGGACATTTGAATAAGACCTCTAAGAGAGGAAACTTTGAAGACCTCAAGTCAAACAAAACAAATTCCAAAATATGAGGAGCAAAAAAGGTCTTCAATTTTTATTTTTTATTTTTTAATTATTATAGTGTGGGATTGCAACATTATTAATTTTGTGTCCTGATCAAATTATTTTTTCAACAATAGGCTATTTTAAAAGTGCCCAAGTTTGGGATCAAATATAGAATCTGATCAAAATTTGATCAAGACACAAAATTAATAATATTGCAATCCCACACTATATCGTTTTTTATTTTTAATTTTTAAATAACAAAAAATTATCAAATAAGTTATCAAATATGTTTTTTATTTTTAGTTTTAAAAAACAAAAAATTAAAATCAATTATCAATCATATATGCTTTTTATTTATAAAACCCAAAACTAAAAATCAAAAATTAAAAACTAAAATTAAAATGGTTATCAACCTAACTAATCCGTTTTCTGTCGATTTTCTAGCAGGGTGTGCAAGACAATTGATGTTGGTATTCAAGCTTCTTAGGGGTATTTATTTGTCATATTTAATGAGGATTTAGATTGAAGATTTACTTACTCCTCCTTGAAAAACTATATCTAAATGAGTTTTTATAACTATTCAAAATAACTCCTCATTTTTATTATTAAAAATAACTCATTATTTCTAACCACTCATTTCTAATCATTCATTTACTCAATATAACTCCTCATTTCTAAATCACTCATTTCTAAACAATCAAAATAACTCATTTTTAAATACTCACTTTTAATCATTATTTTTGTAACTACTCAAAATAACTACTCATTTTAAATCTATAACCAAATAAAGTTTTCACTCTATCTCCTTTACCAAAAAAACCTACATCCAAACGATTTTTTTGCTACAATTCTCAATTTTTAACTATTCAAAATAATTTCTCATCCAAACATCTTATAGCCTTCTTTTAATTTTATTCAATTTCTAAAAACTTCTAAACTTGTTTTTCTTCTAAAATAAATATTTTTAAGTGCACAGCAATCTTAAATATTACATCTTACCTGTCTTAAACCCGAAAAAAAAAACCTCCAATAGCTTGTTCAATTGTTTAAGGATCATATATCTTTTGAATATTTCTAGCTTTTGAATTACCACAATAAAAACTGCCACACTAAATTACACAATGATTTTTTTTAAACCCATTGTTTCCTTTTTATTGAATAAACCTACTAACTTTAAAATAATAATAATAATAATAACCACAGTTATTTCATTTCATTTAATTTTCTCCACCAAGCTGTTAATTGAGCTGAGCTCATGGGTGCTGGCACAAGAACATGGCCTCAGCATTCTCATCGCTGCAATACAGACAAGGGTGCTGCTGCCCCAAGCCTTGCTGCTTCAACTTCTCCCTCGCCATCACCACCACTTGTTTGTTTGAAAGCGCCTTCGGGTTCTTCTCGAGCACTATCTCAATCGCATTGCTGAATGCACCATATGCTTTCCCTCCTGCGTTATCCGGGTTCATGTCTGCTGAACTCTCATTTGCTTGGCACCCACTCAGCAGAATCCCTGCATCCGGCTTCAGTGAATCGATGGTGTCGAGCTCGCGAGGGTGTAGCTGAAACTTGAGGCTGGCCTCGGTTCCAAAGGATTCGAGCAAGTGGGTGCCAATCTCTGTTGTGTTGATGTTGGTATGTGATGAAAGGTGCTGTAGAATTGATTGGAAGGGGATGGTTTTCGCCTTTGCAGCATTCGGTACAGATAGGAGTTGGAGCTTCTCGTTGTTGATGATTGCAGATGGCCCAATCTGCTCCTTCTCCTTGTCGATCAAACCTCCACTGTGGCATGAGTCTGAAATCATGGTGAAGCTCGCTCCCTTTGGCAGGCGATTCACGAGATGACGAAAATCAATATCTGCAATCAATCATAGGAAAAGTTTCAGCTAAATAGATTGCAACTTCAAGCAATTTTCTTATCTAAACAACAGACAACCTGTAATAAGATTGAAATCACAAGGTACAATGGCCTCATCTTGCCGAAGGCGGTTTCCATGTTTCATACTTGGAACTCTGGTTCCATGTCCACTGTAGTGAAAAAACAGCACATCTCCTGATTCAGCCTTACTGACCATTCGCCCCAGCGAGCGTTTGACGTTGGCACCAGTCGGCATCAGCAACGAGCCTGGCTCGTCGGTCAGCACCTGAATATTGCTCATTTCAAAACCAAACCTACTCATAAGCTGCTTTCGCATGGCCATCACATCATTTATGCAGCCATGTAACTCATACTTAGTGTTAGGGTAATTGCAACCCACCAGAACAGCCATTCTCTTCTTTCCCTCCATTTTTGCACCAAATATCTCTCTTTCTTACACTAGTTTGAATTTGATAGGATGGGGCTTCAGAATTTAGCTTTTTTATACACATGCAAAAACAACAGTATCTTAATGTCTAACTTGCATTTGGTACAAGCAACCTTCTTGCTTGCTCCCTTGCTTTAGTTAGCTTTCAAGCTTAACCATCCTCACATTCACATACGTACAAGTTAAGTCCCACATAAACAGAATTTCTAAACGTAGCACCTTTTCTCTAGGGAGGGACGGTAATTTTTCTTTTTTTTTGGAAACCGGAAAATTGGAGCTTTGCTCCATTATATCCAGAGTAACTACACCCATCCCTAGGTCAGATACTGGGAGACATTGAAAGAATGGAAACACGGGAGTTGTCTACAAATTAATGTCGTAGGTGAATCTCAAACCAAGGACGTTAAAGGAAGCAACCTTCCAAACCTTCGACCACCGCGCCACCTTCGAAGCAACTTTTCTTTGGGGAGGGACGGTAATTAATAATGGACAGACTCGAAATTTTACCCCCGATGAAAAGCTTTCAAGAGGACAAAAAGAAAAAAAAAAAAAAAAAAAAAGTCATGGATAATAGAACCTTTTCAATCAATACAGCTAAAACCCTTACACTATTCAAGTATTTTCATCCAATGAGGATTAGAGACTGCAAGATCATGTTCCATGGACTGAATTGCTCCCTATATTCGAAAATAATTACTGCCATTCAAAAAGCTAGAGGCAGAGCAAGAAGACACTCTAGAAATAGAATCTAGGCAAAAGGATTATAGGGCATCTTTCCATTTGGCTGCTAAATAGAAAATGTACAGTTTATTAAAAATAAATAATAATAGAGAGGGTTATTCCAAGAGTTAATCAACAAAAACTACAAGATTCTAAATGTCTTCCCCACGACTCCACCATCCTCTGCCATCCTGAAATGTTCTTAGATTTCTTTTCCAATCAAAACTTCCTCTAAACTACTAATGCTTCTCCATGGAATTTTAACCTAACTTACTGCTAAAAGCCTAAAGACCCACCACCAATGTCTTACATAATGGAAATTTTAATATTCTTATGAGATTTATATGTATATATAAACATTCTTAGGAAATTAAAACCCCAAAACAGCTTCTACTGAGGCCTTTTGAGTAAAATTAAAATATAATCCCAAAAACGATAACAGACTGATTCAGCATTCTACAGTTCAAAGAAAACGGAATACAGTAACAATAAAATTTCAGCATACAAGCACTTACGTGTCACATAAGAAAATGGAGAACTTCATTAACTTCTTGTTACCAACAAGAATATGATAAGCCTCTCATTTTCAACAATTCTCAATAAAATGAATATGTTTCTATCAGAAAGAGAAAATCAAAGAAGGTTGAGTTTCCAACCTGAGTCCCATGTCAGAATTGAAATAATTATACATATTCTATAAATTTTATAGCTGAAACCCATGTTCAAACACTGTTACAAAAAACACAGAAGCAAGCAGGTATACACCTAGGCCTAGGTAAGGGCTAAGGCACCTCACCTTGCTTGAGAGTGCATGCACAAGAGAAACATTATTAAAATATATATAGGTTGAAGATAAAAAATTTATAAAAAAAAACTGCTTTAATATCTTCTTCATTAAACATTCACACTCAAAGCTCCCTCCAATACTAGGGAAGCCACATGAAAATGATACTATAAGAAGAACATGTAGAGAGCTATAAGTCTAATGATGGATAAAAATGGGGATGAAATCCCATTTAGTGATATGATAATGAGTTTGATTTTCAAATATTTGCAAATTAATTTTGTAGTTAAGTTTTATGATTTGCAGAGGTTGAAAGTCTTTGTAATACTTAAAAACTTTGTTTGCCTAATAATTCATTTTCTCTGACTCTATCACATGATTTAATATGTGTCCCAAGAACAACCTTGTTGGTTGAGGCTTGGGACTTTTAACATGTTTTCTTGAAGGTTTCAGCTTCGAGCCTCACTAGTGAGCTTAATAGTAAAATGCTTTGGAGGTCAGCTTCAAGCCTTGAGACGGGCGATGCCTCCGGACATAGTGGAGCAAAACTTTGATTTCCAGTTTCAAAAAAATAATAATTCTTTATTTATTTTGTAATATCTTATTGAACCCAACAATTTTTCTAACTTGCAGTCAAGATCCAGAGGTCCATTGTGCTATAGTGCAGTTACTATAAAAAAGAAGGAACACTGTGTACAAAGATGTAATGCTTTATCTCATCTCGCGACGATTGACTCACAAATTCCCTAAATTTGAAAATACAATGTTATCCCCCTCCACCTAGCAAAAATCCCCACATGGATAAACAAGCGAATTCGAGGATAAGGGAAACAAAAGGGAAAAAGAAAAAGCCAAAGAAGACTCTTGTCAAGACCAAACCAGGGGCCAAGTTAAGAAAGGTTATTGCAACTAAAGATCTTTCCAAACTTTAAAATCTGAAGTTGAACTGTTGTAGTTTATAATACCGTCTTGACAACCCATAAACATTGTAGACCGCACGGTATCAATGTTTATCAATGCATGGGCTGTTCCTCTTGGACTTGCTGCAATAGCAACCTCATCCGCACCAATTATCACTTCGGCATATCCTTTATCGCCTACCTCGCTGTTCTCCAACTGCATAGGGTACACAAAGTGAAAAAGAATCCAATTTAGAACAACAGAAAATATCACTAGACATTAAATTTCGAATATAACAATTCTTAATTCAAGGCAACAGTTTCAACCATTATGGAGTGACCTAATAGTTAAGAGGGTCTTATAGAACTAAGAGATGATGAGTTCAATCCATGGTAGCACTAAAAATTAATGTTCTACAAGTTTCTTTGACATCAAAATATTATAGAGTCAAGCGATATGTCTCATTACAATAGTCAAGTTACTTAAACTGGCCCGTACAGTAACGAATATAAAAATAATCCAAGAAACGATTCCCAACTTCATGCCACGCCCATTAAATGCGTAATACAAAACAGATAGAATGAGCAAATGATTTCCAAACTCCTTTGCTTACCCTGAATTTTGTTCTAGCCCCCCACAGGACAAAAGTCTCGTTACACGTATAATGCCTGTGGTTTCCCCTCATACCACCGGGTTGAATTTGTCCGATATGAACAGAAGCACAGGTCACTGCTCCACCTGTAAGTTACAATAAAGAAATAATCCCTTTGAAATGAGCATGGACTTCACTAAGAAATCACAATGACATATTAGAAAAGGTGCTTTGAATCCAAATTCATTCCAATACGTGGTGCACTAAATTGAAAAAATGACCGACCTTGGAGCTTATAGGCTTAATAAACTACTGGGTTTCAATTCCTTTTTCTTTTCTTTTTTTTTTATATACGTGACTATCCGGGCTAGCTTGCGCAGACCTCAACTAATGTTAAGAGACATACCGCTTGACCCTATAACATTTAGATGTCAAGGAAACCCATAGGAATTAATTCCTAGGTAATTGGTCACTATAGATTGAACTCATCACTTTAAGCGCTTCAATGTTCTCTTCGACCACTAAATTACTCCATGATGATTAACTGGGTTTCAATTTCAATCGCAATAGATAGAATTTATACAATTTCAAGCTAAACGGAGATAAAGTTTTAGACTTGATAAAGTTTCAATTGCAACGAGAAATTAGGGGTGTACAACAAAAATCGACAACCCAAATAATTCAAATTATCTTACCTAAACTGAGAGTCGGTTTGGGTTATAATTTTATTTGAGTTGGCTTGATTTATGATTTTATAATTTTATAATTTTCGTTGGGTTAGATCGGTTCTCGGTTGACCAATTTTTGGTTTGTATAATCCAACTCAACCCAACCCGAACTAAGTAATAATATATACATATGTGTGTTAGAGAGAAGATAAATTAATTAATAAAATGAATTTAATAGCAGATTGATAAACAACGTAAATTAATAAGATGGGTAATCTAAGTTCAAATATATTATCATCCATCTTTTATTCATTTACTAGTTATAAATAGTGTTGTTTATAGAGGAAGGGGGAGATTAACACAAAGAACACAACCCAATTCAAAAATATAGGGTTGGGTTGGATTGCTCTAATGTTAGCAACCCAAAATTTTAGATAGGTTCATTAAATTTTCCTAACTCAACTCAACCCGGACCATGTACATCCAGGGAAAACGAAATCAACAGACACTCATAAATTAAAACCCAGATAACGTATACACTAAGCAGACACTCAAAAGCCAAATTCAGCGCAAACCAAACGGCAACAACGAATTCAAATCGAAATCGAAGGCAATCATGATACCAGGAATGGAAGAATCGAGCGCAAGAGAAATCGGGTCGAGTATCCAGCCCCTGTTATCCTTAGCAATCCGAGAAGGAAATCCAGACTTAAACCGAACGAGGTTGGCTTTAAGATCATCATCCTTGCTCCACGAATCAGAAACCTGTTGAAACGGAGAGAATAATCGAGAAGAAGAAGAAGAAGAGTGCTGGATTCTGAGAGAAATCCATGTGAGTAAGAGGAAAACAGAGAGAAGGAAGGGGAAGGCGTGGGGCTTCTTGAGAAAGTTCTTGAGATTCAAGAATAGCGAAAGGGTTCGGCCTTGGGACGATTGAGTGTGAAATGGATTTTCTAGGGTTTGGGGATTGGTTGAAGAAGGTAATGAAATGGAGGTCCTTCTAGGGTTCGCCATTGTTGTCTGCTTATGACTGTGCTTTGCATAACCACTGCCCAAGTGGCTCCTCTCTCTCTCTCTCTTCGTTTTTTTTAGGGATATAGATTTTCGGTATGTTTGTCTTTTCCTTTTTTTTCTTTTTTTTTTTCTAAGAACAACTCCCATATTAGGGGTGTTCATCATTCGGTTGGTATCGATTTGTAGTGAAAATTGACACCAAATCGACTTATCTATTTCCTCAAAATGAAATCGAAATCGATCAATCACTTAAGTTGGTCAGTTAAAATTGATTAAATTCATATTATTTTTTTCTTTTTTTTATTAAAAAAATATATCCATCATACAATTTTGTAATGAAATTTTGAAAATCAATTTTAAAAATATAGACTAATTTTTCGAAAAACACATTCACATTCACATTTAAGTTAATTTTGCAATAATTTAATAAGAAATATATTTAATTATACGAAAATATCAATATTTTATAAAAAAAAAAAATTCATTTAACTGACCGACTTAATCGAAAAATTTCCGGTTAACTACTTTTGTAATCGGCATATACTTGAAAACCGACTGAATGACCTGAATTCAGTCGGTTTGGTCGGTCAGATTGATTTTAGAAAAATGTATGAACACGGGATATAAGTTATTTTCACAAAATAATTATAAATGTAGAAAAATTTTAAAATATTTATATTTATAGTCATTAGTAGTGTATTATAAGAACTTATTGATACACTATTATGTAGTATTATCATTAATATGAATGATTATGGTTGCTAAGTTTTTTTTTAAAGTAATCATATTTGTAATTATTTTCTAAATTTGACCAATCTTATAAGTTTTCCTAAAAAATCACTTATTTGTATTTAGTAATAAATAACCATTCTCAACCTTTTTTTTTTAACACTCTATCAAACTTCACATTAAATCTCATCAAACTTCCTATCAAACTTATCAATCAACTTCTACAAACAATAAATGTCATAATATTTCTTCTTAAAAATTATTTTAACTCTATCGAAAAAATTGGTGGCATGTTGACTTGCTTGATGAGTTGTAATTTAATTTAGCTACACGTTCGAAATTTCGATCTTGAAATGAATTATTTTATTAAATTTCATGAAATAATAATAACAATTTTAATTCACAAAAACCTTTTTTTTTTTTAACATAAAATGATTAATATAAATATATGTGAGCTTTATTATCGTTAAAAAGATTAAAATTTGACATTTATAAATAAAACAATAGATTAAAATGATACTTTAGTTATTTTATTTTTGTAAATTGTTAATATTTTAAATATATATATAAAGCAAACTATTATGAAACAAAATTCAACAAAAAGAAAAAAAAAATTCATTCTTTATAAGGAAACAAATATTTTACCTAGCAATATTTTTTTGCTTTCATCTCTTAATTATTGTTTTTTTAATAAAACTATCTCATCCTACCCTTTTCTATTTCTTTATTTTTTAGAACAATATATTTTTACAAATTTCATATAAATATTGGAAGTAATAATTTACTTTTTTTTAACGGTTCATTCAATAGTAAATTTAGTCTAAAATTTTAAAATGTATTATTATGACTTAATTCATGCTACTAATATATTTAGTAACAAAATATAAAATTAAAAATTAATTGATAATTTGATAGGATTATAATTTAGAGGTATACATGTGTGTCAATGAACTAAAATATCATAAAACAAACACACACGTATGCCTAATTAGGAAAAATCAATTTATAACCATTTGAAACAAAAATAATAATAAAATAAAAATCCATTTGATGGTATTTGTTTTAATCTTTTTGTTGCACGATGAGTACAAAATCTTTGCTCATTTTAATATAATTGAAAGAAAAAGAGTTCTAATTATTTTTTGTTTTGACCACCATTGAGGTTGAAGTTGCTTTTCGAATGGCTAGAAAAAGGTAAAGTGCAATAATTTTTTTTCGAACACGTGACCGTGAAATGAAAATGAATTGACACCAAATCAAATAACCAATCACGCCACCGACCCATTCGGTGTAAAGTACAATAAATTAAATCAATATTGTTGGTGAAATTGGCAACAACATTACGCAAATGTTGTGGCATTCTTTAAATTGATTGTGACAGTTGCGCGAATGTTGTGCACTGTTCAAACTCATATCAGGTTAAAGCAACATTTAATATCAGTCGAGACTAAGGTTCGAACAAAAATAGAGAAAATAATGTGAGTATTTTAAATGCGAATTTTGTCTAGTTGAAGATGATGGTCGTTGTCCTTCGCTTATTCTATAACTCGGAGGACATCCATGAATTTTGTAGTAGTAGTTCCATGATATGGTCAATAACCTCACAATGCATCATATACGACGATCTTTCCTTTCGGTGTTGGTAATGTCTTCCACAACATTCTTGATACACTAATTAGCAATTAGAGTTATAATGAATTGACATGAAAGAAGTCAAACTGATTTTTGTTGTAATTCTTAAGTAATAATAGAACAATCTTTAGTGATATATGAAGGTGGATACATTAAAAGTATTTTGTGAACGAATGTGACTAAAAGACTAAGTAAGCTCCATCAACAAGGTAATTAGATTACTTAGATTAAACAAAATCTTCAATCTCTTTAATTCCTTCTGCACGAACACAATCCACTAGTGTAAGATGGTCGATAGGTGCAATACTCATCTAAAGACTCTTCAAGACGAGAAGTAATAATTGACTGATGATCTTGATTGAAAGTAACTAGGTTGTACTCTTAAGTTGAAAAATATTGTGGGTATCGTTCTTGTGTTGCAAATAATCCTTGAGATTGAACTATAGATTACTCTTGTCAAATCTATGAAAAAAATCATGTCTCAAAATATTCTAATTAAGGCGAAATTTAGGTTCCACACCACAACAACATTGTTGTTTCGAGTCCAACCAGAAACAACTGGTAAAGGTTCATTAAGCTTCGTAATACAACCCTAGATGAAACTTAATTATTTTAGATTGACAACATAAAAAACATCGCTAGACTCCAAATAACGGTAATTGTATTCCGTGAGCACATCAAAGACGATGATCAAATCCAACATATATGTAAATGATATCAACTCGTATTAACATCAAGAGAAGATTGAAATTAGATTCGATCTTGAATAGAGGAACAAGAAGCTAGAGACTCAACTTGTTGAATCGTGACAAGCTTGAAAAGAGAGGATAAATAAATTTTATAACGAAGAGAACTCAGATAGAATAACAATCATAAACACACATGTGCCAAACATAATAATTATGAACACACATGTACTTTGATAAATCAACTTTTGCAAGGCGTAGTTAACACAATTAACTAAATACCCACTAAGTACAACATAATATTGCGGAAACCAAGAACCAACTTACAACGGCTTTTTACTCTGAAAGAACCAACTTAGAAGATTTTTGGTGTATAATAATAATAATAAAAAAATCTTTTTTGAATAGAAATTTTTTAGAAAAATTTCGTGTCTAACGAAAAACATTGGGCAGACCTAATAAAAAGATGAAAAAGTCTTTGCAAGTCTATGCGTCTGATTACTTCAATCAATACAATCGATAATATTCAATTTATGCACATATAGTCTTTCAATCAATGTCTCAAACAATTTTCAATCAATGTCATGAAAGTTTTCAATCAATACTATAAATAATCTTCGATCATTAATGTAGATAATTTTCATTCAATAAATATTAAAGGACATGATTAGAATATTAAAAAAAAAAAAAAAAGTTATGTGAATGAAATATTTCTAACAAAAAATTTTATAAATAAAATAGACAAAAAGAAAAAAAAATTTGCCCATAACTAAATTCCTAAATTAGTCTAAAAAACTACTGAATAATACTTAAGCAAGGGTAGGTGGGAATACTTACTCACCTTAGAACCACATATTTTTACTTTTTTTACAAAAAATTGATTTTGATTGATGGAGAAAGAAATGCTAAAGTGGAGAGAGAAAATGCAAAATAGTAAAAATGTGTGGTTTTAAGGATGAGTTAGTATTTTCAAAATACTTATCCACCCTTATCTACGTATTGCTCAAAACATCATGAGACATGCATTACTCGCGAGCCATGTTCCACGTGGGAGTCATTCGTTTTATGCATGAATCACATGTAAAATCATTTGCAAGGAAACAAAATGCGTACAAATATCGCAGTTTTAGGGTATCTTTGTTTTTTGGACATTACCACTTCTCAACACCCCTCATTTGTTTTTTGTAGTAAACAACCACTCTTAACCTTTCTTCAATCACTCTTTAACCATTTTTCGAATTTCTATATTTAAAAAAAAAAAAAAAACTCTTTTATCAAATTCCACATTAAATCTCATCAAACTTATCTTTTAATCTCGACTAACATTAATATTAAAATATTTATTTTTAAAAATAATTTTAAAAAGTCAATAGTGTATTAGCTTGATTGTAATCTAATTTAACTCAAAATTAATGAATTATTTCATAAAGTTATCAATTAATAATAATTTTAATTCATAAAAAACCACATTTTTTTTAATAAAAAATTTTATATAAACATATTTCTAAATTTGTGAAAAATTAATAAGAACAAATTTGCAAATAAAATATAGTAATAAATTAATAACAAATACTAAATTTTAGTTGTATTATCGTTATAAAGATTAAAATTTGATATTTAA
>JBBMKA010000026.1:12161830-12183368 GCA_037833695.1 Sechiopsis laciniata | reverse complement strand
GGGCATTTTTGAAATTTTTTTAAAAGTCTAGGGGTATTTTTGAAATCAAACTTTAACGGTTTTCATCCAAATTTAACTGCGAGGGTATTTTTGGAACTTTTGTTAAAGTTTAGGGGCAATTTTAAAACTTTTCAAAGTTTGGGAGCATTTTTTATACAAATCTCATAGTTTATGGGTATTTTCTATAATTTAGCCCTTTTTTTAATATAAAAGATAAATAAACATGAAAATATTTTTATATAACAATTTTATCCTCTCACACATCTCAAGTTCTCTTTAAATTTAATTAAAGAATGTTCATTGCAATATTTATCAAATTTTAAGAGAACTAATTGATCAAATTAAAATTTTAAAAGCTTGATTGTTACAAAAATCATAATTTATGGATAGTTTGTATAATTTTCACTTTTATTTATTTATTTATTAAAACTAACAATTTATAAACAAATAAAAAGTAACTACACATGAGCATAAATGGTATTGATAGACATACCATGGGCTGTCTGGTAGAGACTACTTGCACTGCATTGGTTTCCTCACCTACCCCCATAAAAAACTTTTCAAATAAATAAATATAAAATGAGAAGAAAGGAGAAAAAGGGAAAAAGTAGTTAATAATTCCCATCATTTAAAATTTTCAATTTGTTAATCTTCTAAGACAAATGCAAAATTTAGGCCAAACAAACCAGTTTATAAATAGTCTATCTTTGTTAAAAATACTTTGGTGAAATTGAGGAAAAATAATTTTTTAGTGTAAAAGTTTTGGATATATTTTTTTTAATTTAATTTATTAATTTCAAAATCAAACATTTTTACCCTAGGTCAGTTGTGTGTACGTCTCGACTATTGTCACACGACACATCGTATGATTCTACAACATTTTGATACTAAGAAAATTCGTAGAAAACTCACCTCTTATTTTCACAAAGAACTCATAATCATATCGAATGGCTTGGTGGCACAGTTGATTATCATGTTTAGTGATAATTCATTTCAACTCCACGTTTACGAGTTCGAACCCCAAAATTGATATTATAAAAAATAGATAAGAAAAGAACAACTAGAAGGGAGGAAAAATTAGAGAGAAATAAAAATGAAACAACTTTTTATTCTTTCTTTTAATTACTTGTTATGATCATTTAAAAAAAAAAAAGCATTTTTTTCATTATCTCCCTAATTACTTTTTCTTTTCTCTCCAACAATTTTTTCATGCATCAGATCACTATTTTTTACTCACATCATATTCATTATTTTATTTTTTATTCATAATCATTACATTTATCTCAAACACAAATAATCATTCTTTCATAATAACAATAATAATAAGATTTCATGAACAGTAATTATTTTATAAGAAATCATAAATTTGGGGTGAAAAGGCGAAAAAAAATCCATACACTCATATAACTCGAATTTGTGCAATTTTATTTTAATTAATATATATATATATATATATATATATATATATATATATATATAGTCTTTCTATTAGTATAATTTTCAATCAATAACTTAAATAATCTAAAGTCTAACACAATTTTTTTTTTTTAAGCAAAATTGTTCTAAATATGTCTAACAAGTTCTATAAAGACAACAAGAAAGTTAAGTGCAAAAACTTTTTTTTTTCTTGGTTGTTGGGTAGAAATTCAGAATAGCGAATGGTGATTGGTGTTCTATCAATTACGCCCAAAATTCAATCGATGAAGCACATCCGTTTGATTTGAATTACTTGAAAAACCTTCAAATACCTACCTTCCTTCCTCATCCTCCACCTAACTCCTAAGCATTTCATTCTTCTCCGGCGGCGGCGGCGGCAGCAGCTGGTGGAACCGGAAAAAGTTTGGTGAATCACAAACCCCATTTCAAAAATCGAAACCCCATTTGATTTTTCTGTGAAAGCATCGCGTTATGGATTTCTTACAGTCTTTGGATCCTCAAATGCTTCTGGGTTTGGTTGTCGCTGTTTTAGCCCTCGTCATTGCGGCTCTCTATTTATTGCCTTCCTCCAAGAAAAGCAAATCCGGAGGTTAATTGCTCTTTAATCTCTGTCTTTTTTAGTTCACATGATTTCGATCTCCTTGTTAGGTGTTTTGGAATTGCGATTTGCTGTTGAAATATATTGTGATTTGATTTCTGTAGGCAGATTTTTGGGATCTGTTTGTGTTTTGATGTAAATTTGAGATTGCAGTGTGAAGTTATTGCTTGTTGATTTTTGGATGTGTGGTGTTTTGAGTATGGAATCTATATGGATTCAGAAATTGAATCCATGCAAGCTCCTTGTTTGTAAGTATGTATGCATATTTTTGTTGGTATATTATTTGGTCAACTCTTCAAGCAAATCAGAATTTTGCATTTCACATAAGAACACAAGTAATTTTAAGTTTTTAACCTACAAGTACAACAAGAGAGTTGTTATGTTGAGCACTTGATCTTGAGCTATGCTTAAGTCAGCTCATAGGAACTTACACTTTTTAGAAGTTTTTTAAGCTAAATAAAATTTATACTCTCAAGATTGTTCCTCGAGTCGTCCCCAAGGGGCAGCCTCGTTGGTTGGGGCTTGAGGCCTCCAAGATATACTCCCTTGTAGGGTTGACTTTAATTGTAAAATTTCTTGATGCCTCACGGGTCTCAGTCTTGGGACGAGGGTGGGTGCCCCTGCGTAAAGAGGAGTAAAGTTTCGATTCCCCATTATTGAAAAAAAAGGTTGTTCCTTGATTCTGAATATTACTTTAGTTTCACTTTCTGACTCTGAACTTGTTTTGTCTTTTAAATATGAGGAGCTAACACTTTTTTTGGGGAAAGTATTGCAAATAAGAGAATAAAGAGGGCCATATGCTGACTAATTGAGCTATGCTTAGTGAGCTAGCTTATAGTAACTTACATTTTCTTGAAGTTAGGTGCAAATTATAATTTTGACACTCTATATAGTGTCTGGAGTCTGAATGTCACTTCCATTTTCTGTCTCTGAATTATGTTTTCTTAAAGAACGTTCACTTGCATTCCTGTTCAAATTAAACCAACGATCTGCTTATATTGATATATTAGTTAAGGAGATTTAATGGGACATATCACATGAGCAGGACTCGATGTTGGAATTGTCTATGAAAATATATGTATGATTTGATGATAAAAAGTACCAATTCAGTAATATGTGTACCAAATGTATTGCTCACTCAACCTCTTAGCAGGATTCTTGTGCATATGGATGGTTTCTTTGTGATGATACATTAGAACATCGCCTGTCATTGGTGTTCTATTTGCTTCATTTTCTCAATTTGTTTTCCTTACGATATGGTTTGCGCATTCAGGTTGCTTGGATCCAGAGAGTTTCAGGGAGTTTAAGCTTATCAAACGTGTGCAGCTGAGCCATAATGTGGCGAAGTTTACATTTACACTTCCAAATCCTACTTCAGTCTTGGGACTTCCCATTGGACAACACATAAGTTGCAGGTCTAGTAGTTGATCCCTATTTATTCTTCATAGAATTAGTTGGAATGTCAATACTATAATCTCCCATGTTAACTCTGTAAAGCTTAGAGAAAGATTGGTATACAGTAAGCTTACTTTAAAGATACATGCTAAACTATCAATCACGCCTTTGCCTCGTGATAGATTTCTGATTCAGTTCATTGTCAGCCACAACTTTAATCGTAATAAGGCCATTGCCAATTGACTCAATTTTATAGTGGCTACTTTCTTTTGGTTTTTTCGCTTGAAAGAAATTATAATAATTTGCTTTTGTTGAGGTAGAGTATTTTGTGTTTCTCTTAGCTGCTTGTCTGTGTTCATTGTTGAAACTTTTTTCTAATAATTTGCATCTTCTGAATTAAGCTGGACATGGTTTTTTTGTAATCTCCCTTGGGTTTGAGTGGGGATGATTCATGAATGCCTTATTTCTCTCTTCACCTGGTGTTGTCTTTTAAGATGATTATGTTTCATATGAGAAAATGATTTATTTTTCCTGAGAAACTGTAATTCATTCATTCTACAGGGGCAAGGATGGCCAAGGTGAAGAGGTTATCAAACCTTACACACCTATTACTTTGGATTCTGATGTTGGCTATTTTGAATTGGTCATAAAGGTAAGCATCTTTGGGTTTTTAGTTCATGTGGGGTATTTTAATGGTATGCATGTATGTTAATCTTAACTCTCTATTGTGTTTAACAGATGTATCCCCAAGGAAGGATGTCGCACCATTTCCGACAGATGCGTGTTGGTGATTTTCTTGCTGTAAAAGGGCCCAAGGTAAGTGCCAATCAATGATGGAAGGTATTATAGGTATCTATGTTTTTTGGGATTCTAAAATTTTCTTCCTTTGGCAAATGAGGGATATTTTACTTTGTTCAAATGTGTATTTTACATGTTCCATTGCATACATTTGAACTCATATTTTAGGTTCTGCAAGTTTAAATCAATCCATGTTTAACAAGTGATGGTAAATTTTACTCATTTGGGCAGTTGGAAGGATTCTCCTTTTTTATATTATACCTTTTTGAAATTTCACTTTGGAATTAACATGGTGACTCAATTTTTGTTGCAAGCCTTTTCTTCATCAATGATTTCGAAGCAATTTTGACTGTAAACTAGAAAACAAAGAAATATTTTAGTAAATAAACGTATTTTTAAAATCGAGAACAGAATAAAAACATTTGGTCTTAAATGTTCAAGTTGGAGTTGGTATGGATATTGGTCTCTTATGTCTACTGCCTTTGTTTATGTTATCTATCGGTCGGTCTAGCATTCAGCTTCCTTCAGGTCGGCCATGGACATTTCCTCCTGCACATTCTAATTCAAGAATTTAATGAAAACATTTTGTTTGTCAAAGACAGAAACAGCCTCTTTTCTGTCTCAAAACAAAGAACTTAACTGTACAAAACTCAAGAGTATTCAAAATTTACACCGTAAATATTACTGCAGGGGCGCTTCAGGTATCAACCCGGCCAGGTCAGAGCATTTGGGATGCTTGCTGGAGGCTCTGGCATTACTCCTATGTATCAAGTACACATCTTCTTTTTTCTTGGCTTTGCTCATTGTAGTCCCTCAACTTACTATCATTTGGATTGCTTTGATTGTTGTTATGGATATTCATGCTTTCTTTGCTCTCCCTAGGTTGCTCGAGCCATATTAGAGAATCCAAATGACAAGACTAAGGTGCATCTCATTTATGCCAATGTCACCCATGATGACATTCTTTTAAAGGTAATTTTGTGTTTCTTCAATAAAAAGTCCCTCTGGCCCTCACTTTGACTGTAAATTTAGATACCGGTCTATCTTTTTATTTCACCGCATGTCGACAGTTCTTCGCTTTCATGGAGAGAGATAAACCAGTCCAACTGGTGTAACCCATGCTTAATTTTTCGCGACTGTTTTAGTGATATTGTAATCAATCTACTCCTTTCTCAATGCTGTGAATTTCAATGGCCGAGTGATTTGATGAGATGTCTTCACTTCTGTGCCTTTTATGTTCAAACTCCTTAGCTGAATGCTTGAGTGAAGTTCATTTGCCAACTTTACCAAAGCTTAGCCAAAAAGAATAGTACTCCATTGGCATCATGTTTAATACTGGAACGAGTTGTTTACGGGTTCAAGTCCCAAATGTAGTTGAATTCAAAAAAAACTTTACCAAAGCTTAAATGTATAAGGCATATATCCAGGTTCGTCAACTTTACAAAGATAGGGAAAGCATGTGAATTTGTGACATTTGGGTGTTGAAGGGTGATTTGGTGGAAAAGAAACAAAAGACTGGAAGAAGTGCAGGATCTTAATATTTTTGTAGCCTTCTCCTGGGCTTCCATTTTTTCTTTTATAATAGTAATCCAGTTTCTATGATTATCTCTCCCTCTCTTCTCTCTCACATTTTACAACTGTTTCTTACCGAAAGAAACTTGCGTGGTTGTAGGACGAGTTGGACCTTCTTGCCTCAAGGTTCCCAGATAGCTTCAAGATCTTTTATGTCTTAAACCAGGTCAGTATTTATACTTTCTCTCTGTGGCTAATTTTTCTACCAATACAAGATCTCCATTTCAAATGATAGGAAACCGTATTATACTTGTTTTGTTTTTGTGACCGAGTGAAGAAGTATGTTAAATCACTCATCAACCTAAAAGCTTAAGTTCATAGTTTAATTGGTGAAGAAAACAACTCGACAGGGACTTGGACTCATGACATTCTGTTCTGATATCATGTTGAATTATGTTAAATCACCTATCAACCCAAAAGCTTAAGTTGATAAGTTAATTTAATCATATCAACCAACAAATAGACATCGACATGAATTTGAAAAATCTAGAGAAACAAACCAGTTTGGTGATAATGTGATTATTATAAGAACGTATAAGGTATCAAAGAATAGGAACATTTAGAGAACTCTCCAATCTCTCACCTCACAATAGTATTTGGGGCACTTAGCTAACTAACTTTAACTAACTACTAAGTAACTAATCTCCAACTAATAAGAGGGTAAAGGGGTCTTATAAGATTGAGTTTTTGTTCTTCAAATCTTAGGTTGTTTGATAACTGTTCTTAAAAGTTGTTAAAATGAAACTATGTTCAGTTAACTGTTTTCTAGTTGTTTTTCTTCTTCTTTTGGACAACGTATCTCTCTAGGGACACCCGATCCCAATTCTTAAAAACAGATTTTAAGAAATCGTTTTGCAGAAAATGCTACCGAACGCCTGCAGATTCGTAAAGCTGTGCATTATCATTGATGGACTTGGCTTCTTAGGCCATGATAGATCTCCTCTCTTGAGTTTCCTTTATGATTGCATGCATATGTACTTTTGTTGAATGATTTGCAGTGCCATATCTTTAGATCACTCATTTTGTAACTAATTCCTTACTCAGCCTCCTGAAGTGTGGGACGGCGGCGTTGGGTTCGTATCAAAGGAGATGATTCAAACGCACTGCCCTGCTCCTGCTCCTGATGTTAAGGTACGTTTGAATATGAACTCATAAACCACTGTTTTAAATAATAAGAGTGTTTTGTATCAGTTTTTAAAAACACGTTTTAAATAATATGAACAATTTCCCTTTGTGCTTTGGCTTGTTTTCTGGTAAGTTGTTCTTACGAATGACCTTTTTTTAAAAGCAACTGAAGTTGTTCTTCATGTGCATAATAACTTCTTGGATTGGAATAGGTCCATCGAATTCATTTACTTGTCTATATTTTGGTTGAAATTTTAAATCACTAAGGCCCCGTTTGATAACAATTTGGTTTTTTGCTTTTATCTTTGAAATTTAAGTTTATTTTTACTCAAATTTCCTACAATGTGTACCATCTTTCCTACCATTCATCCACCTTTCCCTTAAGAAAATATGAGAATGCTAATCAAATTTCAAAAACAAAAAGAAGTTTTTGGAAGCTACTTTTTTTTTTCTTCTCAATTTTGACTTGGTTTCTAAAAATATAGACATTCAAGTAAGAAAAAAATATATGGAAAGGTAATTATTACAGGCTTAAATTTCAAAACCAAAAACAAAAAATATAACAAACGGGCCTAAATCATTACAAAATGCTATATGAGCTTATGTAATTAGGACTAATGGTATGCTTTAATCCCATTTATGAGACATTTGTGAGATTAGTAGAACTGTTTGTTATCTGATCTTTTATTTTCTAATTAAAAAAAAAAGTTTAGTTTCAAACTTTCAAACATCTCATACCTAAATCCTGTTTGTAAGCAGATTTTAAGATGTGGGCCACCACCAATGAACAAGGCTATGGGTGCTCATCTTGAAGCTCTTGAATATACACCTGAGATGCTGTTCATGTTCTGATGGATCCTTCCTTCAGTTCTCAAGTTCTTCACAAGAGCTAAGCATCATTTTCTTTTTCCTTCTGAGTTTTGAAAATTTGAACATTGTCTCAATTTAGAACTAAAGAGTAAAAGATTTATGTACTGAAGAGGATGTTCCTTGGCTCTTTTGATTTTGCAATGTTGTTGAATTATGATGCCATCAATAATCTAATGACTCTAGACTAGTTTTCGTTGAAATAATCTTTTGGACAAAAAAAACAATCTTGTAGTTGCATTGGACAATAAAATCCATGGTGGCTAACTTAACTAGGAATAAACTTCTTACAAGTTTCCTTGATAACTAAATGTTGTAACGAGAGATAATTGTCCTGTGAGAATAGTCGATGTAAGTCTAACCTGACCTGTAGTTTTTTTTTTGAAAATGTACGGTGAGTGTAAGTTGATCCGTACATTGAAGTGATATAATCGGGTTAAAATATGATTTGATTGTGATATTAACTTTATTTATTTATTTATGAATGATTAAACCTGCTTACGTGCAATTTGACTATCCTTTCGATGATAACCATCACTTACTTTATTATATTTGGTTGATAAGGAAACTCTTAGGTGGTGGCAAGGAGAAGAAAATTGGTATTGAGGTATTGAGGTATTGATTATTGATTAATTGTTGGTGGGTACATATTGTTTATGTTTAGAGTGCAGAGAATGATTTGTTTATGTTTGAGGTGCATGGAATGATTAGGAGGACAATACAATAATGATCATTGGGTGATAAGATAATGGTGTAATGGAGATTGAGATGAATAGTGATTACATTTATCCTCTATAATGTTGAGGCTCAAACTCAAACGGTTAAGTGATCATCATAAATTAAATTCATTTCTTTAAATTCTTCACGACTTTTTTTCCTCTAAGCTAATATGTTGGTTGATTGTAGTATCAACTATACAATTAAGTTTCTTTAATTAGCTTAATTTTATTATTAGTTTAAGAGTTTATGGTATATATGTATATATTTCATTAAATCTACCCTCTTGCTCGTTTGTAAGTATGTTTGGCATGGTTTAAGTAGACTAATTATTTAATTATTTATTTGCTTCGCTTCGAGTACATGTAGAATCATCAAGTAAATAATCATAGAATGTATTTATATGAACAATTTTTTTTGTAATGGGTCTTTATACTAAAAAAAAGTGTTAAATATATCTTTTTAAATTTCCAATTTTATGGCTAATAAGTCTTTAAAATCAGATTCAACTCCTATTTGACAAACCTATATTTCTATTGGTTTTAGAGTCTTGGTCTATGTCCAGAGTTAAAGTTAAAGATTTATTTATTTATTTCCATTAAAGTGATTTTATTAAAACCACTTTCACCTAACATTTTTAGTATTTTCCAATCCCTTGTAATTTCGGTATTAGTTTCAAGTATTGTTATGTGAAATTAGACGAGCAATCTAGACTTACAATAAGCAATTTAATCAATAAAAGCATACAAATTATTAAACATCATGTGGGGGAATGGGTTAATGAATTTTAAAAACACTATAGGTAAAGAAAAACTAAACACAAAATTGAAAATTCAAAGGCTAATCAAACACAAACTTTGACATTTAGGAACCTACTCATACACTTACTAAAGTTCAAGTATCAAATAAATAAAAAATTAAAAGTTCAAAATTTCATTAAAGTACCATTTGATAACCATTTAGTTTATTTTATTTTATTTTTTAAATTTAAGTCTACAACAACTAATTTATTATATGTTTTTTCTTACTTAAATATCTATATCTCACCTATATTTGTAAAAACCAAACCAAAATTTGAAAAAAACAAAAGTAACTTCCAAAAATTTATTTTTGTAGATTTAAAAAAAAAAAAAAAAATTAAAAATTGGTTATCATTCACATACTTTCTTAAGGAAAGATGAATATATTGTAAGAAAGGTGGAACACACTGTAGAAATAATTTGAGTAAGAATAAGCTTAAATTTCAAAAATAAAAAAAAACGGGCCTAAATAATTTGTATTGTCAAGCACATATTATAGATATAACAACTCAAGGTGATAATTTATGATGTTTCCTAAAGAAAAAAAGAAAAAGAAAAAAGCCTCCTTGATTTAGTTGCAACCTAAAGTTGGAAAAGAGTACTTCCTCTCTAGTAGAGAGAATGAATCACCGTAAACAATGCATAGTGTAGTTTCTTCCAATAAAATCCAACATGTCTAATAACTTAAAAGAAAAGAAAAGAAATGGGAAAAATGTAAGGATCTAAAAGGTTTATTTGAACTCACTTTTTCTTTCAAGTCATGTTTCAATTTCAACATGTATTTGAGATAACTCTATTTTTATGAATTTATTTGGGGGAAAAATGTAAGGATTTAAAAGCTTAAATTTCAAAAACAAAAAATAAAATAGTTATGAAATGGGGTTTTAATAAGTTTGTTAGAGCAAATTGAATACAAATTAGTGTAGGGGAAAAAGAATCTCACCATCTAAAATATAAGTTAGCCGAAAAGTTCTCTAACCATTCAATCAACATACAAGGGGTATCAGAATTCATTAAAAAAAGAAAAAACATACAGGGGTATATTCGGAATTTGATTTTCGACATAAGGGCAAAGAAGGTAAAAAAAAATTTGGACCATTTCTCGATTTGTGCGTGTCATCCTTGCGCAGGGGCCATGCTAATCTTCTCTGTATCGTTCCAATTTTATCGGATGTCCCCGAGGGGACAGCATTAAACTTCCACTTTCCACAATATAAAGAATATCTCATTTGTATTTCTAAGCGATGTGGGAATTTTCTTAGAAAGGGACCCCACATGATAAATGATAAATAAAGTTAGAAAATTAGTTGCAAACAAAACTCAATCACCAAATAATACGCTTCAGCAAAACCAAAATTCAATTCTAATAATTTCAATCCTTCCAATCCTACACTCTTAAAAACTTCAAAAAAGTCCAAATAGGGTTCTAGTTCCACCACAGGTTCAGAACTTCTTTGAGAAACACTCGATTTTCGTCGAGATTTTAATTGTTTTTTAAACTTGAAACTCGGAATGGATTATAACGAAAACGGACCATTTCTCTCAAGAAATTCACCAAATGAAGTTCTTAGTTGCTATTTGCAAAGATGAAATTGAAGAAAAATAAACAAACACACAGAGATTCAAGAACAGAGTGGAATTTCATAGCACAGAAGTTTATAGAACAAGAAACAGATTCAGAAAATGAAATGCTAAAGAGAGATTTCAAAGAACAAACTAACCTTACGGCTCGATCGTTGTTCCTTGCAAAGAAATTCCTAAAGAAACGGCGTTTATGGCAGTTTCCATCAATTTTCTGGATAAAAAGAAACTGGCAAGAGGTTAAGCCTGAAACTTGTTTTTAATAATTATTACTTTTTATTTATTAATACCTTACAATAACGGATTATAAATACTCACTAATACATTACTAGTGATATTTTTCTTTTTCTTTTTTGAGATAAAAAAACACTATTAGTAGTGTTTATTTGCGGTAGAAGATTTAGATGGAGGATTGACAAATTTCTCTTAAAAAATTTACATGTAAACAAGTTTTTATTAATTTTTTTTTTCATTTTTAAAAATAACTCGTCATTTTTAATCATTCATTTATAACTACTCAATCATTTCTAATCAATCAAAATATCTCATTATTAATCATTCAGTTTTTAACTACTCGTTTTAAATCTACATCCAAATAAGGTTTTGACTTTAACTTTTCTACACAAAAATCGCATTCAAACGAATTTTTAAATACAAAATAACTGGTCTAAGCTAAATCCTCCTGAAATAGGGTAGATAAATGCCCCCTTATGTATTATTAATGTAGTATTATATATAATTAATACAATATTATTCTTAATTTTAGTGACTATGGTTGCTTTTTTTTTTTTTTGAAAAGTAATAATATTTGTAATTATTTTTTTAATTTGTTTAATTTTTGTAAGTTTTCCTTGTTTTGGTTAATTTTATTTTTTTTTAAAATGACCATATTTGTAATTATTTTTTAAATTTGATAAATTTTTGTAAATTTTTTTTGTTTATAGTTGGTAGTTCATGAAATGAGCCTTTTAACTCTTTTTCGTTTTGAGATATTTTAACTCACATTTCCTCGCATCAATGGTAACTTTTATTAGGTCTTACTAAACCATTGAGATTTTTAAAATTATACAAACTAAACTTAACTTTCTTTGAGCTAAGAGATACCAATTCTTCTTTTTAAGATTATATGATCTGAACTTTAAATTTATTTAATTTATTGGGACTAAATTTATAATTTATCAAACTTTTATATTGGTTGAACATCGTATAATTCTATGCAATATCAACCCATAGTATGTCATTGAATATTAATCTCAACTCGCTAGTATATTTAACTGATTTTGTAAATTTTTAGATTTAATGTTATATTAACCATGGCTAAAGAAAAAAAAATCCAATAATTTAAAGCAATCACAATCACAACTAATCTTTAAATTCAAGTTTTAATTTTGTTCCAATAAAAAACAACAAATTTAGACCTTGATAACCATTTTTTTTTAAATTTAAATTTATTGTTATTTAAACTTTTCACTGTGTATTCCATCTTTCTTACAATATATTCATATTTTCTTAAGAAAGTATGTGAATATTAATCAACTTTTAAAAATAAAAACAACTTTTGGAAGTTTTTTTTTTTTTTTTTTTTTTTTAATTTTAGTTTAGTTTCTACAAATATAAGTAAGATATAGATATAAAAAAAAAACATATGATAAGATAGTTATTATAGACTTAAATTTAAAAATAAAAAATAAAAAACTAAATAATTATTAAACTGGACCTTAAATATAAAAATGATAAGTAGGCCGTTGAGAGTTTATTTTTATTTCTATAGTTTGAGTCAAATTCAAGTATTTGCGAAACTAAATTATTAAATAAATTAAAGTTCAAAATTGACGCCTCAAAGCAAAACTCTGATAATAATAATTGTTATTTTTTTTGTTGATATCATGATAAGTTATCCTTTTATCCACTCACATATGAATGTGTTCATTTGATATCTATTTGGTTTTGAATTTTTGAATTATTTTTTTGAAATTTAAGTTCATTTTTATTTAATTTTTTTATGATGTATTTTATCTTTCTTAAGGAAAGTCCGTGGAATTTCAAAAATCAAAATAAGATTTTAAAATTTACTTTTTTGTTTCTAAATTTTAGTTAGATTTTTAAAAATGTTGATAAGATGAAAATATCAAAGTAAGAAAAAAGATAGGATCAAATAGTTTTCATAAGCTTAAATTTCAAAAAAAAAAAAAAAAAGATTATCATTCATTTCAACAAACATTTTGCCTTTTTAAGCTTTGGAAAGTAAATAGCGAAAGATGTACTCATGACTTTTAAGTCTTAAGGGGTTGTTTATTTGACATATTTAGGTAAGATTTAGTTTAAAAATTTATTAATTTTTCTTTGAAAATCTATATTCAAACGAGTTTTTACTAATTCATTCTCATTTTTATTTTTAAAAATAACTCTAATTTCTAACAATTGATTTTTAATCATTCATTTATAACTACTTAATTATTTATAACCACTCATTTTTAATCATTTATCCCAATCAATCAAAATAACTCATTTTTAACCATTCATTTTTAATCATTTATTTTTTAACTACTAAAAATAACTACTCATTTTAAATTTACATTGAAACAAGATTTTTACTCTAACTCCTCTACATAAAAACTATATCCAAACTAGTTTTGGGCACAACTTTCAATTTTTAACTATTCGATATAACTCTTTAACCTAAATTCTACCTAAATATGTCAAACAAACACTCCTACGAGTTTATTTGATCAAATTATTACCATCGTATAATTAAAACAAACTTCACATTTTTTCATCCAAAATCTTAGGGATGATGGTGATTTTGTTTTTTAACATTTTAAGATAAATTTTATTTTCTAATTTTTTAAGAATTCAAAGATATTTTTTAATTAAAAAATTTAAGGATTTATATATATATTTAAATATAATAACTTCTAACTCTCAAATAAATAAGTGTTAAATACCATTGAATTGAATTATCACAAAATAATAAAATTATGAAGCTACCAACCTTTTCAATTATAACTTTTTTTTTTTTTTTTAATTCATCAACAATTAAGGGTGGAAGTGTTTTGGTCACTTCAATATTATTCACGATATATTCTTCTGCCTTCTATTTAAAACTTAAAATAAGGAGAGATAAATAAAATACATAAATAAATAAAAACCAAAGTTTTTTTTTACACAAAACCAATAAGTTATATTTTTATGGTTATTTTCTATAATTAAGTTTTTTGAACTAATTTTTTTTTGGTAATTTTCCACGTATAATAAAACAAATAAAAAAAGAGTTATATGAATAATAACATTTTATAAGAAGTAAAAACATAAAGAAAAATTAAGGTAGATATGATAAAAAGACGAAAAATTTTATAAACTTCATAACTTTAATCAATGTAAAAAAATAATTTTTATATATAATATTCAATCAATGGCACAAACATTATTCATTCGATGCCACAACTTCTCTTCAATTAATTCGATAAATAATTTTCAATCAAAATCGTGAACGATAATTTTTTTTTTTAATTAAATGAAAGACAAAAGTGAAACATACTAAAAAAAAATGTCAAAAATTCTAAATGAAATATTTCTAAAAAAATGTTATAATTTATTAAATATGCAATTAAAAAAAATTAACACCCACACAAAATTCTTTTTTATTTTTCTTACCTTACTTTTTTTTTTTTTTTTTGGAGATTTCTTCTTACCTTAGTTAACTATCTACAAATCTTATACTCTCCTTACCTTTTCATCGACAGCTGGCATCCGAGATTCAATCAAATACTTTTGGGTAAAATATAAGTTTAGTGTTAAAAGGTAATTATATATATATATATATTGAAACAAAATTCGTAATTATATTTAAAAAATTAGAGTTTAGTTCCTATAGCATAGTATGAATAAATATATAATTTAGTCCATATGATTTTAAAAACTATAATTTAATCTCTATTGTTTGATAAAAGTTAAAAAATTGTTCTTGCCGTTTTTAATTGTTAGCGAATTAAATATTTAAAAATTAATTATTCTTATCTCAATGATGAAATTATGAGTTAAGCGATTGATATAACAAAAAATTGTGTTATTTATGCATGAATAGTGAGCTTGCATTTATTTAATACGTCAACAATTAGGACTCAATTCTAATTTTTAAAACCATATGAATTGAATTCTAACTTTTTTTCAAATCATAGAGGCTAAATTATAACTTTTTAAAATCATATAGACTAAACTTTAGTTTTTAAAGTCACTATAACTAACTCAAACCATTGAGTTAGTTAAAAATTGAGGGTCTTAGTAAAAAACTTGTTTGGATGTTTTTTTTTGTAGGAGAGTTAGAGTCAAAATCTTGTTTGAGTGTAGATTTAAAATGAGTAGTTAATTTGAATAGTTAAAAAATTAATAATGATTAGAAATGAGTGGTTAAAAATGAGTTATTTTGAATGATTAGAAATGAGGAGTTACTTTGAGTAGTTATAAATAAATGATTAAAAATTGGTGGGTTAGAAATTAGTAGTCATTTTTAATAGTAAAAATGAGAAGTTATTTTAAGTAGTTACAAAAACTCGTTTGGATATAGTTTTTCACGAAAAGTCAGTAAATCTCAATCTAAATCCTCTTTAAATATGACAAACAAACTACTTTATAGGGAATAAATTTATATTTTGGGAATTTACGGTCACGAGCACATTCTACCTCTTGTATTATATTTACAATCTCTTGTATAATATTAGCAGCACAATTTCTAAAATAATTTATCTATAATACATGATTTTCGACCAGTGATAGATTTCAACTAGTGATAGAACTCTATTAGCGATTGAGAACTCAATTTGGATTTACTATTACAAATAAATTAATTTTGATTTTATGTTAGAGACATTTTTTTATTATATATGCAAAATCCTTTTATATTTTACCCAATATTTTCCTTCATGAAGAGTTTTTAGTATTCAATATCATTTCTCACCCAACTTTTTCTTCCACCTCCCACTTTCTTCATTTCCTCTATACCCTTATCTCTCTTTCTCTCAAACTCTGTAAATTCTCTCATGGCGACGATTCTCAGAACTCCATTTTTTCAGGCAACTCCTCCGGCAAGTATATGTACAATCTCCTCCTCCAAATCTACTCCAAAACCATTTTCTCTATCCTTTAGAACCTCTCACTATACTATTTGCCGCGTCAATTCCTCCAATTTCTCTCGTCCTCGTTCTCTCCGGTTCCCGAATCTCGCCCCTTTCGTTTCCTCCGGTGAAACGGAAATCAGCGAGGTCGATGATGAAGTTCGCGAATCTGAGGCTGAGGTACTCTTTAATTCTTCGGTTTCTTTTTTGGGTATTTTATCTGTTTGTGTTGCTGTTTCTTTCTCGAGTTTATGTTGGTTGAATCGTGAGTTGGTTAGGTTAGATTTGGTTCGAGGATATGGTAGTTTTAGTGCTTGGAATGATTGAGAAGATGGATATCCAATTTTGTTTTATGCAGGCAAGTTGTTGGTAGGAATTATGATCGCATTGTTGTACATGATATGATCGATTGGAGTGAATTTGCCAAGTTTTGTAAGAGGGAATACGGTGCTCTGGTATTATCTTCAATTCATTGTGTGTTTCTGGGTTCTAATTGTTCTACTGAATGTATTGTAAGACAATTGGAGTTGGATGTTTTAGACCCTTTTCAAATCTCAGCTTGAAATGATCTTCTCAAGGATCAATGTCATTGAGGTATGAAATTACAAGATTTTACGATACAAGGGGAAGCCCCAAAGAAGGAAATTACAAAAACAAAAAAAAAAAACTTCTCCTATTCGTGAAGATGGTGATATAGCTATAATTGTGAATTTTGTCCCCAAGGGGCGGCTAGTAGTAGAGGCTACGGTCTTTAAGAGATTCATGATTCAAGGCAGCTGGAGAGCGCTTAAACTAGAATACTCTTCGATGTATCTCAATGTCATAACTTAGGGACAAGCCAATGGCGGCCCGGGTTGTGAATTTTTGAAAGAGGGGGGACTGCTTGTGCCAATGGGCAACGATACAACTGGGGTTTCAAAAAGTTTTAGTACAACTGGGGTTTCAAAAAGTTTTAGTATGTGGATTCCTTATCTTGCAATGTCGTACGACCACTCTTGCCAAACAGTCCAACAAAAAGCACAAACGAAGTATTCCGATAGAAGCCTTTTTTGCTTCTTCTTAAAAGGATGCTCACGAAGGGCGTGTGATTGTAGCAAATTTTGTGTTAACTAAAAAATTGAGAGTATGGAAGCAGGTTTGGTAGTCTTGGACCGTTCGGTTAAATCGTTGTCTGCTGCTTTTGTTTTCCACTATACTTCACTTGTCACCTGTTTTTGTCTGTAGTGAAACCTTTACCTCTTAGTAAGTTTGTTTGAAAGAAAAAAAAACATGCTCTACTAAAAAATCTAATCCTTAATAAGTTCTGATTCCTCAATAAGCTCTGATTTCTCTATCTCATATGCGGTTTTGTGCATAGGATAATAAAACAACATTTGAATTTCTGGAGACCATAAGATTCATTCAATTCTAGACCAAAATTTAGTTGTGTTGAAATGAAACATGGTCCAAAAACAATAGTCTTTTAGACCTACAAGATTAGATTACTGATTTTATCTTCTAAAGTTGGAAGAGGATATAGGATGCTTAGAAAGCGTAATAAATTCTGACTATGACAATAGGTTCACACGACATGGATTTGTATTGTTTTAATTATGTTTTACAACAGAAGTAGTGTGGATTATTCAAGAATTGAAGTCGAGTTGCTTTATAAAAAGAAGATATCAATGAACTTCTATGAAATGGTTTCACGGGAATTAGCTAATTGTCTTGATCGTGGGATATCATTGAGAAATAGGAATCTGTGTTATCAAAGGATTTCCAGCGATTATTTCTATGCCTTTTCTCTTTCTTGTTGCTAATATATATATGTAACAGGACTCTTCTGTTAGTTATACCGGTGTGGAAGATGCTACAAGTGATAGTGACATAAGTGATGGTGCAGAAGTTGATGCTGAGGAGTTGCCTCAATCAGTCATCATAGCAGCACTTCAATCCTACAAGCAGGCTTTAGCTGATAACAATGAAGCTCAAATAGAAGAAATAGAATCTTTTCTGAAGTCAATTGAAGATGAAAAGCTTGCAGCTCAAAGGAAATCGGAAACCTTGGCTGAAGAACTTTCTGTAGAAAAGGATCGAATTTTGAGGATCAGTGCCGATTTCGAGAATTTTCGGAGGAGAACAGAAAGAGAACGTCTTACATTGGTAAAAAATGCTCAAGGGGAAGTAGTAGAGACTTTATTGGGTGTCCTGGATAATTTTGAGAGAGCTAGGGCACAGATAAAGGTGGAGACAGAGGGAGAAGAGAAGATCAATCAGAGTTACCAGAGCATCTATAAACAGTTTACTGAGATTTTGGGCTCACTGGGTGTCGTTCCGGTTGAGACCGTTGGAAAACCTTTTGACCCACTGGTGAGTTTTTGCTTCTAGTCAAACTTATTAAAGTTGCAATAATTCTCGTGCCCCTTTATCCATTTATACATCAAAGTTAAGTCACTATTAATCAGTCAGTAGAGCTAACAAGTGAACTTACAATATATACTTAGCGAGCTTTAATAACTTTTAGTTAAAAAATGACTATCCTTTTTTATGGTCATGTTTAAACTGTTCTGGTTAGTACGTATCTGCATATTGTGAATTTATTTCAACTTCATGATTAATATCATTTTCCTTGCAAACCTTATGATCATTACTTGATGAACCTTTACCCTAATCTGATCTTTGTATATCAAACATGAATATTGTTTCTAGCAACACTCATGAGAATTTATTGATTTGCGTGGATTTTGATTTTTGACCATATGAAAACTAAGAATTGTGATATTTTGCTAATGTGAAGATTAAATCATTTTGGTTGTCCTCACTTCTGTTTTGCATTTACAATGATGAGAGTGTAAATCATACTGTCCTTGATAGTTTTTTTTGCAAAAGATATATGTGATGTAAATTGCTGTTGGAGTTCCCTGGATCCATTCATAAGAAGTGAGGTATCTTATAATGGGTTATTTTTCATGGAAAAGGATCAAAGAAGCGAAAGTTACTTTGGAAGTTTGCTATCTTGGATCCGTTATCGGTTTTATGGTTGGAGCTCAATAAAAGAATTATTGAAGATAAATTTGAAGATCTAGACCAGGTTCAGGTTTCAGAGTGAATATGATAGTGTATATTGTTGGAGCAATAAGGTAAAGACTTTACTAGTTCTACCACTCTGACCATTTTGTTCCACCAGCAAATTTATCTTTCATCCTTCTCCTCCTGAAATATTGTAACTTATTCAAATTGTTATAATCAATGACAAGGCTATTATTAAAAAAAAAAAAAACATTTGGATTGTTTGTTTCTTGCTCTCTATGTGTCTGGTGCCCCTCGCCTGGTCCCGTGTTCGAGTCCTACAATGACAAGGGTATTATTTTTTATCTCTGATATTGTTTCTGTGTAAATTTTGTAACTGTCTTCAATCCCATTGAATATACTGAGCTGATGTGTTTGTGTTTTTTCTTTTTTGAATTATATTTGATATGCATTCCAATTGGCATGCCATGATCAGACATGGAATTAATCAGGGGTCTGCTGTTTAGTCTCTCTCTCCTTTTGGGACCAAGTTTGGTAAGTTGAAACTTTTTTTTAATCAATTTCTTCCTACAGCTTCATGAAGCAATTATGAGGGAGGACTCCACACAGTTTGGAGAAGGTATCATACTCGACGAGTTCCGTAAAGGATTTTTGCTCGGCGACAGACTCTTGCGTCCATCAATGGTGAAAGTATCGGCCGGTCCCGGGCCTGAAAAGTCAGATGAAGCAGAACCATCAGAAGATGCGAGTGAAAAGTCTGAGAGCCTCGAGTCCCAGTTGTCTTGAAGCTTGAATCCCCTCAACCACAATCCAATTTTGAATATAGCTTGAATCTTCTTTGAGTCTGCCTGTGCCTGATGAGAGACTGGCTATGAATTTTATTGTTGCTTTTGGGTGACCAGGCTTTTGCTGGCTGAGAATTTTGATAATTATTGTTAGGGAATAGTTTTTGACTGAAAAATTATTGTAACCAGGAAGATTATGTCAGTAAAAATGTTGTATTTTGATTCAGAAATTAATTCTCTTTCTAAAACTCTGTTGCTATAACATGTTGAGAGAGAATTAAGCCTATAGAATTGGTTGAATGTGCCTGGATTTGTGAGGCCAAAATGGCATGGGGTAGGTCTCATGGAAATCAATCATTACTCATTTTTATAACTGTTTTAGGTATAAACCTTTACTCGTTTAAAAATAATGCAACTTAATAAACCACTTAGAAAAAAAGTTTTAAAAGTTTTATTTATAAAATGTGCATTCTTTTTAGTTTATACAATTTATTCACTTATTATATAACTCTACCCTATTTAAATACAACTTAAAGTTAGGACACCATTTAAATATATTTCTAAAATATATAGAGAAAAAATTAATAAATAATAGAGAATTTTTCATGAGCAGTAAAAAAGGAAAAAAAAAATAAATTGACCCATCTCAAAATTTTAGAAAAAATCAAATATAACAAAAATAATGAAATTGTTAACCACAAAATTGATAGGCTAAAATAAAATGAAATTGATAGATTTCAACAATGTAAAACTTAAAATGGATAGATTTCAATCGAGTTAAACTTGAAATTTTTGCTTTGTATGAAATATTTTTAAAAAGTTACTATAATAAAAAATATAAATGATAGAATTACTATCTACAATAAATTTTCTAAAAAAAAAAAAAAAAATATATATATATATATATATATATATATTAACAAAAAAACTTATCACGATTGTAAAATTGACGAGTTCTTTCACATTTTTTATCTTTTTTTTTTTTTTTTTTTTTTTTTTTTTCACATTTTTATTTTGCAAAATATTTATAAAATATTCGTTGAAATTTTTTATGGAGGAAAGTATTTATAATATAATTCGTTCTTTGAAAATAGTAAAACGTTAATGCTAGTATTTTGACTATTTTTTACATTAGTTAAAGAAAAGAAAAAAAAAAAAACTTCCAAACACCCAAAAAAAAAAAAAAAAAAGAAACTGGTCTGTTTGCCTGATCTGCAAAAAGAGAAGAATAAATTAACAGCTTCACAGTTAAATTAGGTTACAGAAAAGTCTCTTCTCTTCTAATCTCACGGATTGTATTTACAAACGACCAATACCACAAAGTTGCTGAAATATCCCACATCGAAATATTTCATACAAAAACCGTACTACTTAATAATAGAGATGAAGGGTAAAGAGCACGACCTTACTTGAACAGGATCTGTTCTATAGGTTGTACCACTGTGTCCTTGAGTTCTAAGGAGACAAGGATCAAAATCTGGTGGATGAGCCACTGCCTTGCGGCTAGAGCGTGATTAATGGCTTACGGGCTTTGCTCCTGCGGCTGTAGATGATCGTTCTCGCCAGGCTTGTCCTGTTGGGATGGTCGCAAGGCGGTCTGACAGACTTCTAAACTTTTTTGCCTGGCCCTTTGATTTTTTTAATTTTTTTCAAGCTTCATCTATCGTTGTTATAAATGATTTGATTCATGGGGTTTGTTGAATTTCTGGTGCTGCTACTATGAGAAAGATGGAAGCTTAGCAC
>JBBMKA010000026.1:12143895-12154541 GCA_037833695.1 Sechiopsis laciniata | reverse complement strand
AATAATTTCACTATAGTAATTTCATTAAAACATTTGATTTTTGATTGAATCATAAAGTTCTTAAAACTAATTTCATAAAAACTAATCATCCAAATATTGTTGAGCGAATAAAACACCAATTATCATCTAAAAGTGATGGATTGCTCTCCCTCTCACATGCTATCTATATATTGAACTAAAAGTTCATAAACTACTGTAAAATGGTTATTTATTTTTACTTTGTCAAATTTGGCTGAAATTTACTTTTGCAAAAAAAGAAAATGGCTGAAATTCTTAAACTCATTTATAAGAACATTAATTATTGAAAAATAAACAAAAAACTAAAGAACAAAATCATTAACCAAGTAGGCCCCAAGGTTGTTGGTATTCAAGAGATTGATTTAATTTCAGTGGTTGAGAGAAAAATAGAGGTTAGAAAAGCCAAGTGTCTAATGAAGATTTGATCTAGATACACTTATTCATTTCTTGTTTTTTAATATTATTTTTATAATTCACATTTGATCTAATCATATAATACATTATTTTCTTTCATGATTTGGTATAAGAATAAATGCTTCATAAGTTAGATTGAAAAGCTATGAAAGTAGTCTTTCTCGTTAAAAAAAAATAGCATAATTGTGATGCAAATTTTTTTTTTTTTTTTTTTTTTTGACGATTTCAATCATGCCATTAATTAAGGAAAATATCTATTTTAATTTTGAGATTGATTTTTCTTTTTCTTTCTTTTTAGTTAGTTTTTGCTTTCAATTAACTCATAGCTACATAGGAAACTTAAAGAATTGGGTTTGAAACTTAGAAGGTAAGCCGAAATTTGAATAGGTGGTGTTTAAAATGTATGAGGACTAAAATTAGATATTTATTAAAAGTATTAATATAAAACAAAATCCAAATTACAAGGAACAAAGAAGTATTTTAATCTAACAAAAGAAGCTTATTTCTAGGTTTACAAACTCAGTCATTAAGTCAAACAGGAGATTTTATTTTGGAAACGAGTGAAATTAAACAAACTTGGAACAAAATATTGCAATAGGGTAAATCAAATATATACTTAACTTTTCAATCCTAGACAGAACAAATTAAAACTATTGTTCATCAAATTAATTACTATACCAAGGTTTGAAATGATCATATTCATTCAACAATAAGTTTAGACAATTGAAAAATGTCACATTACATTTTTTGAGTGAGAGAAAAAGGTCTATCTCTCTACATTTCTCCCATGCATAGAAAATCAAACCTAAAATTAGACATTTTCATTAAAAAAAAAGAAAAAACAAAGTTTGTTAGAACATTGGTGACAATGCCATCATCTCCTCTACTTGAACAGCAGTGTCATCAAGCAACCACTTCTCAAGAAATGACAATGGAGGATTATTATTATTATTATTATTATTATTATTATTGTTATTCTTATTTATCTCATCACTTCTATTTTTCTTATTCTCATCATTTTCACTACTTTCACAACTCATCTTCGATGCCATTGACTTGATCTCCTTCCCGGACGCTACCCCATCGCTATCTTGCTCGGTTTTCGGTTCTAAGCAATAATGGATAGAAACCATGGAATCGCCATGATGATCACTTTGTTTCTCATGGAAGACGTTATTGTCGTTGTCGTTATCGTTAGTCTTGGGTGAAGATCTCATCCATCCTTCGAGTAGGCGTGAGATGTTCTCGGCACTCGAGTAATATGTTGACGACGACGAGGTGGCGGGGGATCGGTTTGGGCCGAGAGAGGAAGAGGAGGAATCCATATTGTCCAAGCTCCTGTTGGAAGAATCATTGAAGAAGAAACCCTTGGAGGAGTGATGAGGAGAATCTTCAAAAGCAGACTTGAGCTTCTTCTTCAAATGAGTGTTCCAATAGTTCTTAATATCATTATCAGTTCTTTGTGGAAGGTAAGAAGCTATGGCAGCCCACCTGCAAGTTAAACAACCCAAATAAAAAAAAAAAAAAAAAAAAAAACTCCAAGGTTAATTAAGAATATAAATAAAAGATTAACTTTATCACAAAATGATCAATAATTTTTATATATTTTATGATGGAGAAATCGAAGCTGGCCACTTTTAAGCAGATATTTGGCTTATTGTAGGCCGATTACACATTTGGGGAGCCTATACCTGGCTTAAAATTCATATCTGAGAGATAACAAAAGATTTTACCATTAAATTCATTCCTGAATTTCGAATTTGAAAACTTGTAAGGTTTTACCAATGTAGTTGTTCGTTTGAGGATAGAAAGAAGGTGAGTATAACTTCATCTGAAGACTAATGGGATGAGCTCACAAAGTAAAATATTAAGAATATGATTTTATTGGCAAAATGTTTGCAAATTTTTTTTAGAATTAAGGGGAAAAGAAGCCTTGCTCAACTGACATCTTGTCCTTACGACTTCAAAGTTATAAGTTCGATTCTTCACTCCATATTATTGTAAGAAAAAGTCAAGAAAGTGAAAGAGAAGGAGAAATTAGATCATTACTTGTTACCGAGTAAAGCCTGCAAGTGGATGATCATTCCTTCCTCATGGGGAGTGAAGTTACCTCTCTTGATTCCGGGTCTCAAGTAATTGGTCCACCTGAGCCTGCAGCTCTTGCTGCATCTCAGAAGACCTGGAGAATTTGAAAGATTAAATTCACCATAACCTATCAAGGAGTCATTTCGACACGAGACGAGACAGATACGAGATCGGAGAATTGAAGGGAAGGAGAGGAAGATAAAGATTATGATTGATTACCAGTGTTGGTAGGAACAGATCTCCAATTACCAGGGCCATGTTGTTGAATGTAAGAGACAAGAAGGATGTCTTCTTCAGGAGTCCATGGACCTTTCTTCATCCCCACTTTCTCACAGCATGGAGGCCTTCCCATATTGCCTCCCTCAACTTTCTCTCTCAAACTCCAATTTCAAAATTAACAACTCAACACATATTATTATTATTATATATATATAATATACTCAATTATTATTATTATTGGTCTTCTTTTTTCTTCTCTCTCCAAATACTGTGTGTGTTGTCAGCATGTGATTACTTAAATACAAGCCTCACTTATTAACTCAGGTGCCACCAAAACCCCAAACCTTTTTTTTTCTTCTTATTCAATTGTTCACAATACCAAGATCATGTGTGTATAATATCTTTTTTCACCCACCACAGATTTCTACATATGATTTGTCATAAGCTTCAAATTTTCAATTTCAATTACCTTTAGTTTGTATGAGGTGTTGGAAGGGAGAGAAGAAAATTTAAGTACAGATTTGTGAAGTTTGACCAAACTATATAAAAAACCAAAACTTTAAATTTTTAAATTTTATAAACTATATTGAAACTGAACTTAAACCAACATTTCTTGAACTCCATCGAACTTTTAAGTCCATAATGTAAACGACATAGATATATGGAAATGCCAACTTATCGTTTTTTTTTTTTTTTTTTGGTCCAATTACCTACGTTCTTTTCTCATTTATCTATCATGTTACATCAAATTAATTAAAATTGATCAAATATACATAGATTATATATAGAAATGTAGTTTCAAGAGTCAAGCCAACAAACAAGAGCATAACTTTAACATGATGTACCTGTTTAAATCCTCCAGTTGTTGAGTATATTAAAATCAAGAACCAAAACTTAACTCAAAATTGATTTATTTTTATATTATTGAAAAAAAGAAAAGAAGATATAGCAGTAAATAAGAGAGGAGTATTAACAAAAAGTTAGTCAGTAGGGAAAAAGGTATACAGAAAGAGAGGCTGAGGCAAAAAGGTGAGGGATTTCTTCTTCTGTGGCTCTGATTCTGTGTGTGTATAAAAAGAAAAAATAAAAAGGCAGAGAGCATCTTTGAACTTGTGAGCCTATAAGGATTTTCTGATATCACAATCCTTTCTCTCTCCTCAATTTATTTCTCTTTCTTGGGGAACTCATACTTATATATATCAAACTGCAAAATGGGTACAACACTCTTCAATTTAATTAGGAAGATAAATATACATAAAGATTTCCATGGAGTATCAATCCCCTCCTGTTTGTCTTGTTGAAGAATACATGAATGCAGTATAAGGAGACCCATTTTATTTTTATACATTTTATGATCAATGTATAGAAATATTTCCTTTCTCATGATTAAGAACCCTGCCATCCTTACATGTATATATGACATCATTTGGTGCTACAATTTTTTGATTTGAATAATATTAAAAAGAGAAAAGAAAAAAATTTGTGACACCATGATGTCAGGCATACACTAAGGATAACCCCCTTTTTAGTCATAAGGAGAGAAGTAATAATAGCCCCCATTTCTAATTCTAGCAAAAATTATAAGAAGAGGCTAATCCAATGTGATTGACAGTTTTATAGGAAAAATATTTGACAAAAAGTAGCTATCTTTTTAAATAATTTTCCTTACATCCTCTGTCATGGGATAAAGACCCTCACTAATCTCTGAAAATATTCTGCTCACCTTACATCATTCTAATCTAATATTTAAGTTGTAATGAACAAAACTGATTGATTAAAATTCAAAAGAAATTTACCTACTGAATAGAATTCAAGGAAAAGAATATGTACACCATAACTTCAAAGCAATTAAGATATTGGTTTCTTTAGAGGATTGAATATTGATAGCAAATAAAGAAAGTTGCACAAGAAAGATAGCCATAGGCATAGATACATAGTCAAATTAGTAGTAGAGTGACTGAATCTTCAACAGCACATTTTAATTGGCTGTGTTACAACTTGCACAAGTAAAATTAGGAAAAACTTGTGTAATGTATTATGATACAAGCCATAAGATTTGAAAATGCACTTGCTATGCCTATTGGCTTTAAGTTGAAATATTTCCCTTGTCCATAGCTTCATGATATAAACTTAATGACAACCTTCCTACTGATTTCTACAATTGCTCAATTGACTAAAATGGACAACTTCATACGATGTGGACACACACAGTGAATCTTAGCATTACTTCGAACCTAGTGGAGAACACTTGATGGTTACACTCATCTCGACTGGTCAATTTAACGCATAGCTGTCTTTACGGTATGTTTGAGAGTGATTTTCGGCAATACCCTTTTCTTCTGCAGACAATGATCTTCCTGGTTATGAACTGCATAGCCGTTTTAAGCTATCCCTGGTTATGAACTGCGTAACTGTTTTATGTTGCTCTGAGAAAAAAGTGATAATCAAGCATACTTCAATCAGTAGCGGTTCGAACTCAGATTTTAAAGCAAGCATGCAACCAACATATATCTTACAGATAAGGGCCTTGGGTATACAGAAAGGAGAATAGATTATCTAAGTAGGGCACATGAAAGTTGAGTCATAAATAATATAGTGTCATGAAGGTTGAGTTACAATTTACAAAGTAGAAATCTCAGCTAGAAAATAATAACTACAAACAGAACAATACAATTACTGGACACCTGTTGATTATTTTTAAGTATTATAATGTTTTAGTGGACTTTTTGCAGGGTCCTGACACATCTAGGAATCCTTGAAAAGGTATTGTTGACGATTATCTTACTTTTTCCAGGTTCGCCTCTAATTTGGTGAGGGATGTGAGACATACTTTTTTTTTTCTTCGAGGAGGATAATTGGGTGGGAGATAGTCCTCTTTGTTCGAGGATCCCTCATTTGTTTCGTTTATCTCGTATATAATAGCATCCCTCTATTTGGTTGAGTTTCCGGCGTCCTTTGTCTGAGAGGGAGACACTAAATGTTGTAGAAATGTTGTGGCTCTCATTGATATTGTAGGAATTTTTTGTTGCGTCGAGGGTCGTGGAGTTGTGCATTGTTGGATTCCTAATCCAGTGGAAGGGTTCATTTCATTTTTGGCTGTTTGGTATCCTTTTCCTCCTCTTTGCTAGAACTAGAAGATTCAATTTTTTAAGAGTTACAAAAAGGGTGGGCCATTTACAAGAAACAATGCCAATTAACAAATAGATAGCTAAGACTATAATTACAAAAGGGTTGAGAGCCCTTGCTCCAAGATAAAGCTAGATGCACAATAGAGTAAAAAAAGAGTAGTGTAGGTCCTCCTTATCCTTGAAGATTCTATCGTTTCGATTCATCCATATCTTCAAAAAAGCTGCCGCAATGAAGTTGTGCCACAATCAATCACTTGTCTTTGAAAGGGTGGCCACATCCGAGGAAAGTAAGAAGATCAATGGAGCTATGAGGAAGAGGGGTATACCAGCCGAAAGTAGACGACAAACCAAGCCCATCCCTATGATGCTGAGGGGCAAGCCCGAAAGAGATGATTATGATCCTCTATGTTGCAAAGATAATTACAAACCAATCAGGGGAGAGGGATAATAACTTATGTGAGAAGGGGAAGTTCTTGAAAAAGGCCTCTTCTCTTGTGAGCCAGATGTGTTGAACTTTATGGAGGAGGACAGATGAGAACTTAAACCATATGATTTTGGATTGTAAATGCCTTTAGATCGTTACAAGTGGGATCAGTTCAAAGTTATTGGTTTTGCTCTGGCGAGATTGAGGAATTGCAAAGACTTGATCGGGGAGTTATTCACCTTTTCTCCCTTTTGTGAGAAGTGGAAGTTCTCGCGGAAAGCAGGATTGTGTGCTATTTTGTGGTATATAAAGAACAAGAGAAGTAATAAAATTTTTAGGGAGTTGAGAGATTGTCGGCTGATGTCTGAGCGCTCATTAAATGCTACATTTCTCTTTGGGTCTCAGTCACCAAGTTTTTTTTTATAGGAAACGAAAACTTTCATTGTTGATTGAAAAGCTATAGCCTATCAAAACATTTATAAAAAACTATACCATTAAGATCTCAGTCACCAAGTTTTTTTTTGTATTATAGGTGTACTGCCTCTGGACTGGAGACCGTTTTTTAGGTAGTCTCCCTAGTTTGTTTGGGTTTTTTTTGCATGCCTCTCTTTTTAATGTTAATCATTCTTTTTTCAATTAAAGTTTGGTTCACTATTTTTAAATATTGTCTTTAGAGCATTCACAGGCACTAAATTATACTTTGTTGTACAAAGTTACATAAACAGTACCAAACAGAAATTTACAGTAGAAAACAAAATAATCAAAATAATAACACCCAGTTGTCATGAAAACAAGTCTGTGTGAGACAAGGATATGATAGTTCAGACCAGCCAAAAAGATTAAGTCAAGACAATTTTCACCGTGAACTCACGCAAATATAGGCTAAGAATCAATGCAACCTAATAACAAATCAATCATAAGAAGAAAACCTCCCTTTCACCTCATCTCACCACCACCTTCTCTATATCTGTAACTTATGGAGGTCAAAGTTAAAAAAGAACATCAAATTCGACACGCCAGATAGGTTATCCATGAACAACAAGCATCATAAAATGGGCAGACTAGGGAGCTTTCAACATAAGTAGTACGAAATATCCTAATCGGCTTATCTAGAAAAATTGAGACAAGCTCGAGCATCGAATGAAAACAGAGAAGACCGTTTAAGAAGAAAATTGCCAACAGAGGACAATGCAGACATCAGAATAACACACCCGGAAATTCGATGTCTTAGAAATGAAAATGTAAGGAATTCCCTTACAAGATAGTATTATATTTCAAATCAAATTATAAAGAGACAAAGAACAGTAATAAAGAAGCAGACGATCAACTCTGATTAATAACTGTCTCTCCCTCTCCCTTACAGAGACTAGACAACTAACTTCTGAATGAAAATACCCTTCCCACCAAAACGGGTTAAATCCTATACAATGGTGACTTTCTTCGACCCGCACACATCCTTCACAGCTAACTAACCATCAATTCACCCCTTTTGCCCGCACCTCTGGCTCTGATACACAAACTTAATTGGAGGCCTAACAGAAAACCCACCATCATGGGAATGAAAAAATATTTAAACCCACCAATCAGAAAATTTTCAAGTTTAGTCAACAAGCAAAGGCCCTTACATTTAGTACATCATTTGTCCTCCTCCTCTTGATGCAAGATTCGTTACTGCTGCCATCTGTAAATTTCTGATCCTTAAGAGGGTGGTACTTCAATGAAGCTAACTCTTCTTTAGCTAAGCCGAGTCTCCGTTTTTCATCTTTCTGTGGCAAGAAGTATAACACATTGAAATTACAGTTGTTATCAAAGGTAGAACAATCTTTTCACATTTAAAACTTACAAGTGTTTTCCTGAAAATAGCAATTTGTTGCTTACAAAGCTTGAGCTCCATATCAAGAGCCCGAGACCGAGAATCAACAGATACACTGCATTGTTCAACGATTTGGTTATGCCTTCCCCGAATGACCTCAGGTTGCCAGACACTCAAAGCTACTGTTGCTTCCCTGAGATGACCAAATACAATTATCATATTTAAAAATATTGACATCAAACGGATCTGAAATTTTTAGCATTACACGTGAAGGAGGAAAGAGATTAGAAACACATTAGATAAGCCAATCCATTGAACTTTGTTGCCAATAGAAAATTGAAGTGTCATGCCATCGAAGATGATCCTAGTGACTTTAGATACAACGCAGTTTTCATTTTTCTTTTTTGTTTTATATCCTTGTGTGTCCATTACATGCACCAACTAATCTCACAGGCAATCACACCATTTGACCCTACTACATTAGTCATAAATTAATTCTAAGATATGTGGTCACTATAAATTGAAATGATAACTTCTAAGTATTTTATTTTATTTTTTTGATATCTGTGACTGTTCGGGTGATCTTGCGTGCACCTTGACTAATGTCATGGCCCACGGGACATACTGACCCAACAACAATTAGATGTCAAGGAATTAATTCCTAAGTAGGTGGTCACCATGGATTAAACCCATCACCTTAAGCACCCCAAGGGACTCTTTGACCACTAGGCCAATCCATGATGGTTTTTCTAAGTATTTTATGAATTATGATTTTTAAGGCACTTATTTGACCATACATAGCACCGGCCCAAACCTAGGAGCCAAGGATCTGATTTTACAAAAAAAAAGTTCTTCATATTCAATGATAATAATAATAATCAGTTATTACAGTTCCAATCCACAATTTTATTAATTGGAACTGGAAGCAAACTAAGTTAGAGGCAACAAGAGCTATAGTTTTCTCTCTTTTCCACCAGCATCTAGAGTATGAAACGAGGAAAGAAAGAAACATGAAATATTAGTGAAACTTAGAATAATTAATGGCTGAACACTGTAGTACCTGACCATGCGTAAATCAGACAATTCCGTCAAGGTGGCTGTTAATTGAGTGGTCTCCTCGGCCAAGCAATCCTCTAATTCTCGAATGATTCTATGATGCTCAGCTATTTGGCTATCCTTTCGAAGCACTGCTCTATTATGCGCCATTTTCTTCCTATATCTATCTCTCTCCAACCTAACCAGAACAAGATAAGAAATAGGAACTTAGTTCACCAGTGAAAGAGGGAAATCAAGAGTAGCATGAATTAGTTGCTTTGACCTGATTTTGTAAAGGGACTTGGAGGAGGAGGCGGAGGATGAAGATGAAGATGAAGATGAAGAAGGGAAATCGGAGGAGAGAAGGTGAGACCATAAAGCGTCGTCGTCGGAAAGGCGGCGAAGTCGGCGAGAAGAGATGGAGAGGCAGCAGAGATCTTTGAAAGCCAAACCATGGCCATGGGGGGTTGTTGTTGTCACACCAATTTGGAGAATCTGCCTCCATAGCTCGTCTGGTAATTCAGGCATCTTTGGATTTGCGAAGAAGATCAAAAGGAACAATTTGCAGAGAGCCCTAGAATCCAATTGCAAACTTCATCGGAGCTTCACCCATGAATAACTCCATTTAATGTAAATAATAAATATAAATTCAGATGATTGTCTTTTTTTTACCCTTTTTTTTTTTTTTTTTTTTAATGAGATGATTATCTTTTTACTATACAAATTATTGGTTGGTTTATGTTTATTTTAGTATTTTAGATTAAATATTATTTTTTATTTAGATTTTTTTTTCTTTTTATTATTAGATAATGTTTTCCTTTTATGATTAAGTAATATCTTTTCTTTTTATAATTAAATCATACTATTTAAATTTAATATTGGGTTCATTATTAAAATAAAAATTTTAAATTCCATCTTTCAACAATATATTAACATTTTATTTTTACATAAAATACAATTTTAAATAAATGGCTTAAGAATGAGCATGAGGTTAGAAGGTTGACATTCCTCATTCAAATGTTGTTGAATAATAACAATAAATAAATAAATTTTAATTTAATTTAAAGAAAGTTAAAGGTTAATTCTCATAACTAAAAAAAAGTATAGTTCAGTTCATGTGATTTGAAGAAATATAAAAGTTAATCACTATGTTTTAAAAATTAAAAAGTTTCTGTGATTTAATAAAATCTAAAAAATAGTTATTGTTATCATTAAGCATTAACAAATTAAGTACTTGAAAATTAATTATTCATGTGTCAATAATAAAATTATGAATAAAACGATCGATATAACAAAAAAAAAATCATATAACTTATTATGCATGAATAGTGAGCTTCGGTGTATTTAATACGTCACGGAATACAAACAAGAATTATATTTTAGGTTTTATAAAATTATATAAACTAAATTTTAATTTTTCATCTCATAGAAAATTAATTTTAACTTTTTTTAAATTATGAGAACTGAACTCTAGTGTTTGAAACCACGATGACTAAACTCTAATTTTTTT
>JBBMKA010000026.1:12111710-12134167 GCA_037833695.1 Sechiopsis laciniata | reverse complement strand
GGTCACCAACCTAAAAATTAATTTTCTATCAATTTCTTTTACATTCCCAAATATTTTAGAATCAGGTAGTTTGTACTATGAGAATAGATGAGATGTGCATTAACTAATTTATACACTCACGTATACAAAAATAAAAATAAATAAATAAAATAATAATAATAAAGAACAGAAGAACAAAAACAAACTTTTTAGAAGTGAAAAAGAAAGAATAATGAGATAATGAAGAATTAAAGAAACTAGAGCATTCTTAGAGTTTGAACAAAAAGGCCCCCAAGGCACTTTTTAAATCAGTGAGACTGATAAACTCCTTTCTTCCAATTCAATTGATACAATTGAATGGAATGGGCAGAAAAAATATGATTCAAACTTCATTGGCAAATCTCTCAACCTAAATATCATAGAACAATACTTGGGTTCTTATTAGTAAGGATTCAAGCCCTCCTTACAATAATAGTCACAAGTTTTAACTCTTTTTATCAATCTTTTCCTAAACCCAAGAAAGAAAAAAAAAATTATGACTATCATTATGAATAAGGAGGACTTGAGTTTTTACTAGTAAGGACCCAAGTATTGTTCAATATCATATCCCACCAGTCGGTGATTGCAAACTACCAATACTAATCCGAATGCTCTATCATACTTTTCATTCCTTTTCCCATCAACACCACCACGATGGAGCCTCTTCCTCAAATAACAAATTTGATCACTAAGTCCGTGTTTGATAACCATTTTGTTTTTAGTTTTTTATTTTTGAAATTTAAGCCTACAATAACTATCATACCATATGTTTTCTTCTACATGGATATCTATATCTTATCTATATTTGTAGAAACCAAACCAAAATTTGGAAACAAAAAAAAGTAATTTCAAAAAGTTTGTTTTTATTTTTGAAATTTGGTTAGGATTTACGTATTTTCTTAAAGAAAGTTAGGTACATTGTAAGAAAGATGAAGCAAATTGTAGAAAATATGAGTAAAAATAAGTTTAAATTTCAAAAACCAAAAACAAAAATCAAATGGGGCCTAAATCACACAATTCATTCACAATTAACAAAAACTACGATACAAAGAGAAAAAAAAAGTTGCTCAATCACACTCTTATGGCACAACACAGAGATTAACCACATCACAATGTATGCAAAATAAAATAAAAAAGCCGTCTTAGCTCAGTGGTAGAGCGCGTGGCTTTTAACCACGTGGTCGTGGGTTCGATCCCCACAGACGGCGCTAAATTGTTTTTTAATTTCCTCCCATTAAAATTATTTTTTTTAAAGATATTTTTTAACGCCGTCTGTGGGTATCGAACCCACGACCACGTGGTTAAAAGCCACGCGCTCTACCACTGAGCTAAGACGGCTTAGTCTTTTAAATATAATTTTAACGTATTATATTTTAAAGTTGATTTGTTAAAGCATACTTACAACGACACTTATGAAGAGAATACATACACGAATGTGATGGAAAACATGGTTAATAATGATGCACATTGGTGTATAAAATCTAAGCTTTTTAATAATTACTTTGCTTGAGACATTGCTATATATCAATTGGAGAGCTTTCTTATTATGGTTTGTATGGGTCTTACGTACATCTATCAATATATATAGTAACCTTTTCTGAAAAATTCAACAAGATTATATTGATACTATATTAATTTCTCGTGTATTTATATCGACTAACTTCTTTCTAATTGATAAACCATATAAATTGGCTCCAAACTTGAAAATACGATCATACAAACTTAATAACCTCACAACAGCCCCAAACTTTAATAGATTAGAGATTACAAACTAGCCCTCAATAGGCCAATACTGACTTTTTAACTTCCTATCAGCTATAAAAGTTTATGAGTTCGAGTTTTAAATAATTATAATAAATATCTCTAAATTGTGAAGTTTGTGTCAAACCCAAAACAAGAGCAATAACTATATTCATGACATCAAACTGTGAGATAAATGAAAAACTACACTGTATTTGCACTTCTTACAAAATAATTATAAATGTAGGTAAATTTTAAAGTATTTGTATTCATAGTCATTAATACTTTATTATAAATACTCATTAATATTACAATATTATATGAAAGTATTATTTATAATTATTTTTTATATTTGACTAATGTACTGTGAAAAGTTTCTCTTAAAATTTAAAATTTATTTATGACTCTATGTTTGCTTTAATTAAGCTTCATGAATTTCTCTTGATTTAAATATTCTCAACAATCATTAATGTAGCATTAAACTTTAAATTAATTTAAGGCATGCAACCCCAAATAAGAAGAAGATAATAGTGATATTTAATAGTTGAGATGGACTGATCTCCATGAATTTGTATGATCAGTTCATATTAGGTAAGCTTGTTCAAAGGCAACATGCATGCTAGTGTATAAGTCAAGTTGTAATATAGCATATAAGAATCTTGGAGACTATAGTCTACAACTACATGATCGGTGTTCTAGTTCATTTAATTACAATGGAAATAATCACCTAATTTTATTTAAAACATAAATAAGGTCAAAACAAAATAACCACATTAAACAAACTTTAATGATTTTCATCAAAAATTAACGACCATCATAATAATTTGTAACATTTTAATTTAAAGTTCAAGATTTTTTTTTAAAAAAAATAATAAAAGTTCAAGAATATTTTTAAAATCTTACAAAATTTAGAGTATTTTTTAGTACAATTTGGAGGAGAAGAACCACAAACCCTATCAAAAAGGTACAATCGCTCTCAAATAAATGAGAATGAAATACAGATTCTAGGGATTTGAATCCCTGACTATGATGTTGGATTGAATTTCCATCAAATAATGAAATGTCACCTACTTTTTCGGTATAATTATAATCAAACTAAACTTCCAGAGATTTTTATTTCTAATCACTAAATTTTAAAAATATCTTTCGAATATAAATTTTACGATTTGGAGGGACTTATATTTTATTTTTAGGGGGAGAAGTTGGCTACAATTCTCTCGGGTACACGTTTAAGTGTATCATTTTATCTACTGATTTAAATTTTACGTATCTTAACTACCCTGCATTCAAATTCTCAAAACTTTATGTTAAAATTGAAAAAAATTCTATCTTTTTTAAAAAAATAATAATTTAACTTCATATCTTTTTTATCTTTTAAAATCTAAAAAACAAAATCTCGTATGGATTTAGTTTTCTCTAAAAAGGACCTAAATTAATTATAGCATGGCGGCAAAAACAAAAAGTCTAATGGGAAAAGGATTTGTATATAAAGCGAAATGATTTTAAATTGTTTATTATGAACACAAACATTAATTGTGTTATTTGTTGAGTTTAGCTATGGAGAAATCCTCAACAGATTCAGTACCAATTGTTAAGCGCCCTAAGTTCATCATCAAATTCCAAATGAAAAATCAAAAGCTCTCTACAAATCATCATCATTCACCAATTTCTGATCTTAAGCCAAAGAAGCTCATTGTGAAAATCCCAATTAAGAAAAATCAGCCCAAGATTACCATCAAATTTGGAAACAAGAACCATGATCATTCCCCACCCTTAATCAAGCCCAAGATTATTTTCAAATTAGGAAAGAAGCCCTCCAAAGATCAACAACACGTTCTCGTCGAACGCAACGACGAAGACACTTTCGAGAACTCTCACGGTTTGTCCTGGCGACGCGGTCCTCTTCTCGGCACCGGCGGTTTCGGCTCGGTGTTCTTGGCTCACACCAACTCCCCCAAGGCACATCAAATCGCCGTAAAATCTTCGCTAATCGAAAACTCGTGTTCGCTTCAATTCGAGAAGAAAGTACTCGACGACTTAGCGCCTTGCTTGAATGTAGTGCAATGCTATGGAGAGGAGGTTACAAAGAGTAGTAAATCAGGGAAACAAATTTACAACATACTTTTGGAGTATTGCTGTGGAGGGAGTTTGCATGATTTGATTGTTAATTTCAAACCAAATAAAGGGTTGATAGAATGGAGTGTTCGGTTTTTTACAAGAGATATTGTTCGTGGAATTGCATATATTCATGAAAAAGGATATATACATTGTGATATAAAGCCAGACAATATACTTTTGAGTATGAACAATAATAATGAATTAGAACATTGTAATTATTTGGTGGCCAAGATAGCTGATTTTGGATTGGCATTGAAAATGAGTATCAATAATATTGAAGATGAGTATGAAGTTAGAGGGACTAAGTTATACAATGCACCAGAAAGTTTCATTGATTGGCCAGTTGACATTTGGGCACTTGGATGTGTAGTTTTAGAGATGTTGACTGCAAGAAGAGCTTGGACTTCTAAAAGATTTGATCCTCCACATTTGATCACTCATTCTTATAATTATGACAAATTGCCAAGTAAATTTAGGAGCTTATCACCAATGGCAATTGATTTCTTGTCAAAATGTTTCATACAAAGTCCTTATCAAAGATCATCTGCAAGGTCGCTCCTAGATCATCCTTTTATTAATTTTCACTAAATTTTGATATATACCAACATATTGTTAATTTGTATATTCGTCTATTGTAACATTAATGTAACATGTTACGAGTTTGAATCTCTCATCTCTAATTATTGTTGAATTCAAAAAAATTGCATTTATGAATCAGTTCGAAACATATTTGAAGTACTGTGTTAACTTTAATTGCTTTTTTCTTCTTTTAAGTTATTTTTTAGTTTGTATAAAAATTGATGTGGAGATTTGATATCATGGTATCTGATATCATTTGAGAGTTGTTGAATTATTATTGTTGTGGACTCAAATATGGTATGATCATTCATTACTCATTGAAATCAACATTTTATTAAGTGATTTAACTAAAACTGAGTTAACAGATAATTGTAAGCCTTTTTTTTCAAGATTTTCAGGTAGATCTGTTTTGATATCTTAATTACCAAATAAATATTTATTTTTCTACTATATTATATTTGGGTTGATTTACCATTTTCTTATTTATTTTTTCTGTATTAATATTACAAATCTAAAAATAAGCTAAAATGATTCATATTTTCAAAAAAGAAAATCAATTTAAAAATGGTGGCATATCTTAAATAAAAAATATTTTTCCAGATCTATAAAGTTTAAGTTTTAAGATAAAATCTGAATAATAAAAATGAGGGAAAATCAGAATATACTTCTTTTTTTCTTCTTTTTTTTGAATTCAGAATATACTTATAAAGTTAGGTTAGTGAGTCAATATTATACTTCCTTCTCGATAATTATCATCATTATTATTAAACTTTAATGATTTACTATGGGTGCTATGATGCATGGATAACAACGTGCAGTATTTTTGCATGTATTGATTCTTCTAATTCTAATAAGTTTAAATAAAAAGAAGAACAAGCAAAATTGTTATTTGAAAGCCAAAAGAGTGGTGTAACATTATGTATCACTTAGTAACTTATGTAAATGTGGTTAAATAAAAAAAAAAAAGATTATTTGAAATCAAAATTTCAAATTTTTATATTTTAAAGCAAAAATAACTCTTAAACTTGTGTTCTTGTTCAAACTAATTGTTTTGAAAAAAAAAAAGGCAATTGATGATTAATAGTCTTGATTACTGTAGAATATGTAAAAAAAATTATAAAATAAAGTGTTGATCAAGAAAATATAATATTGCAATAACTCAGCAACGTCACTATAAAATTAATAACCAATAACCAAGAAATCAAAGATTGATGTTGAAAATGGAAATACAAAATATTGAGAGAAAGAGAGATTATACACCATTGTTTATAGTTTTTTTTTAATCAAAAGAGAACCAAAGTGAGCAATTTTATTCTTCTAATTGTACAATGTAAATATGTTACAACCATTGTGAGAACTAAAGAGAACAATTTTATTCAGACACCAATACCATAATTGGTGAGCTTCGACATTTTAAAGGGAAAAACATTTTTTCCTAATTCTCACCAAATTATTATTTTAAAAAACGTCACCATATGAAAACTCTAGTCTGTGATCCTTAATCACAATCCAAATGTGATGATTTCTCTGTAATTACATGGAAACTTGATAAACATCAAATTCAAATAGAATCTTGGAAGCAATGGTATATATTCATCAAATAATATGACAAAACTTTTACATACAGATTAAACAAAGGAAAAAAAAAAAAACCCACATTTTCTCCCTCAAACTTGAAACTCTCAAGGGGGAAATGGGGATCCTAAAAACTTGAACAATTACAAGAAATCAATCCACAACTCATCTTTCAAAAGATTGCACAGAAAAGGGGGGAAAAAGAATAAGGTAACCAAACCAGAAAAGAAAAATAAATCCTGAAATAAGAAAGAAAACTCCATATGATGATTCTATTCCTTTTACCTCTTATAGAAAGAATACTCATCTCAATCAGAATCAGAATCACTAGAGCTTGAGCTTGAGCTGGAGCTGGATCTTGATTCTGATTTTCCAGACTTTGCCTTCTTGTCCTTAGTTTTGGTAGCAGAATCTGCTGGTTTATCAGCATCATCTTTGGTTTTGGAAGCAGAAATCTTTGGATCTATTATTGTATCTATCGGTTTATGGGCATCGGTTGTCTTAGATAGGGCAATCAAAATGACAGAATCCACTCCAGCAGGTTCCGATTCTTTTGATGGATCATTTGACACAGAACTTGTTGGAAGCTCACTTAAGTTTTTCTCTGAGACTTGCATCAAGGCAACATGAATATCTCCCAGAGATTTTGTTTCAACGACTTCCAAATCCGAACTTGTTTCGGGTTTGGCTTCTTCCTTAGCTTGGTTTTCAACAGCACTAGGAAGGATGACATCCTCCACATCTACTCCTTCATGGAGTTTCCTAAAAGCTAAGTTGGTATCATAAAGTGAACTTGCTTCAGGAATTGGTATATCTGATTTAGCTTCTGTTGGATTCGAAATAGAACCCAATTCAAATCCCTCTGCTTGAACCTCCTCTGGCATTACCTCATTTTCAAGGACTGGTTCCCCAACTTCTTTAATGCTGAAATTCCCAACTTCGTCCAATTCTAATAACAATCCTTCATCTATATCTGCAATGTCATCTAACTCTTCCCTCATCATCTTTTCAAGGAAACGAGATCCATACGCTTTGGCAAGATAGTCCAAATGCTTCGATACCTCCTCACGGCTCTCAAATACAGCATCCCTTCCAGCATAGGGTGATCCGAAGTCATGATCTGATGAAGATGAGGAGGAATCAGATTCAACAGAAACTAGAGCTGAAGACATGTCTTGATGAACATTTGGTGCTATATTTTCAAAGTTTAATTCAGCAGCAGAATCAGTCGATAAAATACCTGGTTCCTGCAAAATATCAGCTCGATATAGTCATTTTAATTCACTAAACTCATAATAAGATCATAATCATTTAACAACATGGTACGAGGATTATCATACTCAGATAAGCTACAAGGGAAGGAAAGTTGCAGTGCTATTTTTGATCTCATGAACACCACACCATGCAGATAGAATTATCCACATGCCACAGCAAATATAATATCTATTTATCGGGTTCCAAAGTAATGATTCATTCCATGGATTGGAAATTTTATAGATCCTAGATGTAACAGAACAGTCAACTCAAAAAAGTATGCAATAGATCCGAATCTTGCAGAACTTACCTCAGCATCATCGCAGTGATTTACAACAGGTTCAACCATTGGCTTGTCTGACCAGGACTGCTCTGATTCAGAAACAGATGAAATAACTTCAGGAGTCACATTAGGAGTACTAGAACCTGAAGAAGCAATTTTAATATCCAGATCTTGCAGGGATTCGCTCTCTGCGTGTGACTTGACACTTGAGGGACGAACAAAATCTTGTTCAGACCCAACAACTTCTTTCTTTTTTATTGAGCACTCCTCTACTTGCTCCAAATCAGAAGGAAATGTTGAACTTGAAGATATCAATACAGCTTGCTCTTCCACCTCTGCAGGGTTCTTTTGTTCCTGTGAAACAGAAGTACTTGCATTGGTAGTAATCAAATGGTCATGAGAAGTAGCCAAAGAATGCGTCATTGCATCCAGCTCCTCGAGGTCCATAACAGGGATTTCTGAACCACGAATTGATTTAGAAGAGCTAGGTTGATCAGTATGAGAAACTACATCGTTTTGCAATTTCAATTCCTCCACAGAACTGCTATTGGATGAACTTGATCTGTAGATCTTTGTTTGTCCTCGTTCAACATTATCTTCGTTATTTAATGTTTCATGCATTTCCACATGTTTTGCATCTGAACGTGACACAATATCTGCTGAAACATGGTTTATTGCAGAAGATGGTTGATCCTCAGGTTTTGTGAAAGTCAGACTCCGAGAAGAGATCTGATCACTTGAAGGTGAAAAACCTAAATTTTCATCTTCAATTTGGTGAGTACCATCGATACTATCCTCCTCGTGACTTGTCAGCTGATCTTTATCTTCCTTAATATTGTTCGTTATTCCTTTCTCTATTGATGCAATGTCTGAGAGGGACAGACCAGTATCTACTAAAACATGCTCAACTAAAAGTTTAGGGGCCACAGGCAAGTTGTGAGCATTGTCACCGGTGACATGTTTGGGGGACTTGACCATTGTAACCTCACGAACAATAACTTCTAAACCTTTTCTTGACTCTTGTTCACTTTTATCGACTACATGTAGCTTTGTGGAGGCATCATGCACATCTTTCAAACCAGAAGTGACATGATGTTCAATTTCAGAATGTACATCAGAGTCCTTACCTGAAAAAGAGCCAAATGCATCAGGAAAAAGGGGAGAGTGCATATTGATTATTATTGCATACATATCAGAAGGTAAAGAAACAGGTGAAAAGGAAAACTTGCCTTCTGCTGAAGGGCTTGAATCATAAACAGGCTCTCTATGCTGATTGTCATCCAGTACTTCACTGGAAAAATTGAGGTCTGATTCCTCTACACGAGGGCCGCACGGTCTCACCTCATCTGTTTTGGACTCAAATGGTGATTTTTTTACTTCTTCTGATAATGAACACAGGCTGGAATTGCTGCTGAAATCTGTTTCAAATAATACAGTTTTGGAGTGAATTTCAGTAGCATTAGTCTCTAGTGGGGTATCTGCAACTCCAATTTCAGATGATCCAGATTGATTTTCAAAGTGACTCGCGGAAGATCCCAAAGTTATCTCAATCACTTCATGATGCACATCTCTAATTTCTTGTACGTAGTCTTCAGAGCCTATATCTTCCCATGACCCATTTCCGTGTTCAATACTGCTGGCCGTGGGGTCAAGGTAAGAAACTGCCGTTATTTCCAGAAAAGTTTGTGATTCATCAGGCTTCTTGTCATCCTTATCTGCAATGGAGCTAATTGATTCAGTATCAGAAACAGAACTTTGTTTTGATTCACTGAATTTCCCTTCTAATGGAGAGTAGCTAGTTCCTTCGGCAGCTATTTTTACAGGGATGAAATATGGTTTCCATCTAATATTCTGCTGCTCTGCCTTGGGAACTGCAAAGTTTGAAGGGCCCACACTAAAACTTTCATGTCTCCGGAATATATCTTTATGTTGAGGTGGAAAAAATTCTTGTCCAAAATCGTCACTCTTGAGGTCTGGTCTTTCTTCATTAGGGTCATATGGGAGGTCAAATGGATTACGTCTTGGCAACAAAATGGATGGGGCAGACCCAGGAATTGGTGGTAATCCCATATTATTACATGAATCATCAGGGAGATCAAATGGGTTGTGTCTGGCTGTAGATATGGGTGATACATTTACAGGAAGATCACAACCATCCAAGTCTATCAAATTCTTCCCAGCCAACATTCTCAGGCTGCTCCAAGCTCTTCGCCTTGCAATGACATTCTCCAAGCGTTGATTCCTTTCTAGCTCTAAGCTTCCCAAATCCATCAGATTCTTTTGATCATCCTCAGTCCATTTGATAGCAGATTTGCTCTCATCCTCTTTCTCTTCAAGCATCCCCTCATCATCGTCGTCGTCATCATCCTCAACACCACCTTCTTCTCTCTGGTTTTCAGCCTCATCATCCGACATCACACATTCGCTATCACTTTGATGAGACTGTTCTGAAGAAGCATCTGACTCCTCATTTGACCTATGAGAAAGTAATGGAGATTCTGAGTCCAATAGAGGGTCCAACTCATCCAGCAATGGTATGATATCAGCCATTGAGGAATCAGGTGCAGAACTTTCTGCTCTATCAGACTCAGAACCCAAAGAATCATAACCATTTTCAACATGATCAGCATTATCATTAAGAGATAAGCTTAGATGATCTCCTTTATGCACAGGTTCTATCAAGATGTTACGGTCTTCTACTTCCAGAACCATAGTTTTCAATCTTAAGGGCGCCAAAAGCTGATTCTCATCAGCATTTTCATCATCCGTGTCCAAAGTTTTAATATCAAAATCCCTTTCAAAAATTACTCTCCTCTCTACAAACTCTGAACCATGCAATTCCCTCTCTACTATTGATGCCTTCTCAAAGTCCTCAACTCCTCCCCTCTCAAACCGAATTTCACGCTCGTGGATCATCGGAACAAAGTCAACAAAACCAGCGTATTCATCAAGCTTGCTTGATTTCGTGTCTTCTTCAGAAGGCCTTTCCTCATAAGAATTCCCTATTTGATTACCATCAAATCTCTCTACAGTAAAACTATCATCCTCCTTAGCAACAACATTAGCATCATCAAAAATCCCAGATCTAAAAGAAGCTACATTACACGAATCTTTCTCCTCCGTTTCGATTTCAGGTAAATTAGGGTGTCCAAAACTCAAAAGGGTTCCAAGCAGAACAGCCGTGCAAATCAAAACAGGGGAGGCAGACACCACAAAGGAAAACAAAAAAGGACTCGATCTATACAGAAGAATCAAAAAACAAAGCAGCCCAAATAGAAATGGATAATTACGAACTGATCGGTAGCAAGTTTTGATAGATACGACTACAAATTTCCTAACACGAAAACCCATTTCCACAACCAATCCCATACCTCTCGATCGCTTCTATCCCAATCAATTATATCTGCAGATTAAACAAAGGTCAAAAAACAGCAACACTTGAAGAAAAACAAATATACAAAACCGAGCTAAAAAACAGCATAACAAAGAAAGGGAACTCTGATTCTGCAATGAAACGAGAAATTAAGATCGACCCAATACCTGAAACGAGGAATCGAAGAGAGAAAACGAAATTGATCGCTGCCAGACCGGATTTTGGAGATGGGTGATTTGAAAACGAAAGAAAATGCTATGAGGAATGCGCTATGGCTATTGGCTATGGCTCCCGGATTTTGCCGCTTTTTCTTTCGATGGGAATTGTCAACAAACCCAACTCCTCCATTAGATTAGACAAGAAATGAGGGACAGAAATTATATTATTTGTATATTTGGTACTTTCTTCTTCTATCATTATTTTTTATATTTTCCAAAACAAAAAATTTTATATTGTCCAAAAGGGCATCAAATAGGGTGTTCAAAAACCAGACAATTAGATGATCAATTCAACTTAATTTGATAGATTGGATTAGATTACAACTTATTTAGATTGATTGGGTTAGTTCATGGTTGATCTAAAATTAGTTTGGATTCATTCGAGCAAACTCAAACTTTTTTTCCTTGGAATTGAGCTAACCTAGAGTTCTACAATAAAAAATTAATGTGTTTTTTTGCCAACAAGAGTAAAGCTTTAGTGACATATTGTATAACCTAGTAAATATAAGGTTATAAGTTTGAATCTCCGAATTTCATAAATATCTCCAACTTGAATAGTGAATCTAAGACTTTAGAAAATCACGATTTTAAATAGATCGAAACACCAAGTCTTCAACAACGAGAACGTTTTTCACCCAAGAACGATGAACTTGTGAACAAATTTTTGTTGATGAAGATATGACATATGACAAATACTTGGTTGAAGACTCCATATTCATAATCTATTTCCATTAAACAACAAATAAATGTGCCAAGAGACAGATTTTAAACAATGCTCATACTTCTCTCAAAATCTAACTATCAAAATATATCATATTAGTTCTTAAACTAAACATACAAAAATTGTGATTAACTTTTCATAGTTCCATCTTTTGCGCTTCACTTATAAACCTTCCAAATAAAACATGAAATACAACGCACGTGAAAACATTTGTTATATATAGTTCATTCCCAAAAGAGTTGTTTATTACATTTAGACTAAATTTGTCTCCATTCGAGAACATACAAGTATAAAGAAAAATATCAAACGTACTCTAACTTTAGAAAATTATTGTTACTATAATTACAAGATAGTCATAAACCGAATACATCAAACTCACTATTGTTTAAGTGAATTACAACATTAAATCTTATCATAAACTATTAAAGAACCAAGCCAAAAGTCAAAGTGCTTTCTTTACTTTTTATGGAAGAAAATAATTCATACATCACAAAAGTGGTCAAACATACAAGTGAATTATGTTCAAGATAAAAGTCAACAATAAAGTTATATGTGATATATATATATATATATATATACACACACATCTTGCCTAGAGTCTCCACACACAAAAAAAAAAAAAAAACTAGAATCAAATCTATTAGCAAAAGAATTGCATCAAGGAAAAACTATGTAAAAAGACATACTTTATCTGTAGCTATAATAAACTACATAATAGCCATAAACACACTATATTTAAGTGTAAGTCATATATAAAGCCTATCTTGAGACTGTCCACTTAAGTTTCAATCATGTTTTGCCCCAACGAAAGTACATGTCGAGATACCCTGTTCTTGATTTAATTATAGAATAATATAATAAATAAGAGTTCGAATACGACACACAAGTAATGTTTGCAAAGATTCAGATTATTACAATATTGCCATCACGATGTTTTGATGTTGTGAGTTAGGGAATTAGGGAGTTTGATATTAGTAGCCAATCCAATTGCTCGAAGGAACACAATGACATACCAACCAACATCAATCTGCCACCACTCTAAACCCATCCTAGCTGAATACTCAAATGCATGGTGATTATTGTGCCAACCTTCTCCCAATGAAACCAAACTCATCCACCTAAATATTAATAATACTCAACTCTTAATTATCAAATAATTGATATCATATAATAATCAACCATTTAATTAAATTATCCACACTAACCAGTTGTTTCTAGACAAATCACCAGTCCTCCATGGTTGCTTTCCCCAGGTATGACATATGGAGTTCACCATAAATGTTATGTGCAAAAGTGTACAATCCTCACACACTGCTCAACAAGGAATATTGTGAGACACATGCATTTGTATATAATGACATCTCTATTTTAGATTTATGCTATTTTCAAACAAGCACAAAATATAAAGACCAAAATTATATCTTTATCTTAAATATAAGGTTCAAAATATTATTTTGGTTCTTCAAGTTTGAAATTTATTTTACCTTGCCTTTTAGACTTTCTAAAGTTTTAATTTTAGTTTTTCAACTTTGAAGTTTGTTCTATTTCGATCTATGAATTTTCAAAATTCCAAGTTGATCTTTGTACTTTAAAAAAAAAAAAAACTTAAAATTGATCTATATGATCAATTTAAAGTTAATATTAATCAAGTTATTTCAATTGGTTAATAATTGAATACAATTAAGACAAAATGTGAACATATTATTAAATAATATGGAGTTCAAGGTGGAACTTCATATTATCTAATATGGTATATTAGAGCTCTATGTGGGTTATTAGCCCCCCAAATTCCAATTCGACACCAGTAAGTAGTTTAGATCTCACCCAAGTGGGCATAAGCTTAAACGAGTATTTGATTTCAAAATTTCTGATCTGACTCAAGTGAGTAAGTCAAAGCGGGTATTTCGGTCTACAAATTTAGATTTAATTCAAGATGGACTTTCCTATATGACATCATCTTGAGGAGGCATGTTGAAGATATTCACTTTGTGATCTTTATCTCTCATAGTTCAGAGATTAAAATGAAACAAATTTTAACCTAAATATAATCATCTAAGCGTATCTCATATTCATATAGATTGATCATAATAAAAAGAAAAGAAACAATTGAGTGGTTATTTTACCATTCCCCACATAAGAAAAGGCATTCCTCCAAGCTTATAGAGTAGAACTGCAAGAGCAATTGGATGAAGAATATATGTGTTGCCAATAAATCTATAGAAACTTTGCTTCTCCAAGTCCCTAACATTGTCTGCTCTCCCATATCCATTGTCTTTTTCAACCTTTTTAGGACAAACCTTTTTAGTTAAAGAATTGGAATCAAAGATCCAAGTCATGTAACTAAATAAGAATCCATGAATAGGGCTGTGGGGATCTTTTTCGGTATCGACAAATTGATGGTGGCTTCTATGCGTACTTACCCAATTGATCGGATCTCCCTAAAAGTAAAAGACAATCGAAATATCTTCATATTGTTAATCATTGATCCAATCATCTTAAGACGCAAGTACAAGTAATAAAGATGAGTCGTAGTTGTCTCGTATGATCTAGTAACGTCTAAGAGGTCGGATTCGAAGTCTCCTACCTTCAATTATTGTCGAATTTAAAAAAGAAAAAGTTGTCAAATATCAAACCTGAAGTGCATGCACTCCGCAATAAGCAAATATGTATTCGAACAATTTGGGAAGCTTGAAACTTCGATGGGAAAGATTTCTATGATACGAAATAGTAATTCCAAAAAGACCTGTAATAATATGCAATGCACAAGCAACCCAAAAGGCACTCCAATTAAAGTGAAATGGTGCAAAAATAGAGATCATGTGAACAAAGACATAAAAACATGTCTTTTGTTTGTCCATCTTGCTCCATTTTCTTGCCATTTTCTTTCTTCTTCTTGTGATCTTTCTTAGGAAAGGGCTTTGCCATAGATCACTTCTACCCATGTATGTGTATCTTTTATACATCATTTTTTTTTTCAATTGATTTATTCATTTAATTAAGTAATTTTTTTAACGCAAGTTGTCTCATTTAAAAGTTCGGTTGAGAATCACTTTTTCCCATTTTACCAAAGTCTCAATTTATTGGTTAAATTGTATATTTAGTCTGCTTGAATTTAGTCTCGGTAATTGGAAGAAAATTAAAATTTAGTCTCTATACTTTTAAAACTAAAATTTAATCTCTTATATTTGATAAAAACTAAAAAAATAGTTATTATTATTCGTAATTGTTGATGAATTAAGTACATGTAAGTGATTATGTAAAATATGTTATATTTTTGTTCAATCGTTTACTTAATTCACTTTCATTATTGACACATGAATAATTAACTTTCACATATTTAATTCAACAACAATTATAAATGACATAGATTATTTTTAGGTTTTATCTAACCATAAAACTAAATTTTAGTTTTTAAATTATATAAATTCTAACTTTATTCAAATCATCGAGACTAAATCAAATAGTTATAAGTGAGGTTCCTTAAATAAGTTAATTAATAAATTCATTAGGGGCCCACTGGGTTATAAGCTACGGAGTTTAATTATAAATTTCAGGTAGGAATTAAATTGTTATGGACCAAATTGTTAGACGCTATAATTTATTTATTGCCTAAATATTGTTATAAATTTAAAAATACAATACAATATAAAATTAGTTTAGTGATGTTTTCTTCCATGAAAAAAAAGCGCTACATCCTAAAAGTAAAAAGTTAAAGTAATTTTTAACCTAATTTTAAATGACTTCCACCTGCAAATAAAACCATTGCTTCAGCTCATTTATTATAATCTTATAACCATAAGATTCGGTAGTGAAGAAAAAAAATGGCCTTCATTCATTTATTGAAATTTATTTTTTATCGTAAAAGTCAATTCAAAATAGTTGATATTTTCTTTAAGAAAAACAGTCTCTACTCTTTTCTCAAAAAAAAAAAAAAATAGTCTCTACCCTAAAAAAAAACAGTCAGTTCAAAAAAATGCTTGACCGAAGAGAGCTCAAATATCATAAAACTAAAACATGTATTCTCCGCAAAAATGATAATTAAAAATTCATTTTAGATATTAAAAAATATAGTTTAAATTATAAAAATAAAAAAAAAAAAATGGTTTATTATTATTATGCAACAAAAATACAGGACAAAATATATTCTTATGACTCATAAATTATGAATTCCAATCATTTATCCTCATATTAATGAACATTTTTATAGTGTAGGTCCGAACTGGCTACTCTAAATTTTTAAATATTGTGCAATATTCTAATTAAAGGAAATGATGATCAATAGGCATGGTTTTAAAAACCAATAATATTTATTAATTACTTTAAATTAGGCTAAATTATATAAAATAAGATTTGACCTATTATTTTTTACTTTCAATACAAACCATGAGATTTCATATATTCAATTAAAAAAAATGCCTGGTTAGTTCTAACATGGAAAAAGAATAATAATAATAATAATAATAAACATCAATATATAAGATCTTAGCCAATTGAATTGTGTTAAAAAAAGTTTGATTTAATAAGATCTTTTTAAAATATAATTTTTCTAATATTACTTTTAAACATGAAAAGACATTCTTTTACTCGACAACAAACTACTTCATTGTATGAATATAGTTAAATACTTACAACTCAAACTATTAAAAATATTTTCGAGCCAAACTCGACCTTCTCTTCATATGCTACCATTGAACTTTGACCAAAACTCTATTGCCATCAAGCTTAATGAACCGAATAATTTGTAGAATGCCTACTCCAAAACTATCCATTATTGCAACAAAATTCTAGCTCCGGATACTACAAAATCATTGTCTTGCAAGAAACTAATGCATAGAATATGTAGTATACTTAGATAAACTATTTAATCATATTGATTGATGTAATTAAATTTACACGTCAACCCCTCACATCCACTTAAACTTTTTGGTTGACATGCGATTTAACACATTTCTTCCAACCCTAAACATCAAGATAACTGAACCTAACTAATAGCCAGCCCTTGCCACTAAAGATCTACTAACAAGTCACATACCACGTCAAAAAAAAAAAAAATTCTTTGAAATAGCATTAAATTTGACCTCTCAAATCAACCCCCATTCATCATTATGAACATAGCAAGTATAAGATGCTAAAGCAAAATGATGCTTGTTTGTTCCAACTCTTTAAAAGACAACTTTTATGGAATATTAGAGTATCATTATCAACCAAAATGAAAATTGTGAAAAAGAAAATTAGATTGAACTTACTCAACCAGTACTACCAGAGAGATCGCCAGAAATGGCACTTCCATAGGAAACTGAACCTGTTTGGGAAGAGGTCGTAGCTCCTCGAGCTTTCTGGATTTGTCGTATCCTGAAAAAATCTTTAGGCGATGGCTGACTTTGAACTGTCGTACTTTCATCATCCTCTTGTCCTGTCAGCCAATCAACATATGCCACGTCTAGTTACAACAAGTTCAATTTAATTTTTAAAATGGCTATGTAAATATGTAGAAAAAGGAGACCCCTCACTCAAATCCAAACCCAACTAACACGAATGTAATAATAGTCGAAGAAAGTGTTGGACAACAATCGTTTGACCCTACTATATTTGTCATAATTTGAACTCATTGTTTCTTAGTTCACCAAGACCCTCACTACGTCAAATCCATGATACTTAGTATGAGTTAAAAATGGGTTGAGAAAATTCACTAACTTTTGAATTTGTAATGGTGATTTGAAATAAAATCAGAACAAGAGATTCCTATTCTTGAATTACTATTTCTCTTTTCTACTTGATACAAAAAATGTAGTCTTCAAAGCCAATGACTAAATCTACAGTGTGATTGAAACATGAAACTTTTAATGATTTACAAGATAAAGAAAGAAAAATCCACTAGAAAATTCAAAACGATGATGTGATTGAAACTTTTTATGATTACTGAGATAAATAAACATAATTAACAAAGTTCAGGGAAGTATAAACCAATGGAAAATGTAATTAAAGAAAATAAAGGAAGAACGTACTGTCGTAATCTTTTCTCTTTCCTGATTGTCTATTATGCTTTAGGGAGGAATTTGAAAATGCATGAGACTTGCTTGAACCAGAAAGATCACTAGTGGTAGGAACAGGACCAGCCGAAACTTGTGCTGGCGTTGTTCTTGATTTCACCGACGGAACTGTCGGTATGTTGCTCTCTAGACAAACTGATAGTATAACATCAACATCTGGGGTTGGACCTGAAAATTTCATGAGATGGAAATCTTCCATTAACAAGCTAGTGAGCTGAAAGTAAATATTGGGAAAGCATTTTGATTTTACTCATAACTGTGCTGATTTCCCCAATGTAGGAAAGCACCAACAGTTACTATTTATATCTAAGATGCAATTCATTTATAAACATTGCCATAAATACAAACAATCACCTGCCAAGTATATAATGCCAAAAGAGATCTAACTAGAACAAAAATTAGGAAACAACAGCTGATGTTCTTGATATTGATCATTTGATAACCAAGTTCCTAGTCTCTTGTGGGAAGATTTCACAAAAAGGGCTATTAATGTTCTATAGAGCTTGGCCTATCTCTTGTTTCATATTTCCAAAAAAGAAAAAGAACTCAACCATCGTTTGCAAATTGCCGGCCATATAGTTCTCAATTCAAATAGATTCTTGATAGAATGTTCAAATGGTGAACTCTTTATGAGATTATATATGTAATCAAAAAAGGAAAACATTATATATAAATTGAAATGACAACAATACAGAAAGGAAATTAAATAGTGTTTGAAGCATATAATTAATTGCCTTCGAATGAAGACATAATAAGAAAGGTTACCATCAACAGCAGGTAAGTTAGCAAAAAATGCTATTAATGCAGCTGGTGTTGCTTTTAGTATTTCGTCAAATACATTAGTCAGTCCTCCACTAGCAACAGAAACAGGATTTGACAAGTTGATAGGATTAGCAGGAAGTCCTGAAGCTGTTAAGGTTGCAAGAGTTCCTGCCACCGCCAAATGATTAGCAAGTTTAGTAAAATCAAATCAAATTAACCAATTGGGATTAAAGCCTGAACACCAAACAAATGAATTACTTTATCTGATGGCATCACCAAACAAAGAATATCGAAATCTGACTTACATTTGCCTAACTGCCAAGTATGAACAATTTGGGCCATTTTACACTTCTTTTTTTTTTTTCTTATATTTCCTCGTAAGGAAAAAAGATATTCAGTTCCATCAAAATTAATAAATGAACATGGAAGTATGGAACCAGTAGTCCCAGTAGTAGGCACAAAATTTCGTGAGAAAAAAACGGTAAAAAAAGGATGTTTTACAGAATTCATTAGTGATTATAAAATGGCAACGATGTTTAAGTATTCTTTCCCAGAATGAAATTTTGTATTGCAATCCAAAAGATTTTGAGAACTAAACATTATATTAGATACTAGTCAGCAGTATTTATACAATCGAATGGTTGGTACTAAAATTAATAAATCATCAGACTCTGAAAATATGATACCACCAATAAAGACAGTCGTATAAGATTAGATCCATATTGCTTAACTTGTAAGTACCTATTTTTTGGCTTGGGTCATAAATCACCATCTGAGAGGTATCTGGACAAATAACCTTTGTAGATGGAATTGAATGGCTCATAAGACCAGCAGAACCAGTATCTGAACAAAAAAGAACAAAGCTCACCCAGCAGAAACAGAGATGACCAAAATATTTTAACAAGAAAAGTACAACAAAATTACCTAAAAAGCCAGCTCCACTAGGCAAAACAGATTTTTCCGAGTTCTTATTTATGTTCTTAGCAAGCCACTGAAAGAGTGGAAGTAGCGTCAGTCATATAAAAAAGCATACAAAGAATGAATTAAATATCCCACGTGCATTGACCTTGTTTTATACAGTCGAAAATTATATTATCGTGTAAGTTAATGAACAGGGTCTACTTTCTTTTTTCTTTTTTTTTCCTACAAAAATTAACAAATTTCATAGAGGTGTGAAATAAAGAGTGTTAATAGACTCCCAACAAGGGGAAATTTACTGGTCCTGCCGTAGTAAATGTTTTAAAAAACTATTGAGACTTATGCACATTCGCCTCAAAACCATACTCAAACTTTTAACATCAAGACTTACACCTTAGGATCATATATAAAATGCACTAAATTTGAAGTCTCTACGCCTTGTACAATGATTAGAAGCATTATATTAATTTTCTTCATTACTTAAAAATATAAGGGTTTGAATCATAACAATTTGAACCATTACTACTTTTACTGCTTGCATTTTAAAATCATTGAAGACAAGAGTTTATAAAATAACTCAATCCTGTTAGTGATAATAGTAGTGATGTTAAGGATATTCTTTTAGAAAGTTAGCAAGAAATGCTATTAATGCAATTGGTGTTGAAAAACTGAATTGTGATTACCTCTTGTCTAGCCAAATTATTTAGATCACTGGATGAGCATGGCCAGAGATCCATAAAACTATACCGGGAAGCAACATCTTGCAATGAACTTTCCAATGTTGATGCTGCATCATTACACATTTGAGAAAGAGCCTCCTTTCTTCTTTTTTCAACCTATACAAGGCTACCAAAATATGAAGAAGAGGTGGGAGAACAACTTTCTAAATTGTCCATGTGGAACTGATAATAAAAACAACTATCCATTTTCTCTTACGAAGTCTGGCACTGACTACAAGTGATCACAAATGAAATTTTTACATGGGTCATCTACCAAGATTGTAAATGGTGAGAAAACTGTTTTTCTTAAAGAAATACTTTCCTTGAAACATTAATATTCAAAACATTAGAGCCTGTTCTTTGTTTTCTAGTCAAGCACCTATTGGATTTTTTTTTATTTATAGGATACAGGAAACAGGAAAATGTATTAATACACAGGCAATCACAGCATTGTAAAACCAATGGGTAATTGAGTGTGTGTATGCTTGAATTTTCTAAACTAAATGTATGTACTTTCTTGCTATTGACCTGAAGTAAAGATGTTTCTTGTATGCAGTGAAAAACAATGCATATGGATACACAACAACTATAATTAGGAGGATTCTAGAATAATCTGACTGTGAAGGAATGAACAAATTATTCATTGCAATGGGAAAAAAAATGCAATACCTTCAGCATGCTACCTAGGTCTCCATAAGTTTGCTCAAAACGGACGAATCGTTTCCAAACCTGGAGATAAGGATGTCTGGAACAACTTAGAAACCATCCTCCAAAAAAAAAAAAAGACAATCAATGATGCAAATGCATAACAAGTATTGAACACAAAATAATGAGACAACGAACCATATAAGAGAGGAGAAAATGTTTCTGGACTTAAACCATAATTGAGGATGGTGTTTTTGACCATATGTGGGGTGGGAAATTTGAACCAATGACCTCTGGGTCCCGAATACAAACTTTATGTCATTTGAATTATATTCATGTTGGTGTAACCATGATCTATGTGTATGAATGCACAATGTAAAATTAGGACTGGAAAACAACTTAAAGCCTGTTAATACATATGCATCAGGTTGCAAACTCTTCTACCTTTCAGAGATGTTTAAAAACAAAATTACAAGAGGTATGACTTTGTTTAACTCTTTTATTGACGAGTTGGAGTTTCTAATTCTCCTTTAAAAATGATTCTTTCGTTCTGTAGGGAGCTATCAGAAGTATAAATAAGTATAATACACAAAATTTCACCTACCTCAGTAGAATCCTCTAGAGGCAAAGTACTTAAAGCACGCTCAAATAAAGCCCGAATATTTTTGTCATCATTCAAGCAAGCAAGGAAATCTGCATATCTGTAAAATTACACAGGTATTGATTGGCACCAACTTTTTACTAGAGACATAATACACGAGATGATTAAAAGTCGTGCCCTTGAACAGGCTACAGGCCAAAAAACTCTTCCGCTGGTCTGTAAACAAATAGAGGATATTTAAGAAATTCTGGTTGTAAGCAGCCAACCAAGACCCATCAAGTTAAGCTATCCTACATCATCAATATCTCACCGATTCTAATAGTTTTTTTTAATATATAAAAAAAACGCATAGAACTATAGGGCTTAAGAGGAAGAGAAGGGTGAGGCTTTTTTTTTTTCAGGCGTACAATGGAAAAATGTTAACAAATTTTTATGTATGAAATAATATAAAATAGGGAAAATAGCACAAACCACCCCTAAACTATGGTGTTTGTAACAATTACCTCCCTAAACTAACAATTTGATCAATCACCTCCCCTCAAGTTTAATAAGTGTTGCAATTAACCCCAAAATCAAAATTAAGTGAGAAATGAGCAGGGCAAAGCTGTCATTTTAAACAAATGTCTTTTATCTCTTCTTTATCTCCTTTACTCAACCTCCATTTCTCTCCCACCTTCCAAAACTTCCATTCATACCTACCATTACTTGTAGCAAAAAGATGAATCTAAAGCTCGATTTTGGTTTGGAGTATGAGAAACGTTTGAAACAATGAAACTCGTGGGTTTATTCTCAGAAGCAACGAGCTCAAAATTGAAATAAAACCACATAAATGCATAAACAAAGTAGAAACAAGCATTCATAGGGTAATCTTCATCTTATCGCC
>JBBMKA010000026.1:12059411-12103025 GCA_037833695.1 Sechiopsis laciniata | reverse complement strand
TTGTTTTTTAGTTTTTCTTATTCATGATTTCCACATCCTTAGGATCCCTCTTATTCAGATGTGTGGACGGTTCATACTTATTTCTGCCGTAATCTTGGGTGTTACAAAAATGAACCTACGAAATTTCTTACTGGAAGGCAAGCTGCCCTTTAGAAAAACCTCCCCAAAGAGGAAAAGAAAAAAGAAAGGTAGTATTAGCTAGCCGGTGTTTTTGAATTTTGAACCTTTGGCTTGAAATACTTGGATACTTTTTTTTCTATTGGACTTCAAAACCATTTTTGCTCTTTCTTTTCCTTTTCTTTTTTTGCTTCTTACATCTTTCTGGGGTTTGAAATCCTATTGCTGCTATGTTTTTGTGTGAAGATATCATAGAGTTGGGAGTTCCTGATTGTAATGGTGGGTATTTTGTTTTAGGCACGTAAGTTGTTTGATGATAGGTCTCTTTTTTAGGTTCATGTTTTATTTGAAGGAAATGGAAATTAATCTCTCACTTATTTTTGTATCTAAAATTGATTGCAAGAATGTTGGTGGTTTGTTTTTGCATGCTTCTGACTTGCAGGGTTGGGTTGGACGAGATTGGCTACAATACAATTACTTTTGCAGGAATGCCTAGTTTCTTGGTTGGTATGTTTTTCTTAATTACATATTATCATAAAGTAGAGTCTTTCTTAAATAAGGGTTTTTAGCGCATTTTATTTTTATATTTTAAGGATTATACTTCTGATCAATATAAGGGTCTTTATCTAGAACAATACTTTTACCGTTTTTAATTTTTCACCTGTATACTTTGAGGAAAATATTTCTTCCTTAAATAATATTCCTCTAAAAGAATGGAGGGATTATTCTTCACATTAGCCCTTTAAAAGATTTATATTTGAAGTTTCAAAATGTTTAAATCATTCTTTTTAAACAACAAGTCGTTGTAATATAGTGGTGAGTATTCCTACTTGTCACGCAGGTGACTTGGGTTCAATCCCCGGCAACTGCATTCCATTTTTTGGTTTCCTATTATTTAAATTATTTTTAAAACAAGATTGATGCCAATTATCAACCATAATTTAGAGAAAAATTGCCCAATGTTTGATCTATTAAAGTGAAAATAAAATTTTAGATATTTATTGAAAACAGACGGGTGGACTAAACTCGTAACTGGCCTAAATGGTCCTATCCTTCCCTTTCAACTCTTTCATTTTATCAATGAAATGATTTTGTTTCCTTTAAAAATAAGTACATGTTGTTATATGTATGTTGCCTAGTTATGTCATTGTCTAATCTAGTATCTTGATGAATGATAGAGATCAGGAATCATTGGACATGTTTTATAGATTGTTGTCCTAGTCATCTAGGATTGGCATGTAGAGATGGTGTGAATGGTTTCATGGACTGTGATGTCTGATGAGATTGGTATGTCCCATATGAAAACAAAGTAGTATCTAGTTTAGGGTGTGTAGACATTTAGGTCTTATTCTGTTCAATGCAATTCATGGGTGGCCCCTAACCCATTTGGATTTACATTACCTTGGCCGGACATGGTCCGAACTCATGCATGGATAGAGGCCACTGGTATGGGTGCTCACATGCCCACTTATACATACCTACCAGTGAGTTTAGAGCACATTATAATAAGGACTTTGGATTACATAGGAGGGGGACAAAAAGGAGGAATTAGAACCATCGTTTTGCTAGGTTAACAAGAACCCCAATCTGACCTTTCTACAAAAGGGAAAATTATTCTTAATGGTTCTTGTGTAGTGAAAATATTTGTATTTTTCTTTTTCCTTTCCCGCTAATTTTTGTCGTTGAATTACATTTTTGAACTCCAAATTTTCATGTTAATGACTGAGCTATAGTTAGTTGCGTGCTCAATAATTAAGAAATTATAGATTCTAATCACTCCTTTCCATTCTTGTAGAACTAAAACAAAGAAGAAGAAAAACGAAACTCTGAAATTTTCATGTTAATGGGCTGGGCTGATGTTTTGTGAAGATAAGAATTGTATCTAGCCAAAAAGAAAGTTGGTTTTGTAAATTAAAATTTAAGATTATATTCGTTTTATTATCAAATTTATCAAAGAAGTCAATATGTCCAAGTGGTCAAAGAGACAGGCTCAAGATCTGTTGGGCTTTGCCTGCGTAGGTTCAAATCTTGCTATTGAAGTGTTTCTTAATATTTTTATTTTAGGTTTTGTTCAATGGTTTATACAATCTAGCAGGTACGGTGGAACAAACCAATTGAATCACTGAAAAGGAAGGTACACCTTGTTGGTATAAGCGGTAACTACCAATTTTTTAAAGTTTTTTTTATTCATGACTTCCATATCCTCAGAATCTCTCTTATTTGGATGTGGGCGGTTCATACATATTTCCGCCCTAACCTTAGATGTTACAAAAATGAACCTACGAAGTTTCTGACTGGAAGGCAAGCTGCCCTGTAGGAAAACTCCCCCAAATAGGAAAAAGAAAAGGAGGAAAGGTAGTATTAGCTAGTAGGTACTTTTGAATTTTGAAGCTTTGACTTGTAATACTTGGATACCTTTTTTTAGCCAAGTTAGTGATGATTTTAAAAGGTGAAAACAATTTGGAAGTTGATTTCAAAATGAAAGATAAAGTATTATGCTTTTAGTTTAGTTGCATTGGACTTCAAAACCATTTTTTGCTCTTTTTTTTCTTTTTCCTTTTTTGCTTCTTACATCTTTCTTCTACATTACGGGGTTTGAAATTTTGTTGCTGCTGTGTTTTTGTTTGGAGATATCATAGAGATGGTATTTGTTTTATGCACGTAAGTTGTTTGATGATTATTGATTTTAACCTCTATAAGATGCTTTGGTTTATACGGTCTGTATTTCTATTGGTTTGATTATGCTTCTTGTTGCTCATATATTCATGTAACATGACTCTTCTATTATTTTGATTATGTTTCTTGTTGCTCAATATATTCATCATAGCATCACTTCAATCCTATAAGCAGGCTTTAGCTGATACACTCAAATAAAAGAAATAGAATCTTTCTAAAGTCAATTGAAGATAAAAAGCTTGCAGTCAAAGGAAATTGGAAAACCTTTCCTGTTTCTTTTTCCATTTATTCATTCAAGTTAAGTCACTATTAATCAGTCACTTTTTTTTTTTTTAATTGATATATGAAAAGTACATATAGGCCTATCGAAATAGTTACAAAAAAAACATGGCCATTGTGGTTAAAAATAGTTGGGAGTTTGTTAGAATTGTTAGGTTATAAATAGTGATAGTAAGGAAGGAGAAAGATATGAAGTATTTTGGTCATTGTGATCTCAAGACCAGAAGGATCCAAATACCTTAAACTTGGTAATTTTGTTATTTTGATATCTTAATGGAGCTCCATTATTATCAATTGGTTTCAAAGCGGTTTCGATCCGTTCTAGCCATGGAGTCCATTATAGTTATGAGGTTGGATGCATTGGTAGAGGATATGCGAACGTCTGCCAATCGTTTTGATAGGTTGCTAGCATCGTTTCAAGAGGAATGGAGGCAAAATGCAAAAAGAGATGAAGAGGCTTGGGAACAAAGAAAAACGAAGATATTCATGAAAAAAAAAAAAAACCCAGAGAAGATGATTGCCACCAAAGAAGAAGGGTGAAAGGCACAGAAATAGTGAAATAAGAGTTGGATAGTTCCGTGAGATTAGTCGAGTTGTATGTAAATTGGTTTGGACACCCATGAAAGTAAAAAACAAACAAACAAACAAATTGGGGTAGAGAGCTATTTGATGTAATGCTAGTGAAAGGAAGCTGTGTTGGTCAAAGTTTTGTAATGATACAAGGCATTACTTTAGAATATTAGAACATGTGTTTTATGATCCCAAACTTTCTCTTAAATATAATTTCAATCTAATCATAAGAATGAAATTAGAATTGGAGAGTAGGTTTGTGATCTCAAAAAATCTAATATGTACTACCATGTCCTTGAGTTCTAAGGAGATAAGACCCTAAGTTTAACCACTGTTTTTCAACTGGAGCGTGATTAATGGCTGATTCTGCTCCTCATGCTGTAAAGGATCGTTCTCGGCAGGCTTGCCCTACTGGGATGGTCGCTGTCTGACAGACTTCTAAACTTTTTTTTGTTGCTCCCATTCTTTTTATTTTCTTTAATCTTTCTTCTCAGTTTTGAGCTTTGAATATTTATGGCTGCTATGAGAAAGATGGTAGTTTTACCCCAATGGCGGGCTGTTTTGTTGGTTGGTATCGATTTTACGCACGTAAGGTGTTTGATATATGTCTCTTGGGTTTGGCCGTAGTGGTAACTGTTAAGAGCAGGATGAGGGGGAGTTTGTTTGTGATATTTAAGTAGGATTTAGATGGAGGATTTATTAACTCTTCTTTGAAAACCTACATCCAAATGAATTTTTACTAATTCCTCTTCTTTTTTTACTTTTAAAAATAACTCTTCATTTCAAACCATTCTTTTTTAATCATTCATTTATAATAATTCAATCATTTTTAGTCAGTCATTTCAAGTTAATCAAAATAACTTATTTTTAGTCATTTATTTTTTAATTACTCATTTTAAATCTACATCCAAATAAAGTTTTGACTCGAGCTCCTCTACACAAAAACCACATTCAAACCAATTTTTTACTACAACTCTTAATTTTTAACTCCTCAAAATAACTCCTCAATATAACTCTTCAATATAACTCATCAAATTAAATCCTCCTTAAATATGGTAAACAAGCAGCCCCTCAGGATGTGGAGTCAAATTGAAGGGGTTTCTTCCCTTAATTATTATGCCCATTTTTGCAGGAATGCCTATTTTGTTGGTTGGTATGTTTTTCTTTCTTTTCTATTCATCTCTTCCAAAGACTATCATAAAATAAAGTCTTCCTTAAATAAAGTTCTTTAGCTGATTTTGTTTTTTTGTTTTTTTTTTGTCAAAGATTATACTTTTGATCAATACAAGGATCTTTATCTAGAACTATTCTTTTACCGTTTCCAAAGTTTCACCTATATTCTTTGAGGAAAAGATCACTCCCTTAAATAATATTTCTTGAAGGAATGGAGGGATTGTTTTTCGTGTTGCCCTTTAAAAGATCTATGTTTGATGTTTTAAAGAGTTAAAATCATTCCTCCAAATCATCAAGTCGTTGTAGTATAGTGGTGAGTATTCCCGCCTGTCACGCGGGTGACCCGGGTTCGATCCCCGGCAACGGCGTATTATTTTTGTTTCCTATTATTTTTAAACCAAAATGCATGCGTCTAAATTAGTTTAGTGTATCCATTAATTTTTTAAGAATGTCAAGTATATCTAAGACTTGTTTTACACCTTTAAACTTGATCTATATTAGACACAATAAAATTGTAGATATTTATTGGAAACAAACGATGGACTTAACTAAACTCGTAATTGAACTTTCCTTTTTTATATATAGATTTTTTAGAGGTTGTTTTTGTTGATTTTGTAGTAAATGTTAGGACATTTTTGAAGTGAAACATTTTAAGAAGAAATTACACTAGCTGATGTTCGATGTACTCTCTTACCTTTTTTTCAAGTCTTGAAAAACCTTGTTAAGTAATGTTCGAACGTATATTTTCTTGGAGATTTCAGGTTCAAAATCCACGAGTGAGGTTAAATATAAAATTTCTTGATATCTCGTAAGTCTAGGTTTTGAGATGGGCACGAGTGTCCTATGTCCTAATATTGTTTGGGTTAAAGCTCCAATTTTATCTCAGAGCTACTTATTGTGGACATGATTTATCTTTGTAGCTTTGTCTTGGAGATATTTGTAAGTAAAGCTGTCTAAACATTACTGATACATCAGTAGTTTTCGCTAAGCTGATATATTAAGTTGATATATTGGAAATTCACTTCATGAATATAATATTTTCTACTTTATCACCCAAACATCCCCGGTTAGATGCCTAGATGGTGGAAGAGTCGTTGCATGATTTGTTGTCGTGCATGATCGCCGTGTCGACAATGTTGTAGTACCACGTGCATATTGTATATATTGACAAGTCGAGGTCCGTATGACGATGTACTCAATAGGTTTAAATAGTGAAACTTTACCTACTTGTAAACACTGTTAGATTGGGTAAAGGTCTAATAGCAAGGTCTCAACATACTTCTATAAACTTTGGCATCTTCATCACAATAGAGTGGATAAGCATTTGGATGTTAATGGAATTAGTGCTAAATTGAAAAATGAAACGATACCCTAAAGCAGAAGTTAACCTATCTTCAGACGAGTTTATTGATTTTGAGTAGGTAGTTGTATCTTATTTACTAGCGCGTTTTGTTTTTGTTTTTCAAGGATTATACTTATGATCAATACAAAGATCTTTACCTAGAACAATTCTATTACCGTTTCCAACTTTTCACCTATATTCTTTGAGGAAAATATTTCTCCCTTAAATAATATTGCTTGCAGGAATAAAGGGATTGTTCTTCACTTTAAACCTTTTAAAAGATCTATGTTTAAAATTTTAAATAATTAAAATCAGATTTTGCAAACACTAAGTTGTTATAGTATAGTGGTAAGTATTTTTGCCTATCACGTGGATGACTGGGTTTGATCCCTAGCAACGATGTTCTATTTTTTATTTCCATAATTACAGAAAAATCGCCAAATTATATAATAAATATCCATTCAACATAAAATAGAACATTGTTGTCAAGGATCGAACTCGAATCACTCACAAGAATACTTACCACTATACTACAACGACTTGATGTTAGATTGGAATGATTTTATTGTTTTGAAACTTTAAACATAGATATTTTAAAAGGGATAACATGAAGAACAATCACTCTATTTCTTCAAGGGATATTATTTAAGGGAGAGATCTTTTCCTCAAAAAATATAGGTGAAAAATTGGAAATAAATAGAATTGTTCTTGGTAAAGAATTGTATTCCCTCCTACTCCCTCAACTCATATATGAGGTAGATGAGCTAGTCTCCCCTTATATGGAAAAAAATATGCTCATATACTAAATATATTTTTCTCAAAATATAAGAGTTTGGTATCCACCCTAAAAGGGCCAAGCTTTAACAGATGAGAAAGTGATTGAAGTAGTGATCTTGCCCAATGCTCAAATTGGATGTCATAATAATTAGGCTGGTTTGTATAATTTTCTTAAAAAAACAGCTTAATCCAAATGGTCCTTTGTTTTTTTCTTTAAAAAAAAATTGCTGCAGCTAACAACAAATCAAAACTAAGTAGTGTTAAAGGTAGCTTCCAATGACATCATTGTATTTCATACTAATCAGTTGGTTATTTATTGTCGAATTCAAGAAATAGTGTTAAAAGCAATATATTTATTATAACTTCTAAAAATACAATATTAAAATTAAAGCTCCTCTCATTGCCATGTCTAGTTACAAATGTCTCGATAATCAATTTTCTATTATCTTCTTTTACTTTTGAATATATTATTTTTTATCTTTTGAAATTCTGAGATGTTCATGATACACCCTTCTATTTTTCAATTTTCAAAAACCAAAAAGAAGAATTAAGTACTACGGAAATGTTATACTCCAAAATAAATGTTGCATATTGACCAATAGTGTAATTCAACTCGTTAAAGTATATAATTTCTATGAAGTTCGATAATCAAATTCATCACTAGATGAATTTATTAAATTTATTAAAAAAAAAAAAAAAAACTAATTCACAGGAGCTAGAGTCACAGCCAGTTATAACTTTCCATTAAAGATACAATGCTTTGACACTCAATATCAGAGAAGAATTTCTTAACAATTTTACTCTATTTTCATGATTAAAAAGTGTGGTCTCTTTTCCTTTTTTTTTTTTTTTCTTTTTAAATTTTATTACACAATTTTTGTTAAAGAGACATAGAAATTAGAGAATTGAGGAAATAATGGGAGAAGTTATCTTCTTAAGAGGTTGTAAGCAGGCAGTTCTTCCACACTGGAGGCATCTTCAAGTTCAAGCTCACGTTCTAACTGACTTCTGGTAGACTTCAAAACATTCTGAAAAGTAAAATCAAACCAGACAAGTTAGTGTGCACCAAATATCAAGATAGATGCTTCGTTACGACGTGGTTTATAGACTCGAAAGGTCAGAGATTTGTAGAAATTATTTACGTTGAAATCCATGTAGGAAGCACGCTTGGCGAGCCATTGAGCATCCATCAATTGGAAAGCTACACAGAACAGGTTATCAAATGCCATCTCGTCAATCTCTAGAAGTTCTAATAAACGAATCCCTGCTGATGAACTTGGCTTCTCTGCAACGAAATAGAACTTCAATTGTTTATTAAGGTGTCGAGCTTCTCGTTCAAGGGTTCTCTCTCTGTTCGGGCTCTCAAGGAGTCTTTTTTTTTTTAGTTAAAACAATTGAGGATACTCGAACCCATGACCTCTTGGTCATAGACATATAATTATGCCAGTTGTTGACTCGAGCTCTCAAGGAGTCAAGGGTTTGCTCACTCTTACAGGAACTCTCTATATGGCGAGGGGGTGCGAATATTCGCAAGGCATATGTGAGCATCATGAATTTTTGTAATTTTTTTTGGAAATCGGGAAATCGGAGCTTTGCTCCACTATAACCGACGAATAACGTTCGTCTCTAGGCTAGACACAAGGAGACATCGAAGGAATTGAGACACGGGAAATGTCTACAAATTAATATCACATGTAAGTCTCAAACTCGAAACCTTCATGATTTAATAGAGTACAATAACTTGATTGTCTTTAAAATTTGCACAAATCAAATTCACTATTCATCATCTTACCTGATTGGAGATCTAACATTTGCACCAACATAAATGAAATGTTGATACCAGCTACAGCAAACGGATATTCCCACTCAGCTCTCTTACCATCTTTTTTGTACAGCAATCTACGGAATGACTCCTGTAATGAAATCCAACCGACCATTTAATCATAGAAGATATATTACCAAATTAGCCAAACGGAAAAAAGAAAACATCACTTTGTAATCTGTCTGATTAACACGATTTGCAAAGCAGGGCAAACTTACATGCTCAAATCCAACACAATATATATCGCATATATAAAAGAAGCACATATTTAAAAAGTCTTAAAGGATGAATTTAAAGCCAAAAAAAGTAATACTCCAGTGGAGTCATGTATCACATACTAACCAGTTGGTTACGGGTTCAAATCCTAAGTGTGTTGAATTAAAAAAAAATAAAGGAATTTTTTGAAACAAGGGTAGCCACGCCAGTCCCTAAGCCAGGTAGAGTAATGTCACAAGTGAACCTGAGACCTTAAGGAGAGCATACTCTCAAAGTCCAAGTTTTCAACTACTGCGCCACCCCTTGAGGATGAAGAATTTAAAACGAGTGAAAGCAACAGAAGATCACAACTCACAATAGGAGAAACGTTCTAAAGTATATTTTAACCCCTAAGCTTGACACAACGGCTACTTACTGAAACGACTACTAAAAGCATCATTTTTTTCCGTATGGTGCTTTTAACCAATAAAGAAGTAACTTATTTCCATGGTCATGAAGCTGACTACTTTAAGAGCACCTGTAATTATATAGATTTATTACTAGATAGTAGATCTATAATTACAGGGAATCAGGAATACGGACAGAAACGGGAAAAATCAGCATATGATGCTATCAAACAGTAGTAGAGAAAATATCAATACATGGGAAAAAGAAAACAAACCGGATATTTCTGGGCAAAGAAGATGAGGTTTTCCAGTGAAACAAATCCACCCCCTCTACAAGAAAATAGAAGAACACTAAATATTAGTAGCAAAGAAATTAAACAAATGAAAACTTATCCCTTAGAAAGATTAAAGATTGTACTCACCTAAAATCTGTCGAAGGATCTGTACCTTGCCAACCCATGTCCTTCCAGAGCTCAGATTTAAGAGGTGGAAGCTCCCTGTCTGGATATGCCAACCTCCATAACTTTTTTAGAGCATCCTACAATGCATGGATTCATTTGTTTTTCCATTTAGAAAAATGTTCTAGTAAGTAACAAATTCGTGCCACTGATTGTTCTTTTCTAATCATCCATTTGAATTGTATAGAAAACTGAAGGTAGAAAGAGCTTCGTTATAAAACCAAGGTTCGATATTTACAAGTCATTCAGTCTAACATCCAATATGAACTAAGAGTATGTTACTGACAACGTGTGGGGTGAGAGATTTGTTGAGGGTGTATGCTTTAAACTCCAAGTCTTCAACTAGGTCAATTTTTTTTAAAGGTTCAAAACACACCCTACTGCAAATACTCACGTTTGACCACAATTTTGAAGAAGATTTCAAAGTTAAGTAATTTTGAACGAAGCTTTTTTTTTTTTGAAAGCCGGGAAATCGGAGCTATGCTCCACTATACTCGGAGAAACCACGCCCGTCTCTAGGCAAGGCACTGGAAGACACCGAAGAAATGGAGGCACGAGACGTGTCTACAAATTAATGCACAGGTAAGTCTCGCATCCTAGAACCTTGAGGGGAGCACATGTTCAAAGACCAAGCCTTCGACCACCGCGCCACCCTTTGGGGGCAATTTCGAACGAAGCAATTTATAGGTACTATGTCAAAACTTCTAATATTAAGACTTCATCCTTATTCTCTTGCAGACAAACAGTTTCTTTACCAATTACTCTCTTTCTTACTAATTTATCTCTTCTCCTTACACAAATCCTCTCACTAGCGTCTCTCCACATATGTTCCCTGACAAATCTACCTTTTGGTGCACTTTTTTTTATTGGTCTAATACACACATTCTCTCAATTATTTCATTTTCTTGTAGTTTTAATTATTTTCTTTTTCTTAACTATTTGCTATTTTTTTTTTCATTAGACAATCTGCCAAGAAAGCTAATAAATTTTTTTTAAAAAAAAAAACCTCTTATCTTTAATAATCATAGAGAAGGTGTAATTACGAAATCATTCCCTATTACTATAAATCTATAATACCACCCAGAAGAGGTGACTTGAACATTGTAAGGAAAAAAATGTTAAAGTGGTTGCTTTGTGCTCAAAAGACCTTTGGTTTCTTTCCAAACATAAGCCCCACAAGAAAAGTGTCCGCTATGCAATTCCATAGAATCTAAGCTTTTTGCCTTTTAGAAGCTAACCGCTTAGCACTTGATTCTAAGTTTCTTTCCAACCACAAACTCCATAAAATTTTCATAGTTTTTAAGTTTTCAATTATTTTCATTTGTCATTTTTCAATTTTAGAAATATTTGTTAAGAAAAAAGGATCGTAAATAATTTACTTCTAATTAAATCAAAACATTTCTAATATTGGAACCAAAGTACCAAGCAACAAAGTGTTTCAACAGCAAGCATTATTTTTTATTATTAAATTACTTATAAAGTTCTTAAATAAGTGAGAGCTTTGTTAGGCCACCTACAGTAAATTAAATGCACTCACGTGATTTAGTGTTCTAGCTGGGGGAGTATATAGTGCTGGATTAAGATCTTTTTAACCTAGTGTAGTTGCTTTGTGTGACCTAAACTGGGGAGAAACCTTAGCCCTCTTGAATTACTTAGCTCTCTACAATTACTTTCCATTTTTTTTATAAAAGTATCCACACCCATCACACCCATCAACTTGAAGTAACTGTTGGTTGTTATAATTAAATTTATCTCAACCCATCAGCTTAAGTTTTTGGGTTTACTTGTCATTTAACTAGTGCATAACTTCAAGCATGCAAATTTTGGTGACTGAGTCTGACTTGACATGGATATTAGCAGACAGCAAATTTTGGTGAGTACGTAGAATCGAACAGACAACCACAGACAGAAGAACTTGATATGAACCAGACATTATAAAGATAAACAGACATGAAAGTCATTTTTCATGAGTCGTAGCTATGGTAAATTTGTAAAAATTAATGAGTCATAGAAAAGAAAAATGTTCTAACCATTCAAGTGCCACGAAATAACTCACTTATGAAGTCAGAGAAGAATTCAGTAACTATAGCTCGCAGGAAAAATGTAAACTTCAAGACATCAAAAGAGAACGTGTAATAACATACACATATATATAACTCCATACAATTTGAAACCTCATAAAAATAAGTCGAAGGACTCACTTGGTGCTCAAAACGAGAGCCATCAAAGGGAACTTCCAACCTTTGCTTTAAATTTCTGAGTCTTTCGTCCTATGAAACCGAGAAGAAATTTTAAATTTGATAACAGAAACTCTATCTTTCACAAGTGGGCAGCATAAAAATGATGGGTGTAAATTGAAACCAATAAACTTGACAAACTGACACAACCATTGTAGGTGAGTTGATTCAATCAGGCTAATATTAAAGTTGGTTGGAAGTTACTTATCGAATAAAAAAAATAAATTAGTTTTTGCCAGAATACTAGTCTGAGTCTGACTACTCGAATTTGGCTAACCCACTACACAAATGCTATGGGTGAACTTCTAAAGCCAATGCAGGGTGCATTTGGTCTTCCATCGCTATATGTGGAAGCCTCCTTGAGAATATTAAAGATTAGCTGCAGCCCTGCGGGAGATGAAACAATGATAGAATTGTATGGGATTGCTAGCAGGCCTCATCCCCACTTAAGGATACCTTCCCTACCACTTACCTCACTGCTAACTCAAAAGAGTTGATGTTGGCCAATAGAAATCTCAAATATAATTTATTGTATTTCTTATCAAAAGACAATTTAGTCTAATAGGGGAAACGGGAAGGAAAATAAGTGAGTAAAAACCAACAAAGCACAACAAACTTAAACTTTGTCAATAAAAATCCGGCTGAATCTCAGAATGTAACAATAATAACTTCGTTCCTTTTAATAAAATGACCTAAGCATCCAATTAATAAGACATCATAGAAACCAATATAGTCATTTTATTAAATCTTAATTAGACAGCTGCTAAGAAACTTCTTACAAAAAGAAAAATTAAATTGATTAAAGTGCAAAAACATTCAGGAGAACAAGACATTAGAGCTTCAATTACCTGTAAGAGACTAAGAGGTGGAGCCACTCTATGGGTTTTTCCATTGTGCATGCTCAAAGAAAATGGAAAAAGTCGACCAAAGAGTGCCCCAGAACCAAAGACAATGTTTGCTACAAAAATTAAGACAGGGTTAGTCGACAGTTAACAACATGCTCTATCAAGTTCTTTTTAAAAAAGAAACCGAAAAATTGAAGCTTTGCTCCACTATAACCAAAGGCACCAACGTCTAGCACTCGTCCCTAAGGTATGGACCTAGAAGGGGAGACAACAAGAGATTTTACAATTAAACTCACTTGTGGAGCTCAGACCTGAAACCTCCAAGGAACCATGCCTTGAAAGCCCCAAGCCTCAACCAACGAGGCTGCCCCTTTGGGCGAACATACTCTTACTCTACCATGTATCACACCTTTTAAATCACTAAAGCCAACAAACCCTCTTCCTCCAATTCAATAAAAAAAAAAAATAATAATTGAATGTAATAAGCAATTCAACACAAAATAGCATTCACTTTATCAACAAAGCTTTTGGCCAAACTATCAGTTAAGATCCCATTAGTCCATGACTACAAACTAATAATACTAATCTGAATGGTCTATTTTGCATTTTTTTTGGAAACCGAGAAATCGTAGTTTCGCTCTAGTGTACTGGATAACCACGGCCATCCCTAAGTCAGGGGAGTCATCAAAGGAATGAAGACATGGGAGGTGTCTACAAATTATTATCACATGAATGGTCTACTTTGTATTGATAAAACCCATTTCAAGAATATAACCGACCTATCCACTGAGCCCATTGGGCAATCAACTGAGAGAACAGAAGCGTCCAGTGTAGCTGTTGCTTCTTCCGCTCATCATCCCAAATATCTTCAACTATACGTACCTTTTATAAGAAATAAGAAAAAACAACAAATGAACCAACATCCAAATTCCAAACAACAAATGAATGAAAAAAGAAGAATTAATCCCCAAACCTCGGAGCTTCTATCACTATATTCATGGCCGCCAAGCAGAGGCTCACTCAAACCTTCAAACCCAGAAGAAGTATCATATTTTTCATTCCTTTTCCCATCAACATCACCATGATGAAGCCTCCTCCTCAAAGTTCTTGAAGTCATTAAATAACTTCTTATATCACACACTGGTACAAATCAACAAAAAATTATAAAACCCTAAATCAAGTACACAAAGAACAACCAATTTCATGACTAAAACATACAATCCATTCACAATTGAACAGAATTGAGAGACAACGCTAAGCTAATTAGATGAAAATTCATACAGAAATCGAGAACTTGCAAAGAATTACCTGAAAACTTCGAGTGAAGCGGCAAATCAACAAATCGATAAAAAAAGAAAAAACCCTTAAAGAAACAAGAATTGAAGGATTTCCCACAGCAAAGAAATCCTGTGAAACTGCCAAATTTATTCCAAATTCCGTTGCTTAATGTCGAAGTCGAAGAGAATTGAATTGGAATTAAATAAACAAAAACCCTCAAATCATTGCATCCGGCTCGCGCTTGAACTTGTTCTCGAAGGAAACTGCTCTCCTCTTGCTTCCAGGCTTATTTTATTTATTTGATTATTATTTATTTATATAGAAGTTATTAATTAATATTTTTTATTTATCAGTTTTATTTGTTTTGTTTTGTTTTTATTTATAAAATATATTTCTTTCTTTTTTTTTTTTGCTTTTTTGAGGAATTTGTTTTATTTGTTTTTCCTTCTTAACAGAGGCCGTTTTGTTTTGAGATTATCCGTTGACCTTCTTTTTGTTTAATAATATTTTTTTAGAATTTATTGTAAATATCAAATTTTAGCATTTATATTTAAATTTTTACAATTTTTAAAATATTTTATAAATAATAAATTATTTCAACTTTCATTATTCCATTAGATTTACTACTTTGACCAAATTTAAATTTTTTGTTTGTATTGAGATGTTTCAAGTGGTGGGACAGTGGTCGAACGTTTGAGTTTTCCTAAGGACCGAGTGGTTACCTTGTTGCAAAAAAAAAAAAATATATTGAAATGTTGCAAGTGAGCGGAATCTATTTCCTAGTTTTTGTTATATTTGAATTTTTTTCTCAAATTTTAATATTTTAAAAAATGTTTCTTTTTTCTTTATTTTTTTTCTTATCATCCATAAAAAAATCCCATATTTTAATATAGCTATTTTTTATTATCAACATTTTCAAAATTGATCCTAGCAGAAAAAGATTTTGATTTTTTTGATTTTTTGATTTTTTAAATTTTTTTGAAAATTTTTCCTTTCAAGTTTTGGCCTTTTATTTAATGAAAATTAGGGGTGATTTTGGTTTGATTTTTGTCGGTTTTGTACCAAATTGACAATCGTACTGGTATCTTTGGTTTTCAGAAAATTGATCCGATCCAATGTCTAATAAAGTATAGAACCATTGATTCGGTTTTTAATTGATTTGGTTCGGTTTTGGATTTGATCTAATATTCAATCTTTTTAATATATCAAAAACAACATTTCTCCGAAGAAAAAAAACTTCTCATAAACAACAATTTTTAAAGATCGCAAGTATTTTTTAACTTATTAAAAATAATTTAAAGATACTTTTTACTTAAAATAGTAGTGAAATTAAAATTATGAAGGTACCTTGGCTTAGATTTTTTGCTCTAGAGCTTGAATAACTTTTTAGTAGATTTATATGGTGGAATTGAGTATTTCTAAAGTTAGATTTATAAATTATCTTTTTGGATTTTTAGTATTCAATAGGGCTGAAATTGAGGTGATTTATTTGTTCATGTACATAAATTTTGGACACTATCTATATTACTCTGTGCTTTGAAGTTGAAAAAGTTATGATAAAAAATAAATACTTTCGAAGGTAAAGATAAATCAACGAGTTTCTCACATTTATTATTATAATTTTTTTTTGTCAATTCTTTAAAAATCATATATTCCAATATAAAACTAATTTGCTTTTGGTGGTTCATTCGTTCTCCTTGTTAATGAATGAGAAGGATCTGAGCATTAACAAGTTCGATCCATACATCTCATTTTCTTTCGTAAAATTAGTTTCAAATAGATAATAACAATTAATATGAAAAAAAGTAAAGTTTAAGAAAGTTACTTAGAAAATATATTTGAAAATTGAATGATAAAAAAACATTCACCGTAGAGATTGATATTCAAGACTTGAAACCTTCTAAATAACGGAAGAAGATGACTTTATATGACTTATTGACAATATATATTTTGGTTTGGTTTGGTTCGATTTTTATTGGAACCGTTCCGATATTTTTTGTTTTTCAAATTACAAATTGATATGTCTAACTTTGTGCTAAAAAACTGTTCCGATCTATTGGATTAGATTCGTTTGGTTCGGTTTTTTTGTTGCACCCCTGATGAAAACAAGCTTTTATAAAAGAGAGATTAGAAGAAAATCCAAGTTGGGTGTATATGGGTTAGATTGAAGGAAATTTTTAGAGCCACCTAAAATTTTGGATTTGTCTATTTTCCAACCCGACCTAACCTAATTAAGGAGACAACTCAACTCTTATATTTTTGGATTGAGTTAGGTTGGCTCATCAGTTCATCAATATGTTGCAAATATGAATATATTTCATTCAATCTTCAACCATCATCATATCAATGTAATGAAACTGATATAAATATCAAATATGCAAATTATTGAATAAAAAAACACTCACCATTAGTCATACATTTATGGTTCATATAAAAATTTTCAATTATAAAACATAACAACAAATACATTTGACTTCCATAAATCAAATAGATAATTAAAACACCTAAAATAGATGACATAATTTAACTTCCATAAAATCAATACAAAATTAAAACTAACAAAAATAGTTGTCATATATGTTAATCATAAAATAAACATTCTAAAGACTTAAAAATAAATTAAAGAATATTAAAAAGAAACATTTTGGTTTATGGTACATGTGTAACACCTTGCATCTCCTCGAACCGCACGCTTGACAACTATCCAAATAGTGAACTTGGAATAATGATATATTTTGTAAAATTTAATTTTGCCTTTAACTTTAATTATAAAAGCAAAAAAAAAAAAAAAAAAAATCCACTTCATATCCAAAATCGCTCGAATAATAAAAATAAAAAATAAAATACACATAATTTCATTAATAAGTGGTTAATAGAGGCTTTTGAGGATTATTTTGTCCAAATAAGTATGTTGAAAAAATTTATGTTTAAGTAATGAAAATACAGTAAAATTAAATTTGAGCATGCAGAAAGGAAATATATTAATTTAGTAAATTGAACCTTTTATTTAACTTTACTTGTGTCCTTTTCTATGTTAATATTAAGTTGTTTTGTATTATTTTAAATATTCACATAGTAAATTTAACCTTCTCTTTCTTGGTGCAACATAGTAAACTTTACCGTGACGACCACAAGGGAATATTGTTCTTTCTAAGTGCATCGTAGCTCAAAAACTTATCTTTGTAGTCTTCATATGTTGTCGTTTTCAGATCGAAGTAGCCGCCCATTGTCTTTCGCCATCTATCTCGATGTGAGTCCCCCGAAGAAGGCATTGTCCGGGGCGCCATACGCTCGAGCCCAATTCTTGGTGCTTTTAGGAAAGGCGAGGGAACGAGCGGCGACGGCGACGGTGACGGTGACAACTAGGAGGAAAAGAAAAGAGGGAGAGCTTCATCAATCCCATTTTGAATTGGGTGTTGCTGCTCTGCCTGCAAAGGAAAAGTGTTTGTGAAAATGCTGGGAAGTTTTGGGTTTTTATTTTGGTTTTTCATTTCGTTTTTTCGTGGTGTGTTTTGCCCTCCTTTAATGTTCTTCTTAAAAAAGTGTAATCATATCTACACAATATACTACATAGGAAAGGAAAGTAAAATCAAAGTTTGAAGTGCTGGAAAGAAAATGAATATATATCAATATGGTATATTTTTTAAAACTGGGAAATCGAAGCTTCACTCTCCTATACCCGGGGCACCACTGGTCCGTCTCTAGACTATGAGATCGGGATACTTCGAAGGGTATTCTAGTTTAAATGCTTTCCAGCGGTTTCGAACTAGGAATCTTTCAAGGAAACGTGACTTAAGCAACTCATTATATGACATTTGACATAGTTTATTTTATTTAATTTTAAAACGTATAATTTCATGATACCAAACATTAGTTATCTTTTTAAGAAATTGTATTGAATAAGCTATTCTCACAAAATATACAAATGTAGGTAAATTTAAAAATATTTGCATTCATAATTGTTTTAATATCGTATTATAAATATTCATTAGTATATTATTATATATTATTAATACAATATTATTATTAATATCTATGATTATGCTTGCTAATTTTTTTTTTAAATGTTGATATTTGTAATTATTTATTAAATTAGACTAATTTTGTAGGTCTCTCTATCTTTTTTAACTTTTCAAAACAAGCGGTAAGTATAAATTAAATTTATGATATGGTATAAAGTTTTACATTTTTTTTTAAGACAAAAGATATGAAAATTCATTAAGTTGAAGAAATACCCGATGGGTTAAAAGAATGCAAATTTCTTAATAACAAAGAAATCAGTCAAGAAGGAAGGTCAATTGATCAATACGAACAATAAACATTATTTGTGCTTTGTTTTAATTTTGAAATTATACAAGAAAATAAATGCCAAACAAATTTTTTCTGGAAGAAAAAAAAGAATTGATTTTAGTTTTCTACCTTTCAAAAGTATCTGGTTGATGTCAAAATTTTCAATTCAAGAACCTCCTTTCATGTATTCATTCATATCTTCAATTTAGCTCAACAAGTTCCATATCAATGAAATCTTATGATTTTATATGTTTATTTGTCATCTTATATCAATTTTTTCATACTAAATTTTCAACTTCATGAATTAGATCATGGATTAGCTTAATGTTGCAATTTATACAATTATGTGTCATTGCCTCCAAATTTTCTCTAGTCTTTATAAATACTAATTACCAAAAAAACAGAAGATATGACCGAATGGGTCAATGACGTGATTGGTTATCTGATTTGGTGTTAATCTATTTCTATTCCATAGTTGAGTTCGATCTCTAAAATTGGTATTTTAGGGATTTTCTTAGCAATGATGCCCTCATTTTATCTACCATTTTCATTTCTTCTTAAAAAGGTGCAATAATGTATATGGAAAAGGTATTTTAGAGTTCAATTGATCAATATTTTTATGCTATGCTTTCTCTATAAGCTTTCGTTTATTTATTTTTCCTTTAAAATCTCAGATTTATTCTTTTGCTTTCTCTTATGTTTTCTCTATTTTTATGATTGAATTTGCATATGATTCCTCTTTATTCTCCAAATTTGTTGTTCTATCTCACTATTGTAATATGTGTTGAGGTTGGAGTTCGAAAAAGTTTTACCCAGTTTTTGTTTCTGTAATTTTAGTTACAACTTGGCATTGTCAATTGAATTGACATTAATTAGTTTTCTAAAATCTTAATTCCCATTAGGGATTGTACACTTTGTGATTATCCAAGATTTTCATGAGATGGGTATGTGGATTACCACGTTTATTTAGCAGTAATGGAAAAATATCGAGGCATCTTGAGATGTCCGGCATCTTAGAATGCCCATTTAATAACCATTTGGATGTCTTTTCTAACATGGGTTTTTAAGATGTTCATATAGAAGGTATCTTTGAATGACACTTTTGCTCTCATAATTTTTTTTTTTATATAAAATTTTATATTTTTATCAATTTTTTCTCTACATTTTGTGTGTAGTTCGTTCCTTAAAAAATAATAATATATTATTTTTTAATATATAATTATTATGCATTAATAATTAATTATTTATATTTCACATTTTGTTTTAAAATAATAAGCATTAAATTGAATAATATTTGGATTATTTTCAACAAAAATTTAAAGTGCATTGATTTTTGTTATATGTTTCAAATATAATTATCCGCACTTTCTATATTTAGCAAATTTTCACTTGTTCAACTAATAAATGAATTTTAATTTTTTGCTAGGTAAATTTTTTTTGAAATAAAATATTTAGTTAATAAAAAAAAATACGCTATATAGATTTTAATTATATAAATTCATATGTAAATTAAGTTACGAGGGAATTTAAGACACTTCCATAAATAAATAAAGTTTTTTAAATAACATCTAAAGTAAACGGCCCCTTAATGCATTTAAGATGGTTGGATAAACTTTTTTTTTTTTTTTTTGAGATTACAACAATTGGAGATGGAGGATTCGAACTCACAACTTTATGATCATTCAATTTACATTGATGCTGCTGAGCTATTGCTTTTGTTAGTTGCATAAACTTAGTTAAGTAACAAAAATACAAATGAAAACGGATTATTGTCTTTCCAATTTTGGTCTAAACTGTTCTTTGGTGGAATTGTTTTTTTGTTTTTTTGTTTTTTTTTTTTTATCTTGTATCTTCTTGTAAGATCTCATGGTTTTCGTTATTGATTTTTTTGCTCTATGAATCTTTATTTTAAGAGAAATGGTAGGATGCTCTTCTAACAAAATAATTATAAAGGTAGAAAAATTTAAAAATATTTACATCTATAGTTATTAATTTATTTTAATAGTGTATTATAAATATTTATCAATACACTATTATGTATTATTAATACACTATTGTAAAAAAGTATGCGATTATTTTTTTTTTAAAGTAACCATATTTATAGTTATTTTCTAAATTTAACTAATTTTGTAAGTTTTTCTTATTTTAATTAGAAACAAAAAGAGAATGGTTTGTATTTTGAGTATATATATTTTTTAATCTTTAGTTTGTGACTTAATTTTGAATCTTTCATGAAGGTCAAATTTTCTTGTTGGTGTTTTCTTACCTATTACATGAATTGCAAATTATCTTAACCATCCAATCAACTGCAAGAGTTCAATTCACTTAGGTATTAATTATGTGATATTTGTCATATTCCTTATTTTGGACCTAGAGTTCTAATTTTTGTATTACAATGGTTGTTATGTAATATAAGGGTGGGGTATTGGTTGGATTATCATAAACGTTAAGTTATTATAAACCGTAAGTCATATAAATTGTTTGAAGTTGAAATTATTAAACGGAAGTTATGATAAATGGTATTTGTGATGCATATTTTTATAATATAAGTTATAAAAATAATTCTTACAATTTTTTTTTCATATAAACTTGGATTAAAAAGATTAAAAAATATATATAATAAACAAATTATTTTTGTTGAACTTATAATCGATAATGAAAACTTGGATGCATGTTTTTAGTATAAAGTTGGATTCACATTAGTTTTTTAACGAGTAAATATTTTCTTATTTATTTATATTGATATAGACAGCACTATAAAAAATAAAGAACGTTGGTATAGTTCTAAATTAAAAATCTCGAATAAATATGAAAAAATTATATTCAAATAATACCTTTCATTTTGAAAAGGAACTTATCTAGTTAGAAAAATTATTGTGATGTTAAATATTAAAAAAAAAATACAGTTTGAAACTTACCTATAAAAAGGCATGCAACATACTTGACATCAGTTGATTTTTATTTTTTATTTTTTTAATTCATAGTCATTTAAAAAAAAAATATATATATATATATATATATATATATATATATATATATAAATGAAAATTATTGTTCTCGTCTAATTAATTTTAGAAAAAAAGTATTCAACTACCCTTCATTTTTATTCTAAAAAAAAGTAGTATGCATATATTGTTTTATAGAAATTATTGAACGTAAGAGACACACATGTTTTAACATACGAGAACAAGTATTAAAATTAATACATCAATTATAATAACAGATGGGTCAAACATAGTTTGTGTTCATAACTTAACCCGCTATTTACATAAATGGGAGCACAAATGCCTCCTAACCTCTCTCTCTATCTACCAACCATTGTTTCCTCACTCCCAACCCTTCTCTTTCTACAAAAACAACTCAATCATGTGAAGGAGCAAAATAATAGAAACCAACTTCACCATGACCTCTAATTTTGATTTGAGATTTTGCAGAATGTAACTTTTTTTTGCTGCTTTTGACGTTGCACTCCAGTTCACAACATGAACCGAAACCAACAACATATATGACGTTGCACTCCAATCCACAACGTGAACCGAAACCGACAACACATAGAACGAGCTTAACAAAAACTTCATTTCTTTTCACAATAATCCATTTCATCTCAATTTAACAAACACTTAACTTCACGTAGTAGCATGAACTAATTTTAATATATTTCAAAGACTAAACTAAAACAAACATCATAATCCACATATTAAAATATAATTTGACCAAAAAGAATTATAACAAAACTAGTAAAGTTTCTCACAAAAAATTATATCTTAAAATAAAGGAAACAAGATGACAAATTTAGTAAGAATTTTAGTGGTAAGCTGTGAAAAGAAATGAAGTCTCTTTTTTCTTCAACCAAAAATACAAAGTAAAAAAAGATTCGTTTTAACTTAGAATACATCAAATGGACAAGTGGACAAAAGCATTAAAAAAAATATCTTTCTAATTCTATTGGTTCATGTAGCACTCTGAATCTGCTTTTCTCAAGTTGGTTGAGCAAGCCAAACAAAAATAATAATGAAAAAGCAATAATAATAATAATAAAAATAATAATAATAAAGATAAATCATAAATTGTACATTTAATCATTTAAGGGGTTTAATAACTATTTCATTTTTCATTTTTTATTTTTAAAATTTAAGCTTATATTACCTAAATTCTCCACATATGGTTTCATCTTTTTTTGAGAAAATATATGAATTTTAACCAAATTTCATAAATAAAAAGTATTTAAAAACTATTCTCTATATCTTTCAAATTTGGGTTTTTTAAAAGCACAAGCCAAATGTAAATATCAAAATAATAAAACCTATGTGTTTTGATAGTAGTTGTAAGCTTAAAACAAATTATTATCAAAGAAGGCCAACGTTTCTTTAATTTAAAAAATTAAAATTTAATTTATATAGTTTAGTTTGAAAAAGATTAAAATTTAATCTTTCTATTTTAAAATATTAGAATTTATTATTATTATTTTTTATTGATAACACCTGAAAAATAGTCCGCCAAATTAAATATGAGGGTAACTACCATCAATAAATGATTTTACGAAAAACAATAACTACTTTTTAGGTTTTATTAAATTATATAGGCTAAATTTTAGTTTATAAATAGGAGTGAATTCTAACCGACCAAATTTATAAATAAATTTAAAAAAGTATTCAACTAGGACTTTAAAAAGGATCTATTATACGAAGCAACCCCATCGTCTGTTCCACAATCTTAAAAAAAAACAAAAAAACAAAACAAAAAAACAAAAATAAAACAAAAAAACAAAAAATAAAACAAAAAACAAAAAACAAAAAACATCTTTCATTCCATCTCCCAACCATGCATCTAAAGAAAGCCTACCAATCTCATTCAACTTTTAAAAAGATGTTTTCTCAATAATATAATATAATATGAAAAAAATCAGATATGAAATGGCCTTATGAACAAGCAAATAGCTTCTTTGCTTTTATTAACTGAATGTTACTATCAACTAAGTTCTTAGTAGTAACATATAAGTTAGTAGCTGAGCTGTGCATCTAATTCTATTCACAGTAATTCCCACTAACATAACATAGTCACCTAAGTAATCAGAAAATGAAAGAAAAAGGGCAGAAAAAGAAGAAGAAGCTATCTACAGTTTGGCTCTTGGGAAATATTTCTTTTGAGATAAAGCCTCCCTTTCAATAAGATATTATTCTACCAGCCTACCCCTGCCTCAATCTCAAACAGCATATGTTAAAGAAAGGATTCATGTCACCTGTGTGTGTTTTCATTTGCATGTTGCTTGAGATCTCAGGCTCGAGAACGCTCCAACTCGAACGAATAATCAGACCAAGGAATCGCCTTGCCTGACGCTGACCTTGCAGAGGGGGCAGGTTGCGTTTATTCGAAGCCATTTGACGATGCAACGAGTATGGAAATGATGATTGCAGGGAAGAATGCACAATTGTACTCCATGTACATACTGAGCAAGGCATATGCAGCATGCCTACAAAGATAATACCATAGAGTTAATCAAATGGCAGAAGAGCCCACAAGGCTACAACAAAAGCGCTATGAAGAAAAAAACGTAGAAATCGTGACTCGGTTTTGTCAGATAAAGCATCTGTATAGAAAAAACTCCATGAGATTAATAAATGAGAAATCACGACTTGGAATTATAGTTGTATATTAAAAAGTTAACAAATGACTATATAATATATATGTGTGTGCGCGCGCGTCTATAAACTACAAGAGATAAATCATTGCATTGTAGAACTAGTACTTCAACTTTATGAGATTTGTCATAACGGAGATTGAAATTGGTACACATTCAAGTTCAGAAACTAATTTACTACAAGGATTTAATTGTTATTGCAACAAAAGTACCCGGACAAAAAAATATTTCTAATCTATACTTTTAAGTAAATTGTTTTGGAAGTTTGAAGATAAGTAAAACTTCCATTTACTACGTTTTGTTTTAGTTCAACTACACAATTAGTGGATGAGAGAATGGAACACGGGACCTATTGATCCTGGGCTTATTCTTGCACCTTTTAACCTATTGCTCTTGTTGGCACTTTCATTTACTACATTAGTTTCAAATTAGATGAAAAACAAATGAAAGAAGAAGTACGATTGTTTGCTCACCGAGTCCTCTGGATTTAATGAGAGTTCAGTCGTATGACCATTGTATCCAGGCTCCAATGTCATCCCAACTTTTTGTTTCTTGTCACAGTCGAACGGCTCAAGTGGATTGTCTTGGTGAAATCTGTATTTGGGAAGTGCCCTAATTTCATCTTCTGAAGCACCTACTAGGAGTGTCATGGTGTAGCCATACGCCAAAAACGGTATTAAGCAGCAAACGGCGAAGAAACTAACAAATGCCATCCCAGTGCAGAAGATGATAAAGAACACATCAAAGGCTAGAAAAACCACTGCCAACCTGCAGTAATACCAGGAGTCCAGTAAAAAGAGATGTTTCCACACAAAAATTATAATGAAATGATAACAAAACAAAAACAAAAGGCCACTGCTAAGAAACGATACAGCACCCACGGGAGATATAACCGTAAATCCGCAAGAAGAAACTGAAAACTTTGGCTAAAAAATAATATGATACACAACCTGAGTGTTTAAATGGCGATAGTTCTCACTTGCACATTTACTAGAGTTATACAAGAATCAAGATCATAACATGGACAGGCATAATTTATCCTAAAGATATATTTTGAGAAATTAGCAAATCTAAATGAGTTTAACGAGCTGTGGTAGCCAATGATTGAGAGTGAATACATTTCAAACAGACTGGTATAATTCACACTTCATGATTCAATTTTTTTCTCTGAAGATACAAAAGAATGAAAATCGAAAAGTCTTCTTTGCAGTTATAATGCCCAAATATCAAGTTGGCTCGTTTGTATTTATATTGATCTTTAGGGACCTCTTGAATCTTCTACTTTTTTTGCATGTAATGCGACTTTACTTTTGTTTTCTTTATTATTGATAGGAATTCTCTTGTTAAGACCCTATGAATCAATTAAAAAGGTATCCTACCAAAGTTTACGTCTTAGCTAGAGAAAGCAAAGGGTTTCCAGACCCTAGCTAGGAGAGAGCAATTACCAGTAGAGTCGGGGAGAACCTTCCAGAAGAGCTTGACCACCCATGACAATCCAATAGAATCCAAATACCCACCAGATATATGCTACCATTGTGTTCAGTGCTTCCAACCTTTTCATAACTCTAGGAAATAACAGAGGAAAATAGAGAGTTGAACTAAATTAGAAGGACGATACATCCATATGTAATGGAACAAGGGGAAAAATAAGTAAACATGCAAATATCTTAACTGGTAATAAGTTGGTGGCTGTTGCTAACTTGCTAATACGAGTAAAATACTACAAATCAGAGGCATAGAAACAGAAAAAAAAAAAAAATCCAATATTTTTTTAAAAGAAAAGCTAGAAGAAAATTTATCGCCATAAATAGAAACAAACATTCCTAATCAAGTTCATATCTATTTATAAATATCCCTAGATTATTTAGATGAGTGACGACAAAAGTACAAAACTACATTTTTTTTATATCTGTGACTATCTGGGCCGCACACCTCGACTATGAATTGAACCTACAACCTTTAGACGTCAAAAAAACTTGTAGGAAATTAATTCTTAGGTAGGTGGCCATCATGGATTGAACCATTCATCTCTTAATTCCCAAAACTACATTTCAAGTATAAACTATAAGTACAGTTGAACTCTTAGGTAGGTGGTATCTCTTCTTTCAACTAGAACCATGATTATAATATAAAAAATGTCACTAGTCACTCCTTTATTCATAATGGTTGAACTCAACAACAATGTTGCATTAAGACGAAAAAAAAAAAAAAAAATTGAAAATTGTGAGTGTCTTCAAACTAGTGTACATGCACCTCAACTATTTTCACACACAACCACCTAACCCTATAACATCAAAGAAGTCTATAAGAAATTAATTCTTAAGTAGGTGGCCACAAAAATGCCATTTATGAATTAACATGAAAACAGGAAGCTGAAGTCAACTGAACCGACTGTCACAATATAGAATCCCTTTCACATTAAACTAGAAGAACTCTAGTCAATAACTCTAGCTAATAAGAGCAATAGCTCAACTAGCATAAGTATGTGTATGAGGTTGTTATAAGTTCGAATCTCTCGCCCCCAATTGTTTGTTTTCACAAAGTTAGCCTTACATCTAAAAGAAAACTACAAGATAATCAATCAACCAATTAAAAAAGATCAACAACCAATATAAAAAGATATACCCACCATTCCAACAACTAGAGTAACTTTATTATTTTTTTCCAAAATCCACGAGGAGCATGAAAACAACAAAAAATGGAAAGAAACATGCTAGGAATCCAATAGTTAACTACACTAATCACAAACTAGCAGAAAATCTCCACTATTAGTAGTTAGTACCACAATCATTCTAGAAACCCCAATAAACAAATTCGTCAGAAAACCGAATACAATCTAAAATTAGCCATTGAAAAGAAACAAATTAAAACGGATGCTACCTTATACGGTTATGAGAAAATCGAAGTTCATCCGGAGCCGCACGATTCTCAAGCCCAAATCGATAACGAGAACGCCTCCTCAAGTAAGCAAAGAACACAAAAAAGACATGGAAAAGGCACTGGAGAGCATAACCAGAAATCCAGAATCTCAAAGGAGCGGTAGGTTTCTCATCAGCGGACAAAATCAGAACTATCACAGACACAAAAACGAAGAACAAATTCCAAAACAAGTCGAGTACCAAAATAGGCTTGAGGAAGGAAGAAGGCCCGTTCCGGAACAGAACCCTACGGTCGAATTCGCTCTCGTCTTCCTCGTCGTCGACTCGAGGATCGGAACAGTCACTAAATAATGCGCCTCGATATTCCATGATCAAATTGGCGGCGTCGTGAACCAACGGAAGCGCGAATCTGGAGCTCATGGTTCGCCGCCATGACAAGAAACTGGTTCCCGATGATCGGACGTCGTCCATGGAAGAGAGAGAGTTACGTGTCGAAGCTCCGGCGGAAATGATCGGAGAAAGGAAAAGGCGCCGGTGAAGAAAGCGAGGAGTTGCAGTGAGAAGTGAGGACAAATCGAAAAGCTATTGGGTTTTGAAGTGATGCTTAAACGACGTCGCTTTGATAGTGACTTTGAAAACGACGTCGCTTTTGTGGTGGCTATTAAACGACGTCGCTTTTGTAGTGGCTATGAAATCTGAACCTTGTTTAGATTGTGCTGTTTTTGTTCGGATAAGGGATAATGGGGAATTTAATTACGTTCATCAATTGAATTATCCCATCTTATCTTTACTATTATTAATTAATACTAATTGCCATTAGAAATCATGAAAGTTTTAACTCTTACATTAATTGGCTATTGGTTTCATTTCGTTGGAGTTTCGAATTTATAACCTCTGGTTGTGTGTGTATATATGATAGATGATGTTGAGTTGAATTAGTTTTAATCTTAAACTTATAATCACGTTGACTTAAATTTGAAATTTAAAATATTGTCGATACAAGGTAATATGTGATGAGACTTTTTTACAATCAATATAATGAAATCTCAAACCGATAGACCAACCCACCATTATCAACATAATATAGGTTGATTTTAAAGAATCATTAGGGATTAATCCAACGATCGTTAAAGTATTTCTTGAAATGCCCTTTTTATTCTAAGTATATTTTGATTTTTGTAAAAAAAAAAACGATCATTTTTTTAGGTCATTAAATATACATGGATGCTACTGAACTACTACTCTTGTTGGCAAAAAAAAAAAAAAACGATCGTTAAAACTATTAAACATGCATATTATCCATCTTCAACCTCTTGTTCGCTTTAGCTTCGACGTTTCGCCCGCACCTTTCTCCTTCTTGACCCTCCGACCAACTTCCCCTTCATCCTCTTTTCGAATCCGACCAAAGTTTTAGAATGGAACCAATTAATTTGAGGTAGTTGTTTTATCAAATAAATTGTTATGTAGAAACAAATGTTTTGTTTTCTTATCATATTGTTAATGCCACATATATGTCCATTTGTTAGGTCAGTACTACTTTAGTTTTCCAATTCTATTTCTTTAAATTGATATTCAAAAAGTTAGTAATTTTGTGTATTTTAACAAGATTTTTATGAGCATTTTGTAGCCAATTACATTGCAAATGGTCAATAGGAAAATAGTGCTCTTTGTTGACTAAAGAAGTGAAGATTGTGACAACCACAACAATTGTTTATCCTTGGTACTAGAGGAGTGCATCATTCCATTCAAATTTAAATCAAACTAATAGTTGAATTAGTCTAATGGTGGTGGAATCATGATGATTTGTTTACTACATAAATAATTAATCATTTCAAAAAAAAAAAAAAAAAAACTATATGATAATTAATCAAACTAATTATTTCTTTTCCTATTTTTCTTCATTTTAGATTTTTTATTCAAACAATTGGAAGGATGAAGGTTGGACTGTTAACTTATGGAGGGCAATAGGAGTATGTTCAAAATGACAATTTTAGATGTATTAAATTTTAGGTTAATTTACAAGTTTGGTTAATAGACTTTCAATTTTATACATCTAATAAATCCCTTAATTTAAAAAATGTCTAATAAATTCATAAACTTTCAATTTTGTGATTAATATGTCTTTAAATTTTCATTTGTGTGTATGATGGTTCGTAACACATTTAACATTATTTTTTAAAACTCTAAAATAAAAAAATAACATTATTTTTAAAAGTTAATAGATATATTAGATGTAAGATTAACTTTTATATATTTAATAGAACCATAGAATTTTAATTTTATATACAATTTGATTTGCGAATTTTAAAATTTTAAAATATGTCAATGACTTATAAACATAAAAATGAAAATTAAAGAATAGTCTAACGCGTAAGAAACTATTAAAAACCTATCTATTAAATATAATTTTGAAGTTAAAAAACACCATTAAAAAATTTCAAACTGAAAATCCTACTAAATATGAACTTAAAACTTTAAAGACCACGTTTGATAAGCATTTTGTTTTTTTTTTTTTTTTTTTTTTTGAAAATTAAGGCTATGACTGCAAGAACTATTCTAACCTATGTTTTTTTTTTTTTTTGATATCTACATTTTACCTATATAGTTAAAAAATAAATCAAAATTTGAAAAAAAAAATATATATATATATATATATATTCCAAAAACCAAAATAAGTTTTTGATATCTACATTTTAGCTATCTTATAGTGTTTGTCGAGCTCAAGCTCATAAAACTTTAAATCATCCTCAAACATTTTTTATGAGCGAAGAGACCTCAAACTCAAAAAAGTTGCAACCCTAATAAAAAAATTTTAAAAAAAACACTCTAAATCATCCTCAAACTCCGCAACCTCGTGATCGATTGGAAACACGACCCTTTCGTCTCCTCACAAACCATGTCTCGATGGCAAAACATTGTTGGACTTAGAATCAAATTGGTGAGTTCGTTCATAAGTACCCTGATATGTTCAACGTATTTCCCCACCCCATAACTAGGAATTTATGTTGTAGAATCATCGGGAAGGTGACCGCCTTGATTAAACCAGAACGGAATGTTGTCGAAGATCTAGAAATCGAGACCGTATGGCAATTAAAGAAGTTTCTAATGACGTCTGTTAATGACAGCCCTCCATGTTTTTTTAATATCCGTAACAGTCTGGACTAACTTGCGTACACCTCGACTAATGTTACGGGACATAGTACCTGACCCTACAACATTTGGATGTCAATGAATCACGTAGGAAATTAATTCCTAAGTAGGTAGCCATCATAGATTGAACCCATAACCTCTTATGCATCCCTAGGTCCTCTTGACCACTAGGTCATGATGGTTAACATCCCTCCATCTTCATGCTTTGAGGCTAATCAGCAAGGAATTGGGGTTGCCTGATGGGTTTAGGGAATCGATTCTTGTGAAGGTCGTAATTACAAAAGCAAATCAACCCTAATATATATACTACTTCCTTTATCTACACAAGAATGCAAAAGGTTAAGTCTACTCACTAGTCCATATAAGTGCATCAAAAGCTAGCAAGGTCCCTATCAACCACTTTGAGCCAATTCAATATCAATGATGTATGTTGTATTTCATAAAATATAGGTTACACTTATATAGCCTTCTAACGAACTAACTAACTATCCTAACCAACTACTAACTAACAGATCGTATCAAAATCAAGAACTCTTTGTTTACTCAACTGTCTAACAACTATTTCTATTCAACCGGTCAATAACAAATCAAAACAGACACATCGAGCCCAAACTCTCCCCTCGGCATCAATCTCGACCATGCCCGATAAGGATGAAAATCCTACCCAGATTTCCATATTGGAATGATATTGTTCACTTTAGGTATAACCCTCATAGTTTTACTTTTTGTTCCACCTAAAAGACTTCATACCAATGAAGATGATTGTCTATCGCTCATATGATCTTCCTCTTATCTAATCAATGTGGGACAACTTTGTTCGTATTCCATTTTACTTGAAAAAAAGAGAAAAAATACATCTTTTTGAAGGGAATAAATCTTCTCATGAACCAATTTCATCAGTCTAAATTCTTAAGAAACTGCCTTTGTGCAAGGTTCTTTAGCAAGCTATATATGATGGGGAGTTGAATGCTTAAAGAACTGATATATGATAGAACACTATCAAATACCTCTAACTAACTTGTCTAACACAACGATATCAAGAATTATCAAAAGAATACATCACAATATATATTAATAATCGGGGTTGCGTTACAAAATAACAAGAGCATCTACCACTATTCGAGAGGATGGAAACCCTCCCTAGGATTACCGCTCGGTAACTCCTTGCTGAACAAGCTAAAGTCTACTTACCTACTCCCAAGGCATTCCCCCCTTGAATACCCAAAAATACATTCCACACAAAATACATTTAATTATAAATAATAAACTGGAATTACTGTCCTGCCCCTGGGCTACCTCTCAGCCCCCTTCTTGTGTAGACTTGTCTAATCGGGGGTCTATCAATATACCCATACAGATCTAAATCAAGTATTCATGTACAGATCATCTTTCAACTCATCATTAGTCATTCAAATCTACGCACAATTTGCACATTCCATTACTTACTGAATTCTTTCAGATATATAAAGAAACAAGTACATTTTCATGAAAGACAAAAAATATTAGACAGAATAAAATGAAAGCAATGAGGAGAAGAAGTAGGGTCACCTCTAAACCTGCTGGAATTGAATGAGCCAATAGATTATCAAACATTCTTCAACTTCTTCATCTTCGAAGGAGGCCATCGTCCCTTCTTCCTCAAATGGCGCTTACGAACGAGGCGCTTCCTTCGCAGCCTAATCTTTTTTGCTAGCTTCATCCTTGCCTTCTGCTCCAGCCTCTCTTGCAGCTTTGATTCTAATGGAAGTTTGTCAGCTGAAACATCTTTTTTAGCTTCTTCAGGGGGCTGTGGTTCACTACCATCAGTTTCTCCTGGAGCATCAATCTCAGACGCAGCTTTGACAATCAATGACGCAGTATTCTCAACAAAAGAGGTGTTTCGAAGTCGAACTCCAAAAGCTTTTGGCTGAAACCCAATAGGCTTCATGAGCAACATAGAATCTGAAATGGAAACAACAACAAAGGAGTGGAAATTGAGGTAAGATACATAAAATGGAGGGAAATAATCATTCAAACCAAAGCCACGATATGTATACAAGATTAAGGTTAAATTACAAATTGGTCAATAAGCTAACTTTTAATTTTTTCCAAGAAATTCCTGATTTATGAGACCCTTTCAAAAGTTTAAGAACCATTTTCTTTTTGAAACCGGAAAATCAGAACTTCGTTCCCCTATACCCGAGGTAACCACGGCCGTCTCTAGGCCAGGCACTAGGAGACAACGGTGAAAACGGAGGAAAAAATTTGCGGTTGCCTAGGAAATTAATCACCACAGCCACCTCAAACCTTGTTACTCAAGGGGTGCACATCATTAAGGCCCAGGCGCTCGACCACTCCAATGTCCCTAGGGGACAAAAGTTTAAGGACCAAAAAGACAAATGTTAATAGATTATGGACCTATTAAATACAAGGTTAATAGTTTAGAGACCTATTAAACAATCTTTTAAGTCCAAAAATCTCTTACACACAATATTAAAAGTTCAAATACCTATTAGGCACTTACAATTTAAAGACCTATTAAAAGTTCGAAATTTTGGTGACTGAAACTTGAAATTTAACAAAATCAAATATACTTACTTATCCATCCGCTTAAGCTTTTGATAAATTTTTTAAAACAATAGGCTATTCATCACATCGTGAGGTGAGGTACTAGGAATCCTTGTAATGTTAATTACTTCTCCTTGATATTAAATAATTCACAACTTCGTGAGATAACCCTTCGGATGTACAAGCCTCCCCTTTTAGAATCCAAAACTGGATGTTCAACTTCTCAAGAGAATAGTTCATAATTACAGTATTATCTCATTGTACAAAAAGCTCAAAACCTGGCTCTAAACTTATGAAACACTTCCATCTTATCAATGAAAATCTTTTCGTTTCCTATTAAAAAAATGCTCCATTAATCGGATTCATTATCGGAAAGTATTAGAATGTGTATAAAAGAAGAAACTCCCTCAAATCAATCTCCATTCCGATTTTCATGACTACGAACAAAACTATAAACTAGATATCAAATTGCGGATGATGAGCAACAGCAGAGTAATCAGCATTTAAAACACAAGTTACAGAAAATACAAAAACCACATTCAGACAAGAGAAATTCAGTGCAAATCAACTGAGAAGCGTAAAATCAAAAGTCTCAGATCACAGATACCAACCGTTTGACAAAATGCCTGAGAAACAAATGCCTGCAAGAAATATTTTCGAGTACATACAACAATTCTTCGAGTTCGTAAAAGATAAACTCGCCATTTGAAGTAACACGCAGCAAGAAACGAAGCACAAAGAAAGAAAAAGACAAAAACAATCGAACAAAGAAGCGGAAAGGAAAGTCCGGTAGGGGAAGAGGAAGAGAGGCTTACTCGGTGCGGCGGAGATCGTCGGAAAACATGACGGCGACGGCGGAAGTGGAGATGAAAGGAGAGAGGTGGGGAGGGGATTGGAGCAGAGAAGAAAAGCCATGGTGTTTTGCTCTCGTCTGAGAACTCCTCCTTTCCTTTGGATAAGCTTTATTTATCAAATTTTTTGCCTTTTTCTTCTTTGCAATAAGTCATCTTTACCACTCTATTTTTTATTTTTTTTTTAATGAATAATTTAAATTTAAGGAAATTTTCATGTATAATAAAAAAACAAAAACAACAAAATTTGAACATCAACTTTTTAAAAGAAATTTGTGAAATTGAGTCGGATCGAGTAAAAAGACAAAAAAGTTAATTTGTTTAATAACTTTAATCAATGCAACGAATAATTTTTAATGAGTCCAAACTTAAATTAATATAATGTTTTTTTTAATCTTGAAAATTAGTATTAACTTGTAATTAATTAAAAAAAAATCTTGCAATAAGAAAATGAATGGACAAAGTGGATGTTTATTTCATAGAGAGAAATTTTATAATATTTTATGTAGGAATGAAGGAAAGTAAGAGATTATGATTAGTATGAAAGTGATTTTAATTATTGTATCTTAAAACTTCGTTAGATCTTTTTAATTCTATAGTTTTTTTTTTCAAAATATAAACCTTCATGTATTAAACTTTTTGGTTTTATGTTGTGATTGTTGTGATTTAAGTATCATTTTTAGGGTTCATGGACAACATAAAAGTACTCAATTTGATGAAATTGTAGTTCATAATTTAGAGCCTACTATCAATATTCAATTTGAAAATGCTAAGTCAATAGTTGGTATGGATGAAATTATAAAATCTTTTACTTGGCTAATTGAAACCTTTCTTGGTGTGATATCAGAAACACAACCAAAGACAAATTCTAACAAAAATTTTATCTATGTATGATGCATGAGACAAGGCTAGCGTTCTTTTCTGATGATCTCTTATAATTTGGATCCCTAGATTGAATATAGCTTCACGATATGCAGCGCCCGTGCACACCTCATCAAGGCAAGCCTAAGGCTCCTCCCTCGCTCGCGTGTGTAGGCAGCTGAGCAACCCATGCATCGCCCCTTTGTATCCCTTGAAATTCCATTTCTGTGCTCTCAGTTTAATAAATAAGAACACTTTGCTTCATTCACTTCTGATAATTTATAAATATAAAGCATAACAAATTACAATACATAGTACAAATGATAAAATTAATCCATAATTGCGGGGATAGCTCAGTTGGGAGAGCGTCAGACTGAAGATCTGAAGGTCGCGTGTTCGATCCACGCTCACCGCAATATTTATTTTATACTATTTTCGAATATTTACATGGAAATATTATGACTCTTAATGAATATATTCATTTACACTTTGTAACCATATATGAGTTTCATATTTGTTTTTAGTACATCAACCTTTCATCTAACATCACATCAAATCTTTTATATAAATTAAATGTTACATCAAACTTTTTTCTAATTTTCAACTATATAATATACAATAAAATATCATTTACCTATTCTATCAAATATCACATCAAATTTTTTCTAATTTTCAACCACACAATATAAAATAAATTATATTAAATGTATTAATTAAAACAAATATGCAATGATACATTAATAAAAATTAATATAAAATAAATATTTTTCCAATATCTCATCTTCAAAACACCAATCCTCAAACAAGTATTTAATATCTTCAAATCACTCTACTTCCTCTCCCTCTTTCACTTTCTCTCCTCTCATGTTTTCAACTCCAAACTCCAATCACCCCCTAAAGAGCCATCATCTTTTCTACTTTACTCTCATATAGTAAATTCTAACATTTGGATTTTATTTAAGTCTTTTTAAAAAAATATTTCATACATAACAAAACATTTCGTTACAATCAATTTTATTGAAGTCATCAATGTCACTTGAATGAAATCATCAAATTTTGTAAAATTAATTTAAGCCTCAATTCAATCAATTATTGACACATTTATACTTCTTTTAAATTTTAATATGAAAATTCCCCATTTAAATATGTAAATTGAAAAAATAAAATTTAGTGACATTCATAAAAAATGGGAAAAGAAATTATTATTATTTCCTAAAAGGCTACTCTTCGAAATAACATAGAACCTATTCTCAGTTCAAACATCAACATATAAGATCAGGAGTCAGAGCATAGACAGCTCATTTTAGTTTCAATTGAAAACATATATCAATTAAAACAATATAAGGAAGGCTACTCTCATGATCATCATTTCATTCCTAAATTTCTCAATTCCAATCATTTTAACACTTATTCTCAACCAATAATCTAATACTCAATGAATTATAAAAATAAAAAATATATAATACTCAATGCTTATGAGTATTTGTCATCTCAACCAAAGAATGACATAATATGTTAAAGAGTACATTCAACCAACTTCTTTAATATCCGCCCCTAACTTAAAACACAAAGAACAGGGCTTCTCTATTCAGTATCTCGAATCAAAGACGAGTAATCGAAGTCTAACATTCTCTTTTCAGTATCTCGAATCAAAGACAAGTAATCGAAGTCTAACAGGATAAAAATTCAACGATTACTAATAGCATTACATCTAACAATATTCTCAATCCTTGAAAAGCACAATGCTCCAATTTCCAACTAATCCTCCCAAGAGCAGTAAGCCTTGCAACTATGGGAAAACATCTACTTGAAGAGGTCTGGGTTCAACCAATCCCTGAAAAATTTCAAGGTTTAAGACCATAAGGTTTAACTATAAGTCATTCATGATTAATGCAGTATTAAAAAACAGAGGGGGCATTGTGTGTCATACTTGCTAATGTCGTCGAGGTGATCGTCGAAATCCACTACATCCTGCCATTTTTCAGATGACATGAAATCCAACAGCACCACATTTGCTGATGGTTCCTTGATTGTTAGCTGGCTGCTTCCATCTGATCCAGCCAGCTTCCAATTCTTGGAAGTTTCCCTTGTGTATAGCTGGTCGAAAACAAAACGAACAAAACGGAATGAGAAGAGCATCATGCAACCATCTTCATAGAATCGCATGCTTAGGGTGGTGAAAACTAGCAACAGAGACAACGCCTATAGTTTAAAAGGGTTTCTAAATAACATGATTGCTGGTCAGGTGTCAAAGAGTGGCAGCAAAAGATAGCCAAGATAAAGAATTATCGTTCAACAGAAATCGCAGTCATTTGTAAAATGAAATAATATCTTGATAATATCTAAATCCTACGGAAGCTTCGTCCAACACAATTCGCAATTTTAGACCTCTGGTTTGAGGTTAGATACAGAAAATTATGATGCCAGGGAGATAAAAAGTTAGAATGCGATTGGAACTAGAAGCAATCAGGATCCATCCTAGCCAACGACACTCAAAATCCAAGAATAAGTAAATTTCCACTCACAACACTTCCATAATCAACTTTAGTAATGAATCTGCTTTGTCGAGATCTTTTTATCTTTTGGGTTAGAGCTCACTTACATTTTTATGAAAACGGCAATCAACAATCGTAAAACGAAGATAAAGTAAACGTGAGAGAGAAGAAGAAAACAACACAGAATTTACGTGGTTCACTAACGTTGTGTTAGCTAGTCCACGGGCAGAGAGGGGGCAGAGTTTTATTAAGGAAAACGAAACAAATACAGATTACAGGAAGAATGTTATTATACGGCTAGGGTTTAATTCGAGTTTATATATGTACTCTCATTAAACCCTATTACAGAATGCGTAAACGTAGAATACAACGCGGACGTAGACGCGCGCTGCGGAAACAGAATGTTAATCAGAGTGCGCTTAGCGGATGCAGACATGCAATGCGGAATGCGCTTGTGCAGCGCATTGACATGCGTGCGCGCAACAGAATGCAGAATTGCGTTTTCGCACCCCAATATTGACATGCGTTCGCGCACCCCCACTCGCTGACCGGGCAGCGAGATCCCCGACTACTAATCGCAGGGCATTAGCACATTCAAGGCATAATGCAACATACATATTTTTTTAAGTACAACAACAATATTGGGGTCGAGGGATTCAAACCTACAACTTCTAGGTCGAGGATACAACCATTTTGGCAGAGCTCACTAACATATTTAGATATATCTTTTCTGTTGTCATGTAGGGGTGGAGATTCAAATCTTTTACTTTTAGGGGTGTTTGTGGCAAAGGAACAAAATGGAGAGAATGGGAAGTAGGATGATTCTTCGTGTTTGGGCCATCGAGAACCATTCTCCCCATAATCACATTTTTCCCAAAATCATCTTTTTATTCTCCTCCTAACTACTTTTTTTTTTTTTTTTAATGAGAAACAAAAACTTTTCATTGATGAATGAAAAATACAAAAAAAAAAAAAAAAACACAAAGGATCAAGGCACCTCCTAACTACTTTTATTCTTCCCACAACATCTTTTTATTCTCCCCATAACTATTTTTCACTTTCAGTTTCATCATACTCATTATTTTATTTTTCCCATAATCATTTCATTCTCTCCAAACAAAAATAATTATTCTCTCCATAATCATTTCCTTCACCCCAAACAAAAAACAATTATTCTCCCCATAATCATTCTCATTCTCCTTCCCCGAAACACCCCCTTAGTCAAGAATGTAAGTCTTAATTAAGATTTACAATAGAACCCCATAGCTTCTAGCAGCCACTTTCTGATAATTGGTTTAGGGTCCAAGGCGCCCCCCAACAACAAGAGATAAAGAAAAATAAACCTACTACATTGTCTCCTCATAAAAAACGCTCCTCCCACGATATAGGTCCTAAGATTCTCCTTTAATATAGAACGTATGATTAAACTCAGGTGGTTGGTGGGCAAACTATATAAAGGAGTCCAATGGCTCACCATTTAATTGAGCAAAAGAACTATAATGACTAAATGATGGATCTTCTAGATTCGTCCTCAAATTCCATGCATCGTATGTTCAATTGTACATATTTATGTACTAATAAGGAAACAAGAGAGACTGATGGGTCCAGCCTGAACCATGGTGATCGAGATAATGGTCAATAACAGGGTCCTCCAACAAACCAAACTTTTTTTTTCAAGTCTAAGAGGGTTGGCTCCGTTTAGAACCAAAAGTGGCAAAAGATCAAAGGCCTCCACAACTTCCCCTAGATGTTTCTTGAAGAGTCAAAATAATAACAGGAAAACATCCATGTGTTCCTTAACTGCTTCATAATATAGATTGATATGTATTTGCTTCTCTTACAGCACTCTCTCAATCACTATTTGAACAATTAACTTCTTTGAAATCGTTATTTCGAAATCAAGTCAGTCTTATCGATGTGTAACACTTGGATCTTACCTCAAAAAATTTATAAAAAGATTTACAATAGAAGATCTCCCATGGCTTCAAGCAACCATTTCCTGATAATTGGTTTAGGGTCCAAAAAGCCTAAAAACAAGAGAAAGAAAAGGAAACCTACTCCTTTTCTTTTTTGTGGATAAGAAAGAGATACTTTTGATTGATGTATGAAAAAGTACAAAAAAGTGATCTAGACTATTACATCATGTGTTGCCAATGGTTAAATATAATAGTGAGGTCACAGTTACAAAAAGGAGGGGTACAATGACACCAATATAAACCCATGTGGATTGTTGATTGATTCAATAAGGCTATCCAAAGATTGGTGAGTATCGTTAAAAATCCTATTATTTCTGTCCATCCACCATTTCCAAAAAAATGTTCCTACTCTGTTGTGTTCTCATCACAAATGTTCCTCCTACCATATAGGACCTATAATACTCCTTTGATATCGAACCTTATGCATAAACTCAGGTGGTTGAGGGGAAAACTAAATAATGGTATATATGTCCTATAAATCTCCTTTGATATGGAAGGTTATGCATAAATTCAGGTGGTTGAGGGGAAAACTAAATAAAGAAGTTCAATGGCTTACCATTTAATCGAGCAAGAGAATTCTAATGATCAAATGATGGATCTTCTAGATCCGTCCTCAAAATCCATGCAGAACATCTTATGCTCAATTCTACATCTAAAGCTGGAACGGCTCAAACATTAAGGAAATCGCCCTCCTATTGGCCCTCTATAACTTTTACATCCTGAAACCTCACATACTTCATCCATTCCAATGCAGAAGAAGAACAAGCTAACCAAATTTCAGATAACATTAAAAAGGGATATGAAATTTCAAAAAATGTAGAGGTCTAGTTACTAGCTGGAATTTAAGATAAACAAGACAGAATGTCAGTGAAAATATCCAACAAACGTTTCCTAAGTTTGCAAACCGGGTATCTTCTTTAGGATAGTGAGAATGAAACAAATAGTGTTTCTTGAATATCATTGCTCTCTTTCTTGAACTGATCATTCTCATCTAGGGGATGTTTGAAGGGGAATGGTAATGATTATGGGGGAATGAGAATTAGAGGGAGAATAGGAAGGGGAATGATTATGGGGAAAATGACTATTTGTGTTTGGTGAAGAGAATGATTATTTGTGTTTGGGGTGAATAGAATGATTGTGGGGAAAATAAAATAATGAGTATGATGAGAGTGAAAAATAGTGATGTGGAGAATAAAAAGTTGTTATGGGGAAAAATAAAAAAAAGTTAGGGGGAGAATAAAAAAGTAATTTTGGGAAAACGCAATTGTGGGGGGTATGATTCTCCCTAACCCAAACACCGAGAATCATCCTCATTTCCGTTCTCCCCATTTATTCTTGGTGGCACAAACACACCCCTATACACTAAAAGTGTCTTCTCTCTAAAAACTGTCACTAAACGCTCTCAACAAAAAACCCTAGTGTCATTTGTTTCATTTCTCCTACTTTGACGCCGACCCTCTCTCCTAGCCGGCCGTCAACCCTCCATGTTATCTCCGCTCGTCAACCATCTCCAGCGCCATTCTCCTTCGTTCCCCGCTCTCTCTCATCCCTCCATCTCTCTCTTTCCTCCTTCATCACGGGATGAAGTAGCATATCCAACTGTTCCTTCAGCACCAACCCTCTCTACGCTACACCAGGAAATAGCCTCCACCAAGTATCTATCTCTCTATTTGGATTTCTCTGTTTCATTGGTGTTAGGCTTGTAATAATTAATTTTTCTTTTGTATAATAGTATATGCCCTTCGTAATATGACCCATATTGTTGGCTTCATCTCTCCCCATTCTCTTCCTATCTTCTTTCTTAACGTTCATTTCAATAGATTCATTGTAAACTCTTTCAATTATCGATGAAATTGGTTTGTTTCTTATAAAAACATACATCTCCTAATATTCCAAATAGCATTAGTAGACATTGATATCAAGCCACCACCAATGGAAGGTAACAGAGAGATTGTCAAAAGACTCATTCATTTTTGGTGACATTTCCATATTGTGCAAATCTATTAATTAGGAAAACTGTAAGAACGTCCCCTCAATAAATGAATGAATTATCAATGATGTAACAAAGTTATTTTTACGACCTTCCACTGTCCTACAAGAACTAAACAAAGTAATTGGTCCAAAAGAACAATGCACCATATCAACATCAACCAACAATATTTAAAATTTCTATTTTTGCTATAATATTGCTCATTTGAATGATATTGAAACAGAATGAAAATCGAAAACTATGGTGGAAATTCTAATGAAGCGCACAAATACAATTAACAAAACCAAGATAAGAATTCTATAGCAAGTAAACACACCTCCACTACAGGGCTTCTATCCTTCCTCTTCGGCAAAGCTTCGAGTTTTCGATGATCTAACTACAGAGAACCAAAAATAAAAACAACAGAAATACACAAACAAAACAACTAAAGTACAAAAAAAAACATCTCTTACCAAAAGAAGAGCAGCATGAGGAAAAGATCGAGAAATATGATCACAAACATTCTTCGCCACACCGCCAACCTCATAGTCATCAAACCGCTCATTAGCATGAAAATACCCTACGATGCTCAATCCCTTAGCCGCATAATATTCTTCAATCTGATTTCAAAGACCTCATCAATTACTATTAGGATCCCTTTCATAAGACAAATGGACTACTTGTCTCATCACCAATTGATTTTGTGATCGATGTCCATACCATCGGTATCAGATTCAATTAAACCCAAACAGGTATTCCGTCTAATAAAATAAAATTGTAATCCGATTCAAGATTGATGAAACCCAAAAGAAGCACCAACTTGAACGGCCATGTTAAGATCCCACATCACCGATTGGTTTTAGATGTTCACCCTATCTAATATAGTTATCAGAGTCAATTAAGCTCAAACATATCCAATAAAATAAAATTGGAATCCGAGTCAAGATTGATGAAACCCAAAAGAGGCACTAGACAGGACATGTTAGTATCATATCTAGACTACTTCGCAACACTATCAAATAATTACAGATCTCAAAGACGCAAGTAAAAAAGAACGCAACAAATTCACAGAAACCCTAATTATGAAATTCGGCTGCAATGCATTGAAAATGCATACCAGAAGGAGGGAGATTTCAAGCTGAGGGAGGAGGCCGATGCCGGAGTGAAAGAGAGGGACAGAATCGTCGATTTCGATGATATCATTGTCGCCGGAGATGCGACCTAGGAGGACCCCGTTGACTGCCGATGTCCGGTGCTTTAGGGCGTGGAGAACTAGCTTTATGTAAGCATTTTGAGAGATCTCGAAGCGTAGATCGCCGCCCATGAGTCAGTGAATCGCCGGAGTTTCCGCCGGAAGATACGATGAAAGGGAGAAGGAGGAGGCGGAGCTTACAGTATCAACGAAGCCGGATGGAAGAGAAGTGGAGAACAAACAAGCAAAATAAAATTTTAGTAAATTAATTAATCTTTTTTTTTTTTGGAAACGTAAATCAATTAATCATATTAATTTATTATTCACAATTACTCAATATCATTTTACCTCCGAAAAAAAAAGCTTGGTTTTTTTTTTTTTAGTACATATCGAAGAAGGGAGGACAAATATCAATTCTCGGGTTGAAACCTGTGACACTGGTGTTGAACTGATTTACAATCAAACAATGAAACCATAGCACTACTGACCCATTCGGTAAAGAAAAAAATAATAAAAATAATAAATAATAAATAAAAAAGCTAGGTAGTTATGTTAAATTATAATTTTAATTGCTGAATTTTGAAGTTTTTCCATTTGATATCTAATTCAAGGAGTTAAAATGAGTATTAGCTAACTAGTACTCAAAAAATTATATCCAAACTATTTTTTTTTTGTAATTACTCAAAACAATTCTTCAATTCTACTATTAAAAATAATTTTTCATTTTTAATTATTCATTTAAAACTATTCAAATTAAATTTTCATTTAGAATAATTTATTTTTAATCATTCATTTCTAACTCTTCAAAATAATTTATTTTTAATCATTTTTTTAACTACTAAAAATAAAAATAACTGTTAAATTTAAATCAACGTCCAAAAAAGTTATTGTCTCTAACTTCTCTAAAAAAACACACATTCAAACGAATTTTTTGCTACAACTCTCAATTTTTAACTAGTCAAAATAACTTTTCATCCAAACATTTTCTAAATTTCATAAGTATTTAAATTCTTAATTTCATACTTAATAAGGTTTGAATTTTCAAGAATAGTGTTATGAGTCTTAAATAAAATTTTTAAAATAAGAATTATAAATTCAATTTATGGCTACCACTTGCCAAATAATTTTCTACTACTTTTAATATTTAAATATGGTAGAATCATGGTATGTTGCATTAAAATAATTGAGGTGCAAATTCTTATCTTAAATATATTTTTAAACTTTTAAAGAGACTAAATAGATACACTCACTTTTCAAAAAAAAAAAAAAGATACACTAAAACTTATAAATTAATATATATATATATTATAATACCACTTATATTATTTTAGTTCATAAACTTTTATATATCTAAAATTGGTCAGTTTTATATTTGATAATGCATTGAGGTGCATAAATTTTCTTTTTTCTGTTTTAACAAAAGTAAATAATGTTTAAAGTGAGAGGTTTGAACTAATGATTTAGCCATCATTGTATCTAGGAGTGTTCGTCGGTCGGTCGGGGTCGGTTTTCTCCAAAAACCGACCTCAATAACCGACATTTCGGTTTTCTTAAAATAGAAACCGAACATAATTTCCAAATCGAGAAATT
>JBBMKA010000026.1:12039071-12059311 GCA_037833695.1 Sechiopsis laciniata | reverse complement strand
AAAAAAATTGGTCGGTTTTTTTAATAAAATTCTCCGACCGACCGACCTTCGGTTAATTTGTTTGATTAACCGACACCAACCGACCCTATATAATAACCGACCGACCGACCTTAATTCAGTCGGTCGGTTCGGTTTTCGGATAAAATGTGAACACCCCTAATTGTATCATCCATCATATCATTTGAATAATGCTATGGTTGAGCTCAAAACTTTATTCTTAAGTTTATGATTGATGTGATTTTATTGTTCTTTAAATTTTATGATTGACATGCTTTTATTTGGTCAAGTTCATGTGGCATTGAAGACAAAGAGATGATAATGGTTGTGGTGAGTAGTGAGTGTGGGTTAAGTTTAGGGTGTAGGTAATAATTTGGCATAATCATGAAGTGAAAATAATGATTAATAGAAAAAATTAGTGGCGATAAATTATTAGATATAACTATAATAATTAAAGGGGATTGAGTTGAATAGTGTCTAGCGTTCATTATGAATAATTGTTGGTGACCCAATTAAAAAGAAACTACTACTACTCTTATCTCTCATGAGGCCCAAAAGCATACATTTTAAGACAACATTAAAAATAGTATTTCACCAATGATGCGTCTAATATATATTTTTTAATCCACGACATTTTTTATAATCATAGTAATAATCACAATATTTTTAGTTAAAAACTACTTTTGGAAGTAGCTATTTAGTTCTTTAATTTTGATTTGTAACAATTTAATCTGTGTACTTTAAATTTTATTACAATCTAATTTCGATCAAATTAACTTTTAGTTTCGATCAAATTCGGTTTAAATTGTTACCAAACTAAAACTAAAATTGTAGAATAAGTATAAATACTAAATTATTTCAAGTTTAAAAATAAAAATACTAAATTGTTATAAAATAAAGTTCATGAAGTAAATGATGAGTTTAAAAATTAAAAGTAGTTTTCAAAAGACGAGCTCTATTTCAAGAACACCTTTCAATCCTGATGAAAAAAATATATATAATTATAAAAAAAATATTAATAAATGTAAATCCCTCCAATAATAGGCAGTAAAATATTTCCCCCCACTTGATACTAATTGATGTGTCATCTTTTGGACTCAGAAACAACAGCAGAAGCAAAAACAGCTACAAATTATAAAGTCATTTACATAAAGTAAGTTTGCACAAAAAAACAACACAACAGCCTGTGTATCTTCTTCAAACAAAGCTGGTGCCTCTTAAGATATTTGGAGACAATAATCACCAAACTTCAATTCATGGGGAGCTAGTGTATCGATATCCCGAATACCCCATTTGGTGGTTTGTCGGTTCACTGCTCCCAGCTCCGCCGTGGTTGGAGCTAGAATTCGATGACCGAAATGGCCACAGATAAGAGAATGGGTTCCGCCTTCCTGGATTAACCCTGGAGACATTGTCGTTGTCGTTGTTGTTGTAGCTGTTGCTTCGGTTTTGACCGTTGGCGCTATGAACACCGCCCCTGGCTCTGCCGCCTATTCCCGGCATTGGCAGTTCCTGGCGACATACAGGGCAAGAGTTGTGCTGGACCAGCCATGGAACTATACAATCAGAGTGGTACATGTGATTACAAGGCATCTGTCTAGCTTCAGAACCCAGATCAAATTTCTCTTTGCAAACTGGACAATGTGAATCTGAATGAAGATGTCGTTGCGTGATCTTAACTGTTGGCATCGAATCGATTGACGATCTAGATGCTGGTGGAGGGCCACGATGACCATTCGCTGGAAGCTGTTCGAATAGCTCATCCAATCCAGGGCCTATAAAGTAGTCGCCTCTATCGCCTCGTGTAATACCAATGCCAGGAGCTCCATTGAAGAGAGCTTCTAACCTGCTGCTGTTTCTCAATGGAATTTGACCACCAAATATTAATAGAGGACCGAATCCTGGGCTACGCTCGAAAAGTGACTCTGATCTTCCCCTCATGTCGTTTCTTTCGGCTAACCGTTGTCTCATAAAAGCAGAGAATGCTCCCATCCCATGATCACGATCTTCATCATGATTCATACCAAAGAAATCAAATGGGTTTTCAGGCACCATGTCATCGAGTTCTTGGATAAATCCTCCATTACAGTTGGGGCAAACTGCGTCTCGACCACGAAGATGTATCGAGCTTCTGCATCTATAACACCAATGGGTAATCTGCTCACTCGACATCTTCTCTTCTCCTACTCTCTATTGAAATATAACAGAAGAAACCTGAGACTTGTCCCTGAAACTTTTCAATCACCAAACTGCTATTTCAGCATAATACCTAACTTATGCAATACATATATGAACAAATCATCAATGAGTAAGATAAGAAGCATAGTAATCACAAGGAACTGATACAACACGAAAAAGAAACAATAAAAAGAACTGAACCATATTTCATAAGCCAATCTGAAATAACAAGTTTATAAAACTCGAATAGAACTATCTATTTTGAATCTACAAATATCACTCTGTTATAACCACCAGCAAGTTTTATTGTCTATGCAAAATGATAATCAAAACAAAAAATATGGAGATCATATTTTTATCTGCTCCACTCTTGACTACCAACATAGTCTTTTTTTACTTGATCATTCTAGTAACTTTAAAACTAATCATTCTAGTAACTTTAAAACTATCAGTAAATTTGTTTCTGCTTTAAGAAAAAAAATCTCCAGCACAGAAAAAAAATATATAGCAGCAAAATAATTAAGACATCAAAGTCTCCTTAACAAAGTTTTATAGCACAAAAGAAGAGACATACTTATACTTTTTTTTAGGAAATAATTTCATTGATTAAGTGAAATGATACAAAAGGTAAAACCCATCTAAAGAGGTCACAAAAAATTTCTCAAGTTGAATATGAGATAATTTAGCTGTAGCTATTAAAAGGAAATATACTTTTACACCTACATAGAGCAACGAAAAGTGATCCTTCTAGGACTTTGAGCAAGGAACTTACAAATGAATTTTAAACATCAATAATTAGATCTAATTACAAAGTAGTGAGAATGAGCTAAATTTGGGGTAAATGAATGAAATGTGCATACAAACTCCACTCAAATGAAGTTGGGTACTTGTTAAGCTTTTCGGTATTCATATTCACTTTAACCATCAGGGGAGTTTGGACCTCTGTTTAAGGGTGAGTTAAGTTGAGTTATAATTACCCAACTTGTGTTTGGGCCGCTGGTTAAAATAACTGATGGGTTAACTGTAACCCCTCATCCCATCTATAATAAGCTCCCATCCCTATAATGATAACCCTTATTATAATAAAACTCTCTCTTCTGTTATAATAATCCTCTGATATAATAACCATCCCCCAAACATAGGTTGTCATAACCTCACCTGTCAAAATAACTTATCATTTATAATAATTAAACCGATGTCCCACACACACCCTCATTGTTTAACTATGATGGTTTGGGAGAATACTCTTCCGACAAAAATGAAACGCCCAAAATCTAATGAAACATCTCAGCTCATAGAATTAAACTCTGCTCAAATAGAAAATCAAATCAGTATACCATGAAATGAAACCGAGTCCTCATACAAATACTCAATACTCAAATTGCACTAATGAAGAGAACATAAAATTTTAAGCCAAGTTCAAGAAACAGAGAAGAACAAAAATAAATTCATCTTTGCCCTTATACTACTCTCAATGACTTGGTTGAACCTTCAAAACTATCAAGAATCAAATAAGTGATAATTAATTTCAATCCATGATGGCTACGTAACTAGTAATTAATTTCTTACGAGTTTCTTTGACATCCAAATATTATAGGTTCAAGGTCATATACAGTAACATTAGTCAAGGTATGCCCAAACAATCACGAATATAAAACAAAACAAAACAAAAAAAACTCAAAACCATATTCCAAAGCCCATTAAAAAAAACTAAAACCACTTCAAAATCCCCAGCACAAAAACGAAAAAAGGGCACAGCCCAACACATATTTCCAATCCAAACAGGTCACAGAAACCAATAAAAAATTCAAACAACACCCATTTCTAAAAACTACCCAAAAACCACAGAGCAACCAAGATAAAAAACAACAACTCAAAACGAAAAAAGAAGAAAAAAAGTATGTTACAGTTACAGTGACATTGATTGGAATTGAATGAACTGCAGCAAAAGGGTGGAAAAGGGAGCCCTAGAAAATGAGTTGCAGAAATTCACCTTTGTGAAATCGAAAGAGAAAAGTGGATCCACTGAATTTTCTTGTTCTCGAACTGAACAAATTGAGAAGAAGAAGAAGAAGAAGACAGAGCGGATGGGTTAACCCAAGCTTTGGTCTACGAGGTCGAGAGAGAAACGACGTGACTTTTTGTTTCCATTTCCATTTCCATTTTTATTTATTTTATTTTATTATTTAATTGATTGGTCTTTTATTTATCTCTCTATTTTGTTTTTTTAATTGCATGGATTTTTGTATATTTTAATATGTGGCCTATATTCCTTTTCATTCTTTTAGACTAAAGAACAACTTTTCCCAAAATTTTACTAAGAGGAATATTTAGGTCATCACTATCTAAATGTTATTGTTCACCTGTATGACTATTCTATTTGATTTTAAGTTTAAAAGACGAAAAAAAAAATAAAAAATAGAATGTGGTGTATATTAGGCCACATAAATTGACATTATTTCATAAATCATGTATGGGCATAATTTAAATACTTCTCTTTTACTAATGACATTTATTTCATTTTCATTCATAAACTTTTAAAAGTCTTTTTTAGTTCTTCAATATTTTAATTATGAGTGTACAATTTTAGTTTTAGACGTTATTAGAACTTTTCTTAAAAAATATACCACCATTCTGTAAATTTAAGAAATATATTCACATACTTTCTTTATTTTTATTTAAATTATTAATATTATCAAATTTATCGAAGTCATTAATTATTATTATTATTATTATTTTAAGTTTAGGAATTGAAATTTGATATTTGAAAGTTTAAAAACAAAAATGGAATAAATTTAAAAGTTTAGGAATTAAAATTAGACTTTTGAAAGTCTAGTGACTAATACTATCATCATCTTTTATTTATTTGTTTATATATTTATGGTGTATGGAGGAAATATGAAATTGTCAACAAAAGCAACAGATCGGCAGCATCAGTATACACCCAATGATCAAGAGATCACAGTTTGAATACCCCACAAGTAAACCAAAAAACACACGAGGTGTTGAGATGCCTTGGAACTATGATGCTCCATTCAAAATCCATAAATAGTCGAGCTCGATCAAATGATAATTTGAGCCAAAAATCTAATTTTTAAATTAAATTAAATTGGGTTCAATAAGACCAAGTCGATCAAGACATTTAGAACGGTTCAAAGAATTTTGCTCGCCAAAGACTTGTATAGAACTCCTCAAATAACATAGTACTACTTAAACATTTGTGATCATTTCTCTCTACAAATCTAAATATACTTGCCTGCTACGTAAATAAATAAAAAAAATAAATCGTATACATTTGAGAAGGAAGAAACATTCTTCAAAATTCACATATGTTGAAGACAAATGTGCACTATCTTTTCAACAGAGTCGTACGCATCTAAGAAAGAACATTCTTTCAAGCATGCAATTTCAAGATTATTGCATACTACGCTCGTGAAGTGAAGCGCATACATCTAAATAGAAGAATCACGAATATTTCTCGTCAATTGTGTTCCAACCTCAAGACAAATCAATATCGAAAACAAGTTGTAAAACCCTCGAAATAAGTCAACATCGAAAACAAGCTTAAGAGCACTATAAACATTTGTATACGAGAGAAAAAGAATAAGAAGGGAAAAAAATAGAGATATTGTACCACACTAGCATGGATATCAAATTAATTCAAATATACATTTTTATTTACACGTTGATTTTATCATCTGCTTCCGAAATCTATGTGAACACTCATTTTAACAATATTTTAGAGACTTAAAGTTTAGAACCCAACCTTTTAATTATTATTATTTTTAAATAAAAATACCAACCTTTTAAATTTTAAAATATAAAATTTTAGATGTTGTTTAATAATAAGTTAAATTTTATGTAAGAAAGATTGATGACGTATTAACTTGGTTGATTGATTGTAATCTAATTCAATCACACGATTATAGATTCAATCTAAAAATTAAAAATTGATTTTCATCTTATTTGAGATTAATACTTTCCCTAATTTGATCTAAGAAAAAAATGAATTTTTTATCTGTTATTTTTTTAAAACTAAAATTATAGTACAAGAAAAGGTGTTCTTTAAAGCAACTTATATTATTATTTGAGAAAATTGTACAAACAACTCCTAAATCAAAGTGTTTATAATAATTGTTTGAAAAAAAAAAAGTGTTTATAATAATTACACCCCCTAAATTTATATAATTTGATAAATTACATTTTCTAAAGTTTGATTAAGTGTTGCCATTAACTTCAAATTCAAATTCAAATTCACAAAAAAAATAAAAAATAAAAGAGGAAAAAATTGACTTTTAAAAAAGACTCAATCTCTTTCTTCTTTCTCTTCCATTTCTTTCTTACCATTCCAAAACTCTCTCATTCACAAACCTATAAAATTAATTAGAAGAAAACCCAAAAGAAAATTCTTATATTTATATTTTAAAAATCAGGCACTTTAAAAAAAATAATAAAAAATTTAAAAGCCAAGTTGGTCACGTGTACTCAGTTTTTAGGAAAATTGTACTAAATATACCACATTTGAAAAATATTTACAAAATTAGGTATCCAACTTTTTATTTGCTTTTTTAATTTAATTTTTTAAATCCAATTTTGCCCTCTAAATCATTTATTGTTTTCATTTGAATTTATAATTGCCTTTTTCATACTTTCCATAACTAAAAATATATTCTAATTAAAATAGTCAAACGAATTTTAAATATTTCTAATTGATATCCTTTATTCAATTCACCCTATTTATTCCCTTTTTTGTGTTAGTAACGTTCCATCTCCATTTTCCAAGCTCCAGCCCTGATTCACAGTACTCAATATTTTCACTGATTGTCATTATACATACTGTATAACTCATATATTACCTTTAATATTTATTATTCATTCTATTCATATTCAATACATCTTTCATACTCATATTCTATACATATGTAATTCATACCGTATGATTGACATATATATATATATATATATATATTATACACATTATAATATAGTACAGTAGTGTCTAGACATGTTAGTAATACTGTATATCTTTCCATTATAGGTTCTGCAAGCATCTCAATCAAAAGCATTTACCCAGAATAAACAATTAGTAATAAACTATCGATTTCTTGGTATTTACCCAGAATAATATTTTTGAAGCAACAATTTGATCGTTTACTATACCATATTTTCATGCTATGGTATCAAATACTTGTATTATTTACCCCTACAACTCATTACAACCATGTGCATGATCACCATCAAACGCATCATTATTTGTATATCCGCACCATCACCAACTTTCATTTGTTTCAAATCATAATAAACCAAAATTACTACACTAGCAATGTGTCATTGAAATTTAAAAAAAAAAAATAATAATAATCTACAATAGCATAACACTAAAGGTACACAATTCCATACTGTATAGTCATAATACGATTAAACCAATAAAGTATTGTACGAGGTGTTGTAACATCAATATCAATAGTCCGCAAAAAAGTTTTAAGATTCGTATTGCAAAATACTAAATGTCTTTCATGATTCAAAAAAAGCATCACAGATCGTCATATATCAAACTAAAAACACTCTAAAGCTGTGATAATATTTGGAAATTCGGAGGCTCGAGAAATTTCAAATTTTATATGCCTCTACATTCTTTGCCTTCTTATCTTCTGTCGATCCGAACTTAGACGTGAAAGGACATCTCATGATCTTTGATGATTTTTTTTCTAGCAACCCTTTTTGCATGTTGGCTATTGGAAAATAGTCCCCACCATTTAAACTGCACACAAAAACGCATATATTCAGTGTATTACAACTAGTATATCAGACAGAACAATAGAGTATGATTTGAACTAAAATGTACTGTATTTACCGCATCAATATATAGACTTGGACTGAAGGCATTGCAAACTCCACCTACATTACATGGTTGACCTACCAATGAACCAACATTCCCGCTTGTCCCTTCCTTTCTGTTCATTCGTCCGAATTTTCTTCTCTATACTTAGCCATCTTCCCATAGCTTTGTCTGTTCGTTTCTTCTGGAATTTGTTAAAACAATACAGTACAATAATAAGATTTCCGTAAAAGTATCCATTTACAAATTCAAACATACAGTATAGGGTGGACGTTCGATAACATACCTTAGTAGTTATTTGTTTCGAAGCTGATGTATCTCCAGGCAACTTTTGTTTCTTGCTCTTAGGATGTAGACTACATCCTACAATAGAGTATAAACATATCATGCGTCACCATAACAAAATAGTGATATAATACAAATACCCCTCCTACCCATTGTCCATTCTTGTTTTTGGACCCCCAAGCCACAAATCGATAATAGTAATAATCTCAGAAACTCTACTAAACTATTGTTTCAAAACCTCAACCACGAATTTTGAAGAACCAAACAAATTAAACTACGAAACTAAAATCATGCCGTGTTAGGTCTTCTGGGATTTCTTTTCTCTTCATTTTCCTTATCCAATTCTTATCACACTACCCTATGAAGAAGATTCAATGGCGCCAATCTGTAGTAAGCTATACGGTTTTCTCGCAGAGAAATGGTAAGTCAAACGAAATGAAGAAATGACGAGAATGAGAAAACGAAACAATGGTAGAATCTGTTTTGACCTAAAATCGAGTAATTATGAGAGTATATTTCGGTGGTGTGGTTATGGAAGTTAATGATTTTTTTCCTTTTATGTTTTTAATTGGAAATTCCAAATAATTAATGTGGAGATATAGGATTTAGGAATTTCCTTAATAAAATTGAGATTTGCTAATATTTTTTTAGGAATCTATATTTGTAAATATTTCCTAGATTTGGTCTATTTAAAAAAAAATAAAAATAAAAAATAAAAAACCCTCTTATATTATATTTAATTATATATATATAAATTTTGCCATATACAAGAATCCAAATTACAGCCGAAGGCTGAAAAGAAGCTATATGTGTTTGTAACAATTTAAGGGATCAAATCATATGGCCTCTCTAATAATGTCATCTATTCTCTTGTATTTATCCCATTTCTATCATTTTATTATTTATTTCTTGAAAAAAAAAACCTTATGTACCATATTTCACTACTACAAATATGGCCTATCATGACACTCTTGATTTCTCATTTTGTTTAAAAAAAAGAAAAAAAGTGTCATAATTGATAAAAATTTGCGCTTTTTGGTGAAAAAAAGGAAAATTCATATTTTATGTCATTTATGACTATATTTTATAGTCAATAAATTTTGCATACAGTAGATCTGGGTTCGAACCTGAAATAATGCACTTTTATATATTATTTTATAAAAAATCTAAAGTTGCTTGCATTTGAGAGAAAGAGGAAAGGTTGGAAATTGGTTTAAAATAGACCCATTTAAGTGAAATTAAAATAAAAGAAAAAAGTCAACATTTAATAAAAAGAAAAAGGGAAAACAAAAAACAGAACAAACCCCACTTTACTTTTCTCTTTTCTCTTCTTCTTTCTTCACCCACCTAAACCCTAGGATCCCTTCACTATCAAGCTGCCGCTTCCCTTCAACGCAGATCAAGCCACCGCGACACACCTCCTTACGCAAACCTCGCCGGGCGCACCCGCACTACGCAAGCAGCGCGTCCTCTCCTCGCCAGGCGCACGCACCACGCCGTCTCCCGAGCCCCACGCCGTGTGTATCTCCCTCTTTTTCTTTTTCCTGTTCCAAAATATATCATTTTGTTTGTTTTTTTTTTTTTACTTTTGACCATTACACCCTTCATTTCACTTCAAATTTAATCTATTTGCCACCACTACAACTTTGAATTCCTCTTAACTTTGTCCAATGGCCAAAACATAATTAACCATTAATCACCAATTAATGAGAGACTATAATGAAGAACAAAAGAAATCGAAAGTCTATTTAAGAAATTAGCGAATTGAAAACAATATTCATGGATCACTTTTATAACTTTATTTTAGAAATTAAAACATTGAAAGTCTATTCAAATGGGCCTAAGTTTTTTATATGATTCACAACAACAAAAAGCACATACGATAGCTTTGAAAAAACGTTATCATAGGCCTTTTATAGCGTTTTAGGAAACGCGGTCGTAGCCGATGTTATTGAAAGTATCGGACTTTTAATAGCATTTTTTCAACGCTATAAAAAATGCTATAATTAATAAGTTTTTTATAAAAGGAATATCATAGCTTGTTTTAGAATGCTATCATAGTTGATGTTATTAAAAGTCTCTAAGTTTTTTATAATGTTATGAAAGTATTTTATAACCTTAGAAAAAATGTTATGATTGATCTGTAATAGCATTTCATTATAATATGAACATTGTTGTACCTAAAATGAATTGTACCAAAATAAGTTCAATAAAACTTTAGAACTTTGTATAAACTTAAATTATATTACACTGTATGAGTGTTCAAATGCTTCAAAATTCAAATGACTTTCATGCCTCTTGAAACAATTTCAAATAAAGAATGATTGTTCATCCAACTTACATGTAAATATTAGATAGTAGTTTTATGTACATAAAACTACTATCTAATATTTACAAATGTCATCTCTTGGTCTCTTTCAAATGCCATCTCTACCTTTACCCCTTCTTTTCCTTAGTTTATGTATCTATCGTCGACGCCTGTTGTTTGGATTTTGGTATTCTTCCTATTTTTGAAGCTCTTGGTCTCTTTCAAATGCCATCTCTTCGTCTCGTCAATTGGTAATGTCACTAACCCTAAATTATTTCTCGTTTAATTTTTGAGTTGGTGGAAGATTGAGGGGTTTAGTAGTTTCGAGGGTTCTAACTCGTTTACTTGCATTTTTATGTGAGGGATTAATGTTTATTAGGGTACTGGAAAATAGAGATTGAATGAATTCATTGTAATTACACTGGTTGATTTTCGATTTTGATTGTGATTCAGATTTTCACCCAAATTTGTGCGAGAGAAAAAGTGCGAGAGCAAGAAATGAAAGCTATGCAAAAATTGATGCAAGATATGTGTCAGAAGCTCAATCAAGGCGGTGGCTCGTCGAGCTAGGTATGTCTACTATCATTTGTTTAGTTGACTATGTATCTTGCTTAGAGTTTACTAGAAATAATTTTAATAGAAATTTTGTATGTGTGGTGGCTAACCTGCAGCAAAGTTAGCCACTAAATGTTGTATTATTCTTGTTGAATATATATATCCTGCAGCAAAATTAGTCACTATATTGAACAAACAAGTGTTTTATTTTTTTGGATAACTTGTATATATGCTGTTATGCTGCCGAAAATTTTACAATTTGAATTAATTTTACTTTTTTTTGTCATTTTCAGGTCTTCTTCGTTTACTAAAGGGCCTTTGAAGGGGTCAACCTTGTTTCCTTTTGTTTTCTTTATTTTGAAAACTTTAAGAAATACGTTTAGATTTTATGTTATGTATGAACATGAAAATGAATTAATTATGAAGTATTTGATTTTATCTGTGATAGTATTTTGTTACCAGTTTCAAATGTTATAAAATATTTTTTTTTAACAAAAAATAGATTCAAAACAGATTGAAAAAAAACTAAAATAAGAAAAAAAACATAAATCAGAAGCTACACCGACAGTATAAAACCGTCGGCGTAGAAAGTTTGTGTCGACGGTTTAATACCGTCGGCATAGAAGATTTGTGCCAACGTTTAATACTGTCGGCGTAGAAGGTGTGCGCCGTCGGTTTAATACAGTCAGCGTAGAAGGTGTGTGCCGACGGTTTAATACCGTCGGCGTAGAAAGTGTGTTCCGACCGTTTTTATAAACCGTCGCCATAGCGTACCCCGACGGCACTATCCCGACGTTTTTTGCGACGGAAAAAAAATCGTCGGGATAACCTATTTCGACGGTTTTTTGTATTTATGCCGACGGTTTATGACGTCGGTGAAGACAATTTCTCTTGTAGTGACAATTAATTACTTGATATCAACAACGATATTGCTGAATTTAGAGATATCTGTGGAGTCATTAACAACAGCTTTAATAACATTTGAGGCATCGGATTCCACTAAAATCGGAGGTAAAAACAAACTTTGAACATCTCTTAACTGCTTCAACCCCTCATTTAAAGCTCTTCCTTCAATAACCTTCACTGATTGATGCAAAAAATTGGATTTCTAACCCATCAGCTTGGGATGCCCTTTCCAGTCTCGAACCACCCAACCAATGTCCCCCTTCTCGAATATGGGTTCATAGAAGCATCCACATTCAATTGCGCTTAGTTCAATAGATGGTGCAATTTTAATTTGTGCGACTATAAAGTGGTTTTGTGTGCAAATTGATGAAGTGGAAGTTTCTAATTGGAAAATTGATGGTGCAATTCATGCGGCTACAACAATGCAAAATTGATGAATTTTGCTTAAAATTGGTGATTGAAAACTTCCAAATTGGTGATTGGCTACTGTCTTGCAAATTGATGAATATAAAATTTACTTTCTATTCTTGGCTGCGACAGTAGAGTTGCAACAATTTTTATTAATTTTTTTCTTTTCTTCGATTATTATTTGCAACTATTTTCTTTTGTTGTTTTGTCTCCCAATGTTGCATTAAAGTCCAAATCTAAATTGAATTGTGAAGTTTCCTAACGGGTTGCCAGGTGATTCAATTGTGAAGTTTCTTGTGAATACAATTGATATTCGTAGTAAGCGGCTGTGTGTTGGTTCATAAGTAAATTCACTATTATGGGTGCTTGTCGAGGTTTCATTGGTAGTATGAATCATTTTTGTTCCAATAGTACGTATGATATTAAAGAAGCTGACAGAGCAGGTGCACCAACTCTAACCGATGATCAGTGGACACAAATTATAGATGCACTTAAAGGTGTATGACCTTCAATTGGAAACATGTCTAATACGAGTGTAATTTGTTGTTTGTATCTCAACTTTTAGAACAACAAAAATATATTGTTCTTTTCACAGACAAGCTATGTTTTATACAAGATCGCAGTATGAGGAACCTAATTGGAGTAGGGGTGCAGTGTAATGGAGTCTATTTCTTCAGGCCAGTACGTGATCGTAGATTCTTGGCAAATAGAGTGGTTGTTAGAGATACAAGTATGTTATGGCATAAACGCTTGGGTCATCCTTCAACTAGAGTAGCTTCTACCAATATAAGTTGTGTCATTGATTGTCAAATTTGTTTTATGGGTAAACAACCTCAGAATTCTTTCCCTTTAAGTATGAATAAAGCATCTAGTTCCTTTGATTTGGTTCATTACAATATTTGGGGTCCAAGTAATGTTCTTTCCAGTTGTGGTGCACGTTTTTTTCTCACGATTGTTGATGATTATTCACATGCAACGTGGGTACATTTGATGATGGGAAAGTTTGAAGTTGCCAAATTAATTCAAGATTTTTATGTTATGGTCAAAACTCAATTTGGTAAGAAAATTAAAATTTTAAGAAGTGACAATGGTCAAGAATTTTTGGGTTTAAAGTCATTTTTTTCCAAAAAATGGATTTTGCATAAAATATTTTGTGTCGATACTGCACATCAAAACGGTAGAGTTGAGCGTAAGCATAGACATATTCTTAATGTTGCTCGTGCCTTACGTTTTCAAGCAAAATTGTCTAAATACTTTTGGGGTGAATATGTTCTGACTGTTGTGCATCTTATAAATAAAACCCCTACCCCGGTTTTGGATGAAAAACACCTCATGAATTCTTGTTTGGTCAGATTCCTTCATATGATAGCTTACGTGTTTTTGGATGTCTATGTTATGTTGCGAATAGGTCTCGTGTAAAAGACAAGTTTGACTCGAAGTCTAGGAGATGTATTTTTGTTGGATATCCTTTTAGCAAAAAAGGTTGGCGTCTTTATGATTTAGAAACTTATGAATTTTTCATCACGTGCAATTTTTTTTAGATAAATTTCCCTTTATAGAGTCTCTTTCTGATCATGTGCGATTGCAATGAGAAATATATTTTGCTCAACCTCCATTATGGGATGATAAGGATGAGGAATATGTTAGTGATAATTTGGCCGAAGAGATACCCGATGTGGGTACTACTATAAATAGTGGTATGGATACAAAATGTGTTGGTATAGGTTCCAGTGAATGTGATGGAGCTCAACCTAGTGGTGTTAAGGTACTAGGTCGTGGACATCGTACAAAATTTCCTTCGACGAAACTTCATGATTATGTTACAAATATAGCTGTGAAACAACACATCGACTCTATTGCACTCTCTGCCCCCCTATCTCAATCTTGCTCTTTGGGTAACCCTTTGATATATCTTGTTATGTTGATTATGACAAATTTTCTATGAAACATAGATGTTTTCTGACGGCGATTTCAAAGGGAAAAGAGCCAACATCTTTTTAAGAAGCTATGAAACATCCAGGTTGGCGTCAGGTCATGCAAGCTGAGATTACAGCTCTTGAGCGCAGTGGTACGTGGACTTAGGAGGACTTGCCTCCTAGTAAAAAGGCCATTGGTAGTTAGTTAGGTGTATAAAATCAAGTATGCATCAACCGATGAAATTGAATGTTTTAAGGGATGCTTGGTTATTTTTGGTAATCGTCAAGTAGTAGGTGTAGATTAGAATGAAACTTTTGCTCCTGTGGCGAAGATGGGAACTATTCGTCTTTTTCTTTCCGTTGCTGTGAGTTTGAATTGGGAATTTCATCAGATAGATGTTCATAATGCTTTCCTTCATGGTGATTTGGAAGAGGAAGTATACATGCGACTTCCTCTAGGGTACAGTGCTTCTACTCTAGGGAAGGTTTGTAGGTTGAGTAAGTCTTTATATGGTTTAAAACAAGCACCTAGACAATGGTTTGCTAAGTTATCTAATGCTTTAGAAGTTTATGTTTTTACGTAGTCTTCTGCTGACTACTCGTTATTTAGTTATACTCAGGGTAGTGTATCCTTCCATGTACTTGTGTATGTTGATGACTTGATTATAGCATGTTCATCACATGATACGGTTTTGAGATTTAAATATTATTTAAGTTCATGTTTTCATATGAAGGATTTGGGAGTTTTGAAGTATTTTTTGGGCATTGAGATTGCTCAAAATAAGGAAGGTATAATTCTTTGTCAACGTAAGTATGCTTTGGATATTTTGACTGAAACTGGCATGCTAGGTAGAAAGCCTATTGACACGCCTAGATTGGCTCGTGTCAAGGGGGAACCATATGCGCATCCAGATCGATATCGTCGGTTAGTTGGACGTTTTGTTTATTTGTCAGTAACTAGTCCTGATTTGAGTTATTCAGTTCACACTCTTGCATAGTTCTTGAGTGTTCCACAGGTTCAACATTGGGATACTGCCTTACAGGTATTGCGCTACTTGAAGGGCACTCAAGGTCAAGGTATTTTATTACAATCTATGGGTGAGATGCGTTTGACCGCTTGTTGTGATAGTGATTGGGCAGCGTGTCCATTGACTCGTCGTTCGTTGATCGGGTATGTGGTGTTTCTCGATTCTTCTCCTATTTCTTGGAAAACTAAGAAGCAGACTACAATGTCTCGCTCGTCTGCTGAAGCAAAGTATCGTGCAATGGCTGTTGCTACTTGTGAGTTAAAATGGATGAAATCATTACTAACTTCTCTTGGTGTATTGCATTCTCAACCTATGCAATTGTTTTGTGATAATCAATCTGCACTTCATATTGTAAAGAATCATGTATTTCATTATGGTACTATGCACATTGAAGCAGATTGTCATTTTGTTCGTAACTAGTTGTTATCTAGAAATCTTGCTACTGTTCCCACTAGACATCAATTGGCTGATATTTTGACAAAGGCACTTAGAAAACAACAATTTAAATTTTTACTAGATAAGTTAGGTATTTATAATTTACATACTCCAACTTGAAGGAGTGTGTTAGGAATTATAAATGCAATTCATAGATTTCATGAAATTGTTTATCATGAATTCCTAGATTTCCTAGATTTAATATTATAAATATTCTCTAGGTTTGTTACAATATATATATACTTGTGAAATGCAATGAAAAGAGAATTTATTTGCCTATTGCTTTTCTAAAATTATCAAAAATACATATCACCATTTTGACGAAATCTTTTTATTAATTTTTTAAAAAATTCTACACTTTATTTCTCTCTCCAATTAAAATCAATTTTTTAAAAAATAATATGATGCAATCTATTTTTTAAAAATATAACAAAACTCTACACTTTAGGTAAATATAGCTCGATTAAAAAAAGAGAGAGAGAGTAATAATTGCATGCAACCACTTAGTTGACTATATTTTAGCCATTGAATTTTTTAATAATTTAAAAAAATAATCATTAAAAAAAGAGAAAAAATTAATGTCTAAAATTTAAGCCAACTAAGTGGCTGCATCAGATTGCAATTATTTCTTAAAAAAAACAAAGGATCGCTCTTTTTTTTTTTTATTAGAAACTTTTTGCTCTTTCTAACTTAAAAATACAAAATTTTGCTCAACCTCATCTATTTTAATTATAAATATTCTTTAAAATAATTTATGCATTATTTATAGTACTGATTTAATATTATATTGAAATTATCTATAGATTAATTGAAACTATATTAAAATTGTCAAATATTAATTGAAAACTATTTATGACATTGATTAAAAATTATATATGTATCAATCATTTAAGACTATTTGTTGCATATATCGAAATCATCAAATACATTATTATTATTTTTTTTCATTTTTTTCTATTAGATCACTCCAATTTTTTAGCAATTCACAAATTTATAACAAAAAGTTACTATTTATATAATTTTTTTTCATTATTATAATAAACAAAAAAATCTATAAATAAAAATAATAAGAGAAAATTGCACAAACCAACAATAAATTGTGGTGTTTATAACAATTACAACCATAAATTTTTAATTTGATAAATTATCTCACATCAAATTTGGTAAGTGTACCCACCATCCTGCTCTATTATAGCCTCTCCAAACTGATGAGTAATTTTCGGACCATAGATTATCTAAGATTTTTTTTAAATTTTTTTATAAAAAAACTACCTTTTTAGTTCTTACCTTTTGGTTGGAGTTTCACTTAAGTCTTTAAGTTTTAAAATCAAACACTTTTACCTTTGACATTTCAACAATTCTCAATTTTAGTTCTTAAACTAACGAAACCAACAGAATATTGACTAGGATACCTATTAAATTAATTTTAAAATCTAATAAAATAATTAATGTGATTATTATGATATTTAGATGAATTTTTATTTTTAAAAGAAAATAATTAAAGTAGAAACTCATTTGAATATGATGAGTTTTGATCTTCAAAATTTGTGTGGGATTCATCTTCTAAAAGTTAAATTAAAAATAAATGAGATTCATCTTCCATCTGTTATTCAAAATTGAAAGTGAATAGTTGTTGTCGGCCAGTTTGAACATTCCACAGTTTCGTCGTCTGATCTGCAGTGCAGGTGATGAGCTTCAAAAGATTCTCTTCGAAGTTAAAAATAGTAGCACAAAAAACTCAGTTTCAAATTGCATAATAATCACATTAATTATTTTATTAGATTTTAAAATTAATTTAATAAGCATCCTAGTCAGCATTCCCTTATCTCACTAAAGGTTCTCTTAGCTTAAGAACTAAAATTGAGAATTGTCGTAATGTTAAGAGTAAAAATGTTTGATTTTAAAACTTAGGAATCTAAGTGAAACTCCAACCAAAAGATAAGGACTAAAAATGTAGTTTTCCTTTTTTTTTTTTTTTCCTCCCATATACTTTTCGTCCATGAATCCACCATCAAGAATGTAAAACTATAAGGGGTCGTTTAGTTTGAGATAATTCAGATAACTAAAAACTTAGATATCCAAAATATAAAAGGTCCAAAATTTCGGATGTCTCGCATCTTTAGATGACAATGTTTGTTTTATAGGAAATATTTAGATAATTGTGTTCTTCTCGAGTAATCATACTTGACATGACATAAATTTATCTAAATTTACTTAATATTCCAAAAATGGCAATACATTATTCATATAATTTTATATTAAGTTAAAATCATTTTAATTTATATAACATAATTGTTTATATTAAATTTTAACTTCATGTATATAATAAATGATAATTTTATAGTTAATTGTACTTAATTATCTATATATATAGATAATTAAAGTAAAGAAAATTTTAAAAGAAACAGTATCAACTTTGTTTTTATTTTTTTTATGTAAACCAAAAAAATTAAAATAAAAACACTTTAAAGTTTAATTGAAAAATAATTTGAGATGTATTATAATAATATAATTTTTTTTCTTTGTATAGGTATATTTAAAAATTGAATATATATTAAAAAATAGACAAATGGACCAAATGTCAATAAGGAATCCGTGGGAATCCTAGAAACTCACCAATCAAAAGGGCATTCAAATCTTGTCGGATGCTCTTCATCTAGGAATCTTAGGATGCCTGGGAATATGAGGATACTTGGTAATCATCATTTTAAGTACTTCAAAGCTCTCTTTGACCACTTAAGTCACTCTAGTTCTATTTTTTGTGTATAACCATTCCAAACAAATATCATAGACAGTTTCAATTTTTTTTTAAAGAAAAAAGAAAAAAGAAGAGCAATACTTACGTAAGGGTGGAAATACTTACCCACCTTTAAAACCACATATTTTTACTTTTTAACATTTCTTTCTCCACTTTAACATTTCTCTCTCCATCAATCAAAGCCAATTTTTTTTAAAAAAGTAAAAATATGTGGCTCTAAGGTGGTTAAATATTTTAAAAATACTTACTCATCCTTACCTAAGTATTGCTAAAAAAAGAAAAGGCTTTGTGTCCATGACCAAGGTGAAGGCTTGCTTCACTACAACGAAAATTTTTAAGAGCACAAATTTTTCCTACTGTATGGTGGTCTAATTTAAGTATCTTCATTTACAAAAATGAATTGGAACACAAAGAAAATACTGAAGATCGAGTAAAGACAAGTGAACCAACAATAGTGGTAGCTCAATAACATCAATATGAAAATATCTACGTAACTAATATAAAAAACAGAAGACACCAAACATTTTGACTTCATTTTCATATCATAAGAAACGGTGTTTCCGGTGCTTGGCCTAGGGACCGGCATAGTTAGCCTTATTTAAAAAAAAAAAAAAAAAAAAAAAATTATAAGAAGCGGTGAAAGAGCACGGGCGTAGTCCGCAAGCTAACTTCAGTGTTAACCATAAACTAATCGGGTTATATCTAAATGACTTTTTTTTTTGGGTATTAATAACAAATAGTTACTTTCCTATAAATAATCCAACCAATGTCTACTTTTTTATACCATTTAAATGTATGAGAATATTTCAAAAAAAAAAAAAAAAAAGTGATGTGAGAGAAAAGTTTGCTTCCCAAAATGTCCATCCTTACTTTTATTTTTTAAATCATTTTAATTTATCATTTAACTAATAAATACCCAACACCTCCACAAATCAAGGAATATCCCTCTTCTCCCACAAACGTATTCCACAATATCTCATTTATCTTGTTTTTTTTTATTCTTTTTTTTTTTTAACATGGGTTACTTAAAATGATATATTTGGTAGATTTTTCTTTGGTTAAAATCCTACTTTAGATACTTATTTCATTTGGATTCTCAAACTTTGAAAAGTTCTAATATAATCTTCAAACTTTGAGAGAAGCTCAAAGATAGTCATTGTCACTAATTAAAATTGTCTTTAAATTTGAGAAGAATCAAATTTTCTCTTCTCTCTTTTACTAACCTTTCTCTCTCCTCTACTCTAAATTATGCCCACCCATGGTTTAATTAAGTTTTTTGCAGTCTTTATCAATTTCTTTTTTTTTTTTTTAAAAATACCCAATCTAGAGATGTCCACGGCATTCCCCGTCCCCGCCACCTCGCCACCTAATTTAATTCCTGTCCCCAGAAAAATCCCCATTTTTTTTCTCGGGGATGGGGGCGGGGATTCCCCGCGGGATTTTTCTTTTTTTTTTTTTTTTTACATTTTTAAATATTGTTTTGGACGATACTTTTAAATAATTAGATTTTCTTAGAAATATTTATAAATTTCAACTATTAATTATTAAAAAAAAATATTCATATGAATAGATAATTTCATCAACAAATATATTTTTATTTGAAAATTAAATGGATAAAGTATAGAAA
>JBBMKA010000026.1:12026919-12038971 GCA_037833695.1 Sechiopsis laciniata | reverse complement strand
TTAGTAATTTTGATTAACAAAATGTATTAAATTTTAAATTTCATTTAAGAAATAAATAAAATAAATTTAAAAAATGAATATTAAAATATATATATTTTAGTTAAAAAAAAAATCAGCATCCTTCCAATCCTACCTAACACCAATTTACTGGAACATTACTTTTCTTTCTTTCCCACCAAACAATAATTTATTCTCACTTCCATTCATTTCCTTTCCCTTCCCACCCTAGCCAAACTAGCTCTTCGTGTACTAAACAAATATAATAATTAAATTTGTAATGTCAGTTGGATAGATATGACAATTTTAGACGAGAATTTGATTTTTTTCAAGGGAAAGGTTAGCCATGGCTGCACCCACTGATGTGGCTCTTTAAGAGCCACAATTTTTTTTTTTTTTTTATAATATCTTTTTGTTTATAAATTTTGTTTTTTGTGGGTGGCTATTAGAGGGGATGCAGCCATGGTTGCACCGAAACCTTTCCCTTTTTAAATATTTTTCAAGTATGCTCAAAATAACCCAAATATTAAACTTTAAAAGTTGATTTTTAAAACAACAAACAAAATAGATAAAGCTTATGATAATCAAATTCTATGTAAACACAATAATAATTAAAAATAAATTATTGTAATCAAAATGGTTGGTAGTCTGATAATTTTATTGTTTGGTGGTAATCTAGTTTAACACTATGATCTCGAGTTCGATCTTGAATGATTATTTAAATTCATGATCTAGAGCTTTTCTAAGTTAGATAATGGATGTTATATAGACAAGTTGTTAAGTTTGTAATTAGGTGTGATGGCATATAACCTCCATTATTATCTTTTTCAATAAACTGTCCAAATATTGTCAAATATGACAAGGTTAAATTAATAATCTATCAAACTTTTTGTAAAATCTAACCATTTATTATAATGAAACTTTTAAAATCATAAGCTGAAGGCTTTTTTTTTTACCAACTAAATTCAATTGACATGATAATCAAGAGGTTACAAGTTTCAATTCCTACATATTTTTTACTAAAAAAAATTAGGTATTCAAATTCCTATACCACATAATGTTAAACTAGGATTATGTATATAATTCAAAGACATTGTGTATCATTTAGATAACATAAAGAATATCAAATATATGCGTGATAAATAATATATTTTTCCATTTAATATAAATTTGTTAAGGAACAACAAATCTACTGTCAATGAATCTCCATATTTGTATGATATTATATACTTTGGGCATAAGCTCTCATACTTTATTTTTAGTTTGTTGTTTCTTAACGAATGATATCAGAGTAATGTCCTTGACTTAATCATACATGAAGAACCCTTGAATATGAAACAAAAAATTTGTGAGGCTCAATATAGTATGAATGATATGAATAGTCATGATGAAAATTTATGGTTTAGCAGTCTAATATGTGCTCTAATACTTTCGAAATAGTTGCCTCGTAAGGGGTAGTTGTGTGCTCCACCATAAATCATGGATATGTAGTTGTGCTTTCTTGTTAGTTCAAGTAAATTTGAAATAATATATGGTTTTGAATTAAGGTATACTCAAGTATAATTTAAAAAATGACTATCCAATGAGAGAGATTCTTATACAATACTTTGTTTGAAGGAACAATTGTTAAAAAAACAAATAAAATGTAGTTTTACGTTAATTAAATAAGGAGAAGAGACCAATATGAAACAAAAAATAAAGTCATGAAAACTTAGGTTTAAAATAAACAATATCATATACTAATATAGAGATTTATCGAAAGTGGATTTGTCAACAGTTACCACAAAGTCGAAAAATTTCATTCGATAAAGTTCATTCAATCCTTGTTATGTCACGACAATGGAATTCAACTACAGACCCCACACCACAAGGGAATTTTCTATAAAGATGCGTGATGAAACACTTTACTTCTAATGAGAACAATTAAAACCAAAAATCAAAATACTGTTTTCAAAATTAGAAGTTAATTCTCCACTCCATATGTATATATTTATTGACTATCTATAATATTAGAACGGAGAGTTTCAAATATGTAACCTCTTAGTTATTGCTTTTGACAGAATTCAATACGGTTTGTCTAAAGTCTATCCAAAAGATTTTTGAAACTATTTCGGCAGAGTAGTTTTCGTTAGAAAAAAAAAACAGATTATATGTTTTTTCTATTTTTTTTTTCTTTAATTCTATAATTAAAAGTGGAAGATTCGAACTTATAACTTCTAAATCATTAACTATAATCGAACTAATACTCTTGTTGACACATATTATATTTCGTTGGTTTTGATTTTGGTTGATTTTGGATTGAATAAAACTAAATCGACTGATTAAAATATAACCACCCAAACAAGAATATTGACTTTTTTGGTGCTCTCTGACTTCAAATAAGCCTCTGTTTGATAAGAGGCCTATAGAGTTCAATATCACGCTTCTTCCACCTTCTTACTAAAATACCTCCAATAAGATGTTGATTTTCTTCTATTTTTTTAATCAACAATACCATCCGACACTACAACATTTCATTGTCAAAAAAATCGGTAAAAAATTAATTCTTAGGTAGGTAGGCATCATAAATTAAACTCATCATCTCTTAATTTTCCAAGAACCTCGCCAACAAGAGCAGTAGCTCAGTGGCATAAGTGTACACCTATAGATTAAGAGGTCATGGATTCGAATCTTCCCACTCCAATTATTGTAATCTCAAAAAATTCTCCAAGACCCTCTTAATCAATAAATCAGACAGACATTCCATAATGGTTTATAATTCAACAACATCAAAGTGGGAGATTTAAACTTATAGCCTCTAGCTTACTAGGTGATCCATCTAAAGCTATACTCATTAATTGTTAAAGATGGTTAGAATGTCAAAGTCAGGAGGTTACATAGTAAAGAAATTGATATTAACTAAATATTTTAGGAGACTCCTTCCAACTTTTCTTCAATTATTAAAGCTATGAAGTGGCCTATATAGTAATTTTCCTCTAACTGCCCCACTTTGACTTTCCATAATACTGGTGAATGAACCAACAAATGCTGCCCCTTCATTTCCAAGACACAGAATAGAACAGAAATTAAATAAAATCAATAAGATCAGACACAGAAGCAGAAAAGGAAGCTCAAAAAATAGAAAGATGGGAGTGGTTGGTTGCAGCAACGATGGGTACCTGAATGATGCCAAGTTCAGCGAGCCCTTGCCATGGATCGGCATCTACATAGCTGCAGCCTCTTTGATCTGCCTCTTAGCAATGGCTTCCGATCTCGTCCACGGCGTACGCCACCAAAAATTCTGGTTCCCCTGTAAGTTCTTCACTCTTAACTCCACTTCCCTAACCCTGATAGGTGTGGCCATCAAACTCTCTGTGGATCTCAACACCTCCATGCCTGGCAGAGAGGATCAGCTTGCAAAGCTAAGTAGTGCTGTGTTGATGTGTACTATCATGGCTAATTGTATGCCTTCGCTTGGATCTATGGAGAATCAAGAAATCTTTATGAACGTTATGGCTCTCGGGATTCTTGTTATTACGCTCATCGTAAACGCCGGTATGGAGATGGGTACTGGAGTGATCTATGTTTATAGAAAGGAGCATATTTCCATTCTACTCTTGATGCTTGTTTTGCTTGGGATCTTGAGTTTTTCTGCTTTGGTTGTTCCATCAACTAAAAGCTACCTAGAAATGAAGTATAGCCTTAGACATGAATTAGCATCAAAAGAGTGCAGAGCAAGTGATAAAGATTGCAAATTTGTAGTTGAAAGACTCAAGGAGGCTATGATGAAATATTGGATGATGGCTCACACCTGCAGTCCACAGTTCGTGATGGGTCGGTCTGCGACGTGTACTGCTTCCGGGGCGATCTGTCTTCTTAGTGCTGGAATTTTAGCAGAGGCCATTCTTACCTCTTACTTGGCGAAGAGATCGTTTAAGTTCTGCAATGGCCAATCTGATTACAAATGGTCAATCACTTTTATCCTCGTGATACAATGCGTTGCAGTGGTAGTAGGAACGATTGCCCCTGCAATCAGATGGTTTGCAGCCATAAACTTCAGGTGTCCAAAGCTGGGAGAAGGGGGTTACAAGAAGGAATTCACATTAGAAAACTATTGGATTCAATTTCTGGTAGAAATGAAACAATGTCCATTATCCATCAATGTTCAAAATAGAAGATGCAGAAAGCTTGTTCATAGTGCAAGAAACAAATTTCTAGACGGATGCATTATCCTACAAACAGCCATAGTGTTCACAAGCAAAGTGATTCGACTCATGTCCATTTTCTTTGTCAGTGGAATCTTCTCATTCCGCGACTGTTTCAAGAGTTTGAAAAACAAGTTGTGTTTTAAAAACACCATTTCCATCAACAATTCAGGGTTAGATGTAGATGTAGATATCGATTCGAACCAAGATCTAAGTCGTTTTGTACTATATCTTCAAGGCGAAGATGATCTAGTTCAACTCATGGTAGCAAACAATTGCCATGCCACACATCACTGGATTCAAAAAGGGCACAAGAAAAAACCCAATAATCTCATTCACCTATTGGAAGGAACAATCCTGACACAAGGTAGTTTCAAAGGAGTAGCAGAGTTTGATAACCATCAAGTTCCATGTCTAGATCCCAAAGAACCCCAAAATTGTTGGGCACTTCCTGTTGTGACATTAACAGCCATAGCAATTTCTCTTCCAAACATAGGCAGTAATTTCATCAAACAGTTGGTGTGCACAGTAAACGAAGGTCTTCGATACATCCGACTAATCGAAAAACATCTGGACACTAAAGGGGATTTCATAAACCTAAGAAAAGCAGCCGAAATCGTTTGGCTAGGAATCGATCTACACCACAAATGGCTGGAAATAGACCTCAACAAAATTTCCCATCATAAAGAAAGCACAAAAGAAATCATCCAACAACTTTCAGATTGTGCAAAGAAAATCTACGCTACAGAAAAGACAACGAATCAACGTCTATGCATGAAGCTAAGTTCAGAAAAATGGCCGATCAAGATACTGGCGACGAACTGTATGTACAGAATCAGCGAATCGATGCTGCTAAAATTCGAAAAGAAAAATGGGAACCCAGATGAGGAATTGTTCAAAGAAATTGAAATTATGATCGGTGCCATTATGGGAGCTTGTTTTACGAATTTGGAGAAATTGATATCGACTAGGTGTTCAAACAGTGCAATTGAAAAACGAGAGAAAAGTGTGAGAGAAGCAGCTTACATTCTTGGGAAAACGGGGAACATTCTGCAACTCATCGAGAAGGCGAAGTTTCCTTTTGTTGATTCCATGGCGAGCATTGACGAATGGCGATTGGCTTACAAGCTCGAGATTTAGCTCTTATGTAAGTTCATGAAAAAATATGTAAATTAAGAAATAGTTATACATGAAATATGGATAATGTTTGGTATTATTACCATCAACTATCGGTATTGCTAGATGTTTTTTTTAATCACCAGGCATCACAGACCCATTCCTAAATTTTGACATCGAAATATGTCGTAAGAATGAATGTATAAAGAGTAGAGATGTTCACGAGGCACGGTGAGAATGATTTTACCGTTTCGATCCCGTCACTCTTTTTAATCTTTATCCCTGCAAAATTCAGTCTAGTGAAGAGGGCTATTTGAAAAATTAATCTTCACATTAACCTCAAACTTGAGATGCCAAAGGGAACACACCCCAACATTTAGACCATCAACTACTGCGCTGCTCTTAAAGAATATTCATAGATAGATAACAGATAAGACTATCTATTTAGTTCTAAGTTTAGGTCTTAGTTTCAATCCAGTTTTTACTTTTCAAAATTGAATATTTTAATCTATAACGTTTTAATAATACTCATTTTTAGTCTTTGTGAGGGTGTTTGAATGCATTTTTGTGGAGTAATTAGATAGAGTGATTATATTAATAGCTCGTTTGGATGTAGTTGTTTGTAAAGAAGTTTGCAGAGTAATTAAATTAATAGTTCATTTGGATGTGGTTGTTTATTGAGTGGTTGCAGACAGATGTAGTTTTTGTGGAGGGATTGTATGAGAGGTTTATTATTATTTTTTAATGATATGATGTTTTATGATTTTTTTTTTTTCAATCTAAAATAATGTCATTTATTTATTATAATAAATCTCAAATTATTCTTTATATATTTGGAGACTTTCTTTGGTAATGTCATCTCTTTTATTTGTGTTTTAATTTGTATTATTAAATTTCCGTATTGTTATTAATTTGTGAGAATACATTGTGTACCAATAATTTTTATGATATGACTTTTTTCTTCATATTTTAAAAAATCACAGGTAGATTATGAAACCACAACTAATTTTAAATGATGAAATATAATTTTAAAATATGATAGTATATGAATGACAATAATTTCCAATTATGAGTGAATCGATGATATTAAGTATATAATTAAAAATTTTAAACAAAAAAAAAAAAAGAATTATGAAACTACGTTAATTTTAAATTATGAAACATATTCTCAAAATACGATATTATGTGCTAAGAAAAATTTACAATTTAATATTTGAAAATTAATACAATTAAAATTACTCATAATTTAAAATTACAAAACATATCACCTAAATAAATTAGGAAACATATTTTCAAAATATGATAATATGTCGATGAGAACAATTTAAAATTTAATAGTTGAAAATTAATACATTAAAATTACTCACAATTTAAAATTAATACAAAAAAAATTATATTATGAAATAAAAAATAAAATTAATTATGAAACTACTCAGAATTTAAAATTACAAAATATATCACCTAAATATATTTAATCAAATATTAGATACATGAGAAAAAAAGAAAAAAAAAATTACGGTTAATTTTAAATTATGAAGTTTTTATAAAAATAAATAAATAAATAAAACTTGTGAAACATAATATTGAAATACGATTTATATATATATGAGAACAATCTACAATTAAAAACTAAAATTGCGGGAAAAAAATAGTTATGAATTAAAATTTTGAAAAAAAATAAAATAAAAACTAAAATTTTGAAGAAAAAAAAAACAACCTGTTCGAAAGCTTCATCCTAACCCCTCCACAACATCCACCAACAAACAGGAAAAGTTCCTGTGTGTTTTTCTAGTTTATTTTTGTACTTATTTTCTTTTAAAAATTAAATTTATGTAAAAACTATTGTGATTCGTGGATTCCAAAAGATTAAAAAAAAATAAAAAAAAATAAAAAAAAAGGGTAATTCTGCAACTTTAGTAATCTCCAATATGTGGTATGTTCAAATCTGATTGCTATTTTTCTTTTTGAAAACAGCAGGAATAAATTTCATTAAACAGCAGGAATATTTTGCAACTTTTAGGGATAAAATGCTAATCATATGGACTATTTAATGAACATGATCCCAAGTGGAGAAGTCGATTCTAAGCTGGATCGACTCTTGTCTCGAACCATTCGACCAAAACAATAATCATTTGTCTACTAACTCATTTTCAGGACACACTAACAAAACAGTTATTCAACCATAGAATGGATTTTGAAAGCAAACATAGAATAGAATATAAGAATGCACGACAACAGAAAACTCAAAAACAAGGAGACAAAAATCGATTCAAAAGGAAAACTCAAAAACAAGGAGACAGAAATCGGTTCAAAGGGAAAACCTAACTTCTTCATTCGACACCTAAGAATTCTACTGACATGGCTAAGACATGGACAAAATTCTGTACCTTTTGTTAGAGACAACAAACCTCGAAAGATATTGTAATATCTAGTTTAAGAGTGGTACATGAATGAACTCTAACCACATTTAAATGAGAGAGATTTTTAGTATATATAAATTTTGGATAAAAAAAGCTTAAACAAATTGATAATAATTATTATTTATATTAAAAGATGCAATTTTTTTTTTACTCAATTATAGGAACTCCAAAATTAACTATGTATGGCTTTGAGCAAACCTAAGTGACCTCCTATGACTCTGTATCTCGTGGATGATGACAAAGCATACCGAAAGAATTTGTGTTGGTTAAAAATGATTATTTTCTCCACGAGGTCGGTGACTCGTCCTTAACAAGACAAAAAATCCTCATTTAGGTGGAAAATAAGGGATGTTGGAAAAAAAAATATGTTGCTTATAAATTAACATGAATTGAGTTGAGTCATACGGTTGAAGAATCCATTCCTAACCTCGAAATCATTAGTAGTAAGCCTTATATCAACTGAGCTATACATGCTCATTTTAACAATAAAACATATATTTAATTATTTTTCAAACATTAAATTAAGATTATCTATTCCATTTTAATTTTATAATATGAAAAATACATACTAAAGACTTAATGACTTGGTTTCTACAAAAAGACTTAATGACTTAAAAATTATTTAAAAGAATTTTGGAAAAAAAAAAGTAAAAAACAATAGTTAACAAAAAAAAAATATTTTTTAATTAATAATAAGTTCAAGTCAATTCAAATTAATTTTAGGTCACATGAAAACTCATCCTAAGTGAATTATAAATTTGACCCCTATGGTTTGAAGGAATGTAGAGTTTAGTTTCTATTGTTTCAAAAACTAAAATTTAATCCTTATGGTTTGAAACATGCTAGATTTTGGTCCCTATGATTTTAAAAACTAGAATAGTCCCTATGGTTTGACAAAATCTAAAAAAAAGTCATGATCATTTCTAATCATTAGCGAATTGAATACGTGATTTGAAATAAGTACATGTAAGTTAATTAATCATGTGTCAATAATAGCATTGTGAGTTAAGTGACTGATTGAGACAACAAAAATTAACATGAATAGCTAATTTTCACGATTCGCGGTGATTACAAACAACAATGACTAATCATTAGATTTATTAAATTATATAGACTAAATTCTAGTTTTTAAATTCATAGGGACTAAATTCTAACTATTTTCAACCCATAAAGATTAAATTCTAATTTTTGAAATCATAGAGATTAAACTCTAATTTTCTTCAAATCATAGAGACTAAATTTATAATTTATCCTTTAATTTATTTGAACTCAACCCAATGCAAATAAATTGATTACTCAATTAAATTATTTAGTTGATTAATTGGGTTGATCAACTTTTTCGAATTGTCAGTATTTTTGAACACCCCTAACATGGTCGGAGACTTTGATAAGCCATTATCTATTTTGTTCCTGACTTATTTGGGAATGCCTTTATTTCAAAAATTTTATTTCTAAAAATTATCATAATATACTAATATAATTTTGGATAATGTTTTTTAAAAAAATTTATTTTTATAATTTTAAAATTATAAAATTTAATCCATATAGTTTGAAGAAGATCGAAATTTAGTTCTTATCTTTAAATTAGAATTTAGTAAATATAAATATAAAAAATAGTCTATATTATTCGTAATCATTTGAAAATTAAATATGTGAGTTATTTATAATACGTCAATAATGTTAGTGTGAGCTAATTATATTAAAATAATAAAAAAAATTTTAATTAAATAAAAAATAGCATAATTTACTTATAAAAAGTTACCTCCACAATTTAATTGGTCAGCAATTACGAATCATATAAACTATTTTGTAAGTTTTATAAATTCTTAGGAATTAAATTTTAATTTTTTAAATTATAGGACGTAAAATTTTCTCTTAATTTTATGAATTAAATTTTAACTTTTATAATTATACGAACTATTTTTTGAATTTTTTCCAATCACAGGAAAGAAATTTATAATTTTTTTAAAAGAAGTTGTGAAAAGTTTTATAAAGAAAGTCGCACGAAATAAATAAACAATATAAAATGAGGTATATTTCAAACACTTGTCTAATATTTATATAATAATTTAGGAAGAAAATTTTAAAAAACAATAAACAATAAGGTTTTTTTTTTTTTGGGAAAGATTGTAGTTATTAATTTAGAGACTAGAATAACATAATTAAGTAAAATGTCTTTTCTTGATTTTACTATATATAAATCTGTTTTTGTTATATTTTGATTTTTTTTCTAAAATTTTGACAGCCATTAATTTTTATTTTTGAAGTAAAAAAAAAAAAAAAAAAAAAGTAACCATGGTTGACAATTTAGTGTTTGTACTTAGTAATTTTAAACAAATATGAAAGTTGTTTGTAATGGGAATTAGAAATCATACGTAAGAGATGAAAGAAAAGAAAAAAAAAGTGAAAGGGAGAGAAGAAAAAGAAAATTATTAAAGGAAGAGGTTGAAAAATATCAGTCAAACCATGAGTATGATTTTTGTAATGTAATTTTTTTGCTAATTCACCAACTTTTAAAAAAAAATTATGGATAACTTTTTTACTTCAAGAAATATTTTAAAGTTTTTTATAAAAATTGAAAATTGAAAAATGTAGGAACTAATATAAAATAAGAATGATAATTGAACGATTAAAATAATATTTTATCCAAAAAATATATATAGTCAGATTAAAAAAACAAAAATATTATTATCAAACAAGGATGGTAAAATTGAATCCATTCACAAAAGTTTCTCTCTTTAAGGGGGTGTTTGGGCCCCAAGAATAAAGAGAAGAATGAAAATGAGGATGATTCCCTATGTTTGGGTCATCGAGAATTATTCTCTCCATAATCACGTTTTCCAAAAATTACTTTTTTCATTATTCCCTAACTATTTTTTATTCTTTCTCCAACAACTTTTCATATATCACATCACTATTTTTTACTTACATCATTTCATTATTTTATTTTTTCTATAATTATTATTTTTATGTCAAACACAAATAATCATTACCTTCACCTCAAACATAATTAATCATTCTCCTCATAATCATTATTCTTCTCAATCTCCTTATCATTATCATTCTCTCCTTAATCATTATCATTCTCCTTGTCCTAAATGCACTCTAAATTTCAACAACTTTCACCTTTGAGGAGGAGAAAAAGAAAACCACCCAAAAAGATAATATTTCTTTGTCAGAGTAATAAGGTGACAAGTGGAATTAATTTTGTTGTCTGGTCATGAACATACCAACCACCTAGTTTAATGTCTTTGCTTGTAAAATAGTGCCATTTTTCTTTAGTGGAATAATAATGGATATTTTTATTTTTATCCCATAAAGTTTGTTGTTAATTTATTTTTCTAAAAACAAAATTTTAATTAATAGTATTTTTAGAAGATAATATATAATTTTCTTGCAATAGTATACTATTTTGGATTCTTACAAAAAATATATTATTTGGAAGTTTTTAAATTAAGTGGGGAATTAATATTTTTCTTTTAAATCAAGGATATTAAGGTTAATACTTAACAAATTTTTATAGGGTTAATATTGAACTTTAACAAATGAACTACATCAACAAAAAGTAAAAATATAGCTTCAATGAACCTGGTAATAAGAGGTCACAAATTTAAAACCCACATGTAAATATTCTTGAATTATAACAGAAAAAAATTAAAATTTAAAATAGTTTTTTTTAGTATAAGTTGGAGAGGAAACCACAAATCTTAGAGGAGGATATTATAGATCAAACCTGTGACTATAGTGTTGAATTGAATAACTATGAAATAATGAAACCATCATATCACTGACCTACCAAACTAAAATTTAAAACGATTTTAGTTTATCGTATTACAATACAACTAACACAAAATACATTCGCATATATTTCAAAATAAATGAATAAATATACATATAAACTCATTTTCTTAAACTCAAAAAATAAGCATATATTTCATAGATTTATCTCATTTCATTAATATGGTTGTTGATGTCAAAGATGTCTCTTTGATGATTGTTTAATTAGATTATAGCCTAGCTAAGCATAAAAACTCAACTATTTTTGTGGGATCATACTTTCTCTTATTTGGAAGAGAGTGATGATATTCCTCTATATATTCTTGACTCTTTGGTGGAAGTTGATTGTAGTAATTTGTTATTGATTAATGAAATAATTTTTTAAATTTTAGAAACTCAATTTCTTTAACTAAGAAGAGCAGTGACTCAATATTATAAATATAACTCGAATTCTAATTCCCGACATGGTGGAGCTAAATAAAATAAAACTCAATTTCCCAAAATCTTCCACTTTTGCAAATAACATGATATATAACTTGTTGAATAAAAAAACATGAT
>JBBMKA010000026.1:12013857-12026819 GCA_037833695.1 Sechiopsis laciniata | reverse complement strand
ATGATTAAGATACCAATTCTTTCTGAATCTCCACATTGAGAATATACCCTTATGACTTTATTTTTTGTTTTATTCAAAAGGTCTCATACTAATGGAGATTGTTATCATCACTTATATACTCATGATCTTCCCTTTATCTAACCAATGTGAGATACTTTGTTTGCATCCTAACAATTCTCCCCCTCGAACAAAGTTCCACCAAACCTTTTTGTGGACTCGTCTTCTACGTTTGACACTTGAGAATTCAATCCTCTGAATCGAACAAAGGTAGAGTCTCCTCTCATACGGTAAATACGTCTATGTGGTATTCAGACCAACTTCTTTTCCCTGAGAGTACACTGTCGGTTCGATAGAACAAATTTCTGCAACGACTCTATATCCATCCAGCTCATCTTCTCTTAAGAGTCACCGTGACTCAAATTGTCTAGGTCATATACAAATCAAAACTTCTCTCCTCACGAGAGTACACCGACGGTCTGGTAAAGCTACAACAATTTTTTATCTCTAAGCTCCAAATGTTTTATCCTACACTAGGGTGATTTATCAACATGGTTATGTTTGAGGCATGACTCTAATACCAATTGATAAAGATGAATACCATACCCGAATCTCCACAACATGTTCACGTTGTCAATTGTATCAAAGTCGTGCCCCAAACATAACCATGTCAATAAATCATCTTATTGTAGAATAAAGACGACTGTTATTTTGTGAAGACAAAAGAAGATGAACCCATTCCACTCCCTTGATTACCCTAGAGCCGTAAGCAGCTTGTTGAAATTAAAAAAAAATTGGAAAAAGCGGGCGCTAGAGTGAGTTTACAAAAATTGAAAAGAAATTAGAATACAGTGTGCGCTCATTCTCACCGAGAGGCAAAATATTCAAGCTAAAAGAGTGTTCATAGGTTTTGGATTTTTCATGTTAAATCTCATTAACACTTTTTTCACATCTCTTCTTGTGACAAAGTCAATATATCATATTTTCTTTCAATCCTCATTCCTAAGATTTGTTTGATAGCTCTCAAATCTTTCATATCAAATTCTTGAGATAATTCATTCTTTATCTTCGGAATTTCTTATTTGTTCGCACCTGTTATCAACATATCATCGGCATATAGCAGTAAAATAACATATGAGTTACTTTTGAGACCTTATGTAGCAACAATGATCTGTCTGACATCTCTGAAACCCACTACTGCATATAAAACTACCAACTTCTTGCCCTACTGTCTAGGTGTCTGTTTGAGACCATACAAATTTCTTTGGAGTTTGCATGTCATTTTCTCTTGCACTGAAACCCTGTGGTTGTACCATGTAAATTTATTCATCCAAATCTCCATAAAGAAACACAGTTTTTACATCCATCTATTCCAGAAATAGATCTTCTTCTACCAGTATTGACTTACAAGTCTTGTTTTATATCTCTTACTACCATCGGGTTCTTGCTTGATTCTATAAACCCATTTGTTCTGCAAAGTTTTCTTACCATTAGGTAACTCAACTAGTTGTCATGTATGATTAGTAATAAGAGAATCCATCTCATTTTTCATGGTGAACTCCCACTTGGCAGAGTCTTCTACTTGAACCACAACTCCATAACAAGAGCTTTGAATTACGAAAGATGGAAAAATAATACTTTTAATACTTAAGTTTGTGATCTAGTTTTAATTTGATCCTCATGTAACATTTCATTAATGCTCACTTTTAGTATGTGTGTTTTATTTAGTTTACTTTTATATTTATTTTCTTTCAAGAATTAAATTGACATGAAAACTAAAATAATCACTTTATCAATATATTAAAATTAAAAATGAGTTTAATAATCGTTTTAATCAACATTATATCATATAACTATCAATTTTATCATCACATGGATTAAAAACTAAGTATTATTGAAATATAATGGGCAAAAGTAGTTGAAATATATAGACGAAACTAGACCTCAAATCTAAAAATTAAAAAATATTTTTCTAAAAAAAAAAAACTTTCAACATTTAATTTCAAAAATAATTTGCGTTAAAATAAATTAAAAACTAAAAAGAAGTATTAAGAGAGAGAAGGGTGGTAAGTCAAGAGTTCACCAAGAGTAGAGTTGTCATTTGCAGTTCACTTACTATTCAAGTTATTCATTTTTCAATCCAAACCCTAACCCACAAAAAAAAAAACCTGATCTTTTTTTTTTTTTTTTTTTTGAAATCTTGAAGTTGAATTTGAATGACCCACATAAAGAAAACAATCAAAATCCTCAAAGTAAAGTAGAAATTTCAATCGCCAAGCAATTCTGTGACGGTTCTTTAATCTTTTATCCTTCTTTTTTGACATTAACTTCTTTCATATATTCATCGCAGTTTTGCTTTATTACACCACATTCAAATTTCACTTCAAACTTCTTTGTTCTCACTCGCACAGGCAATAATGGTCGCACCCAACTCATCCCGAGCGCAGCAGTGCCGTAATGGCCCTTGACCCACTTCGCCGGCATTGTTTCCGATGGGGAAAACCGACGGAGAACAGCCGTCGCCGTCCGCCGCCGCCTCCGGAGAGGTTTCCGGTGGCCGATGCTGTTCAGGGTGTGGTTCGATTCGGAGGCTCATTGGGTTCAGATGCATCTTCATTCTCTTATTGTCCGTTGCCTTGTTCGTTTCTGCTGTTTTTTGGTTGCCCCCTTTTCTACATTATTCAGATCAGAAGGATCTGGGTCTAAATCCATCTTATCGAGGTGGGTTTTTTCATCGATTTTGATATCTTTTGGGGTTTTGATTGTTCGTTGATGGGTGTGTTTTTGTGGGGTTTATAGATCTGGGAATTGCTCTGTGAATCTGGCTTTGATTTTTTTCTGATTTTATGTGGTTCTGCGATATCTGAGGGTAATGAGGGTTATTAGAGCGATTGAGATTGGTTTGTTTGATGGGGTTGAGCTGATTTTAGTCTGGAATTTGATGAGTTTTTTATGGCGTTATTCTCGGTGGGTTTCTAGAGATTTGCCTGTTTAGTCATATGGTTTGATTTGATTTGATTTGGTTTGAGAGAAGATGGTGAAGGATAGTGAGAATTTGAGAGGAAATTAGTGGTAGTTTTGAGTAACGGAAGGTCCTGATTTTCAGGCTTTGATTTTCATATTTTCTTATTGAACATGCTTGTAGTTAGTAAGGTTATTCTAGAATCAGTTGTGTTATGTTTGTGATTCTTTCTGTAGTTAAATTAATTACATGTGTTGCCTTCATTATTGGAAGAAATTTTACTCAAAAAAGAATATTGAGGGTCTGTGAACTGTCTGCTTCAACCCAAAAATGTATTCATTTCCTAATTTCTGTGGGTGGGGAGGGGGTTGAAGCTTGTGATGGGAAATTTCAATCAACGAAATTTTGTTCGTTGAGTTGTTCATGAAAACTCATTGCTAGGGCTTTCAAGTAATGTATCAGAGTTTATGTGAGAAGTTACATTACATGCATTATTGGCAAGAAAAGTATATTGAGTTTAACAAATGTGGGATGAGAATTTGAACTCGATAAGCTCTCACGTTGGCTAAAACTTGCATCGTTTGGACAAAAAGTGGATAAACATAGAATTATTTTTAATTTCAATTCCTTTCTAACTTATTGGATGCTGGTGCTTTTAATCACTCTTAGGTTTTGTTTTATATACTCATGGAAAATGCTTTGACATTTTTTTTTCTTTCATTCTTTGAATAAAATCATTTATTTCGGTCATCTAAGGCACAATGATGTCATATGCGTCCTTCCTTCATAGGTTTTGCCTTATAAGTGAGAAGCCTCACCATTCGAATTAGATAAAGGAAGAAAAGGAATTTCTCTAACATTTTCATCATCCATATGCAGCTGGGATGCAATGTGAATTAAGCTCATGATTGGTTTGGCATTTGTTTAGTTTAAGCTAAAACTTTGTAATTTGAAATGGACTATCGATTTTATAAACCAAGTTTTGGGTTGCTTCTGATTTTTCCCTTCGTGGATAGGTGGTTAGGTTTGTTGGGCCATACGGTTAAAAGGATGTTCGATAATGATGTGTGGAGGTTCTTGTTGGCCTTTAGTTGGAAGTGAATTGAAGAATCTAGAAAGTGTTTTGAGTTCAAAGAAGTTTTGGATTTGGCTTAGCACATGAAGTTTTGAGTTTAGAAATTGAAGAATCAAGACCTTACCTTAACACATGAAGTTTTGAGTTTCTTAGCTTTTTATTGCAGCTCCCTGCTCACTTTCATAATTCAAGAGCCTTATTGTAGTCTCCCTCCTTTTGGGTTTCAGTGGATTTTGTATCTTCTCCCTTTTCATCAAATAATGAATTGTTTCGAATGGACGATTCAGAATAGTGTTTTGTTTTTTTTCAAATTTGTTTCACATGTTAACTTGCATATATCAGTTTAAATCAAGCATGAGTTATGTGGCTAGCTCATAAACTAGTGTTTTAGTTGATTTCAGCAGATTTATGTAAACTGATGTGTTTTGATATCCATCTTGGTAGAGTTGAACATTTCCAAGTATTCATATTCCTTGATTCTACAGTTCTAGATGGTTGCGAAATGTAAGCCTTTTGAGACCGTAGAGACCGCCATTGCAACAGTTTCATAACTAGAGAGTGGGAGGTTATAGCATTTTAGTGGTTAACTCCTTTTTGTTGACCTCTCTAGTATTGCTATTGTGACATAATATTGCATAACTTATAAGTAGTTACTTTACTTCTTTAAATCGTTTAAAATCACTAAGCTGTCTTATATGGGTATAGTTAGAGCCGCTGTTATTGAAATGTTTATTCCTTAAAACTATCCTTCCACCTTGAAAATTTAATATATTAGGTGCTGATGAAGAAATGTGACAGTAATTCTTTAATAAGAATCGAAATGCCTGTATAAATCATCTCTAATGCTAATTTTTGTTTCCAGGTCATGATATAGTAGCAATGTTTGATGTTGAGAGACCGGTTTCTTTGCTGGAAGGCAATATTGAGCAACTCCGGGCTGACATTTTCGGAGAGTTCTTTATACCTTCTATCAAAGTATCTACTCTTTTTTATTCTCATTGATTGTGCACTCTATATACTTGTATTTTGATATGATGCTCTTTTAAATCAGGTGGATATCCTATCTCTAGAATCATTAACAGGATCAAACCGTACAAAAGTCGTGTTTGGTGTCGATCCAGATGCTGATGATTCCGAGATCTCGTCACCTTTTCTAAGTTTAATCAGGTCGACCTTTGCAGATATAGTAACGAATCAGTCGTACCTCCGCATTACTAAATCCATGTTTGGGGATGCCTTTTCGTTTGAAGTACTGACATTTCCTGGAGGAATAACGATAATCCCGCCACAGAGTGCATTTCTTTTGCAGAAAGTGCAAATTCTTTTCAACTTTACATTGAACTTCTCTATTCATCAGATTCAAGTACATTTCAGTGAACTGACAAGCCAACTGGACGCTGGATTACGACTAGTTCCATATGAGGTTTAGTATCTCTCTTTCTCGATCATTCGCTTTTGCATGAATTAATTTGATTGAATGAGCTTAGGTTTCCATTGGTAGTGTTTTTGTTTTCATTTCCTATTTTAAAAAGAGCAATACTTACCTAAGGGTGGGTAAATATTTTGGAAATACTTATTTTTTTTTGAAAAGATTTTGGAAATACTTACCCACCCTTAAAACCACATGTTTTTAATTTTAACGTTGCTCTCTCCATCAATCAAAGTCAACTTTTAAAAAAAAAAATAACCCTTAGGTAAGTATTGCTCTTTTAAAAAACAAGGTTGTTATCGGTAGTATGAGCTTGTAACCTGAATGGAAGCACCAAATTAGCTAGAGGTCGGTTCAGCCCACAGAATAGAGCTTCTTGAGATATTCACTGGCCTGCCCACTCCAAGTAGGGAGTTGGTCCTGGGTCTTAATAGGGAAAATGAAATAAAACAAGATTGTGATAGGATTTATAGTAGGGGTATTTTAGTAATAATCAAATATTTGATAGGTACTTTTGAACCTCCCATTCTTGAGAATTTTCTATCAAGCCCAATATCAATATGCCATAATCCAAAATGCCTAACAAACTCTTACTAATTACTAAAATACCCCTACTGAAATCTTAACTTAGTCCATCACTCATTAGTATACAAGCTACCAAAATTGTTTTCATTGTTCTTTCTGTAGCTAGATATCTTTTGACCTGATGAGTACAAACGTTGGATTTTCTTGAGCTTATTTTTTCCGAGTTGAATGGAGTTATGCTCAGATACTTGAATTACTTCATACTTTTATGTTAAAAATTAGCTAATGTTTTACTGCTTGAGTTTGATTTTCGTCCGTTATGAGTTTTCTTTGTTCTAAATGCAGATTTTATATATTAAACTGTGGAATGCGGATGGTTCTACTGTGACTTCCCCAACAATTGTTCAGTCATCTGTTCTTCTGGAAGTTGGAAATACTCCATCGATGCGACGACTGAAGCAGCTAGCTCAGACAATCTCTGGCTCGAATTCTAGCAACCTCGGCCTGAACAATACTGAGTTTGGAAAAGTAAAGCAAGTTCGCCTTTCGTCGATTCTTAAGCACTCCCTCAATGGCAGTGACGGGAACGGTCCCGTAAGGTCTCCTTCTCCTGCTCCTACACCCCAGCCTCATAACTTCCATCACCCCCCGCCTCACCACCTCCACCATCATCACAACCCTCTAACACCTGCAATTTCACCTGCCCCTGCATTAGAGAAAGGTGCACCAGAATATGGTTTGCCTGCCCCCGAAAGTGCGGCATCGCCTAAGAAAAGTTACACGGCGAATCCACCTGGTTGTCAATATAAGAGGAAGTCTGGTAGGAAAGAGGGAAAACAATCTCATTTAACGCCGCTTGCTTCACCCAACATTTCTCCTATTCATTCTCCCGCATCACCATCGCCACGGCATAAAGTAAACCCACCAGCAGCACACGTCTCTCCAACTCCGGCTTTAACTCCATTGCCAAACGTCATTTACGCTCATGTTCAACCGCCGTTGAAAAGTGACTCCAGCCACCCTGGAAAATCCACAACAAGTTCATCCATTGTGCCATCTCCATCACCATCACCATCACCATCACCATCACCATGTGAGTAACTAACTGAGTTTTGTGTGAAACTGGAATGATAATAATAGTTCATACATTTCATCGAACAATTCCAAATTTTCCATTGTGAACCTTTTTCTGACTGACTCAACTGATTTGCAGCTGGTGCGTATCATCACCATACGATTAGTCGATGGGGATTCATACCGTTTCTAATTATCGCATTCATAATGTAACATTCAGAAAGAAGACTACTGGTTTTCTGATGAACACGTGTCGATGATGTCGAGAGATGCCCAAGTTCTTATAAAACGATATGTGCAGGAGTTTTTTTTTAGAAGTGTGAGCAGAGGAAAGCAAAGCAAAAGAAGCATTGCTTGTTGTAAGATGGTTTTCTAAGTGTGTAAATATCATCTGATTAAGAACCTTGTTGCAGATGCAGTTTCAGGTCAAAGTCCACAGAGGTGGCAGGCCTTCAGAAACTTGCATATTTTCCCACTGTTTTTGTGTATTATCTAATCTTCTTCTCCATAAAATGTAAGGAGATAGAGAAGGAAGAAAAAAAAAAGAAAAAAAAAAAATGAAAACAGAGCAAATGCACAACTTTTTTCTTTTCCATTGTGTTTTTCCCTTCACTTTTCCCCCCTTCAAAATCTTTTAAATTTCTTTGTAATTGCTCAAAGTTGAAGTTTGTATGTATATATATAAACAAACACGTAACACAGCCTAAGCCCCACTTGAATGTAAAAACTTGTAGTTTTTTATTTTTATTTTCATTTTTTTTAAAAGGTTGTTCTATTTAAAATGTTGAAGGATTTAGACCTTGTCAATAAGTATTTGTAAAATTTTTAGGGACAAAAAGCAAGATCAAAGTAGTTTCAGAGAAGCTGTTTTCAGAATTTATTTTCTCCTTGAAAATGTCTCTGCCTCTTGTTTCACATTAGAACTTTAATTTACTTTTCTTACTTTCTTCAGAGTAAGATTTTTTAAAAATGATTCTCTTTTGTTTTGTTTTGTTTTTTGTTTGTTTTTTTAATTAACGGCAAACGTCAGACCTTTAGCTGTCCAACTTAATAAAGTTAAATATATATATATTTCTTGAACTTTGTTTAAGAGATTAATTATAATAACTAAATATAGTTATTAAATAAATATAGGTTGATTTGACCTAATTTGGGGAGGAGATTAAGTTATACAAGATACCTCAACACCCAAATTAGACACATGTAGAAATTTAGTTGGACTACAAAGGAAAGCAAAAGAGTTGGTAGATAAGATGATCAACATTATAAAGACTTAATTAACTATTATACGGTTTAGATAGAATTGAGTCATTATAAATTCAATTCATGATAGTTATCTATTTAGAAATTAATTTATATACTTTTGTTTGACAACTAAATATTGTAAGATGTAATTGTTCTATCAAAATAGTTGAGGTATGTATAAACTGACTTGAATGCCCACATATATTTACTTTAATTTAAATTTAAAGTTGTAGTTATAAATATTCAAGTTATAAGACTCAATGGTTTAAACATTAGTGTGAAATTAGCACTATATATAATGGTTTGTTTAGTATAATACATGAAGTTTGGAGGATTTGAGCGTATAATTTTTTGACCAAGAATACATATTAATGATGGATATGCTAAGAATCTCACTTAAATGAAAGTCAAATACTGATGTATAAGTGTTTGGGGTACAAATAATTTTTATTTAAACCTATAACCTCATAGTTATCAAGTTATACAAAATATTGGTAGAGTTCTGTTCTTATTGATTTGGGATACAAATAATGGTTATCATGTGTTTGCGGTAAAAATAATGATTAGTAGAAAAATTTGAGCAAGATGATTTACTAAGCAATAAGCAATAATAATTGAGTAGTATAATAATATCAAAAAAAAAAAGAAAAAAAAAGAAGATTATTTGGATAATAATAATAATTGAAAGCCCAAACAAGGAATAGTTAACTATATTATCCTTCTCACTTGATGTTAGAGCTTCAAACGACCTCAAACATTATCACATTACAAATGTGATGCCAATTTTCTTGTTACATTTTAATACATCTCAATTACTAAGATCGATAAATCTGTTTTCTTTGTTAAAAAAAAAAAAAAACTGTTTTCTTTTTTTCTTTTTGGTAAAATTATGGATTGAAATGTTAAGGGAAAAAGTAAAAAAAACGTAAACACATTTAAAACAAATGTAAAAATATATAGTTTGAAAAGTGAGATATATATATATATATATATATATATATATATATATTTATTTATTTATGTAGATCAGCCGAAAGTTTTTTAGTTCCAATAATATATTCCACATATACAACAATAAACACAAATCTTTATCTGATTTCTTTATAAAATATATGAATAAAAAAGATTATTTTTGTACCATTTTATTCAAGACAAATATATTCATGAACTGTTTGAGATGTAAATCCATCATCATATTGAAGACAATTTTTAAAAATAAAAATTATAATTAGAAAATTGTGCTATTTAACTTAATTATTTGAGCAAGTATTCTTGCAAATGTAAATTTGTGCCTATAAGCACACATGTAATCATCTGCCAGATGTATCAACTAAGATATTTTCTCCTACTTTTCTTCTTAAAATATATGAAGAATTAAACAAGAATTTGGCTACCAACAGTATGATAATTAAGTTTTTAGGTAAGCAAACATCACATGAAAATTAAATATATTGAAGAATCATATGATTCTTTAATAAATATTCATGTGTATTCTCATTGATATTGATATGATATGACTTATTATGTCAATCAATATAATATATGAACTTCATGTTATTTAAAGCTTAGTAATTTTTTCTTTAAAATACATTAATGATAAACTTTGCTTTTCAAACAAAATAATATTTATTTTCAAAACATTTCAATTAAGTCTTTTGGACCTGATGTTATATTCATATAGTATAGTCAATTTTGTAATTTTATATTATTTATTGATGTATTAACAAACATAACTCTTCATAATTTCTATTCTTTTTACAAGATTTAAGTATTTTGCAATCTTAAAAATGCATGTCATGATTGAGTGAGTAAAAAGTATTAAATGTCTCATAAAAAATAATGAAAGTGGTAGAAGCTCGTGTTGATAACGTTATGTACGAAAACGAAAACAAAGAACAAAGAATAATAAAAAAGACTAAATTTTGAAAATGTAATAAATAGAAAAATCTCCCAAACACTTTATATTTATAATGTTTAGAAAGTGTAGATTAGAGATAATTATTGATCATAATGTGATCATTATGATAGTGAATAATGAAAAATAACTTGTTAAGTAAATACAAACAAAAAGGCAAAAGAAAGTTTTGAAATTTAATAAATTTATGTGTAGAGAGATGAAAATTTGGGCAAACAAGAGTTGAATATAGTTTCGGTAATTCGAACTAAAAGAATAATAAATAAAAATGTGCTTTTGCAAGTCCCTTATTTTTAGGTATATTTTATTTATTATGGGAAAAACAAGTTGCACGTGAAAGTTTGGAGCCATCTTTTTAACCTTTGACTTTTCCATAAAATTTATGCAGAGAGGTGGATTTCAATTAATGATGCCATAAATATTAGGTTTGAATCAAATTTCATGTCTATTTTTTTTTCTAAATTTGTCGAAATTTGAAATTTAAAATTTAAAATTGGACGCAAATTACTGCAATTCCCTTCAAACCATGCATCAAAACTCTATTGGGTATGCTAACAAGAATAATAGTTCAACACTATCAATGTACGAGGTCATGAGTTCGAATTTTTCCATCCTAATTATTCTAATCTCAAAAAAAAAAAAAAAAAAACTCTATTGGATATCTAGAAGATAATTACATTTGTAGGAGAAAAAAAATAATAATACAAAAAAATAAAGAATTAGCAATTTTAATTTTTCATTTTTAATTCTAGGGGTTTTTTCCTTTTTAATACTATTTTACTCCTAATATTCATCTAATTCTTTATGTCTTTTTCTGATCAACTCATTGCAGCCTCTAGCGTCGTCATCTTTCAAGCTTTTCGTCTTAGGTTCATCCTTCATCCTTCATAAACGAAGACAACAACGACACATCGCCATCGTCATTGAAGGTTTGTCGCTTGAGAAGACCATCAACTTTGAAGATGCAAACCCTTCATCGTAGTCAAAGGTGCATACTCGTCATGGTGGTAGTCTATTGTTGCCTATGTCGTAGACGTTGGAGAAGACGTGCATTCGACGATGTAGTGTAGTGGAATAGGCATGTTGAAGATTCGGTTGAAACATCGTTTTTGGCCATTTTTCTGTTTCTGATATTCGGTCGAAGACGGAAGACCAAATTAAAACCCTAATTTTTATCTTTGTGTAGGCTCAAATACATATTCTATTTCTAACAAACCTTAGTAGATCTCGTTTTAATCATAAATACAAATAAATATTATATTTCCCATAAATAACTTGAATGTGCACATCCATAATTAACTTAATAACAATATTAATAATCTTATAAAAATAGAAATAATATTTTATTAGAGAACATTACTCTATGTTGGTAATGGTAAATTCTAATTATTAATATCAACACTAATAATAGATACGGTTACTTTTATACGATATATTTATAAGACTATATTATTATTCAATACGATATAAATACCTTGAATATGCAATCTCTATGCTTAATAACAATATGAATGAGTTAGTAGGGAACAATAAATATCGTATTATTATATCACCCAATCTGTATTTTGGATCATTTGGTTTGATATTTTAGAAAACCAAAATATATTGGTTTGATTCGATTTTTTATTGAAGAACAAACATAAAAACCAAACCGAATTCCAAAGAAAAATCCAAATATATTAGTATTGCGATTTAATAGAAGAAGGTAAACGTATTATAAGTATTAGGTTATTTATGGAAAATGTTGTTTTTGGTTAATAATATAAATTTTTTTTAAATTAAATTTAAAATCAAATCGAAGATGAGACAAAAAAAATTGAAAAATGAATCAATTTTTCATTGAAATCAAACCAGAAAAATGAACCAAAATCGAACTGAACCAAATGAAAACCAAAATCAACGATTGGGGACTTGAAATCAATGTCCAAACCAAATTGACTGGACTAGTTGTTTGAAGAGAGCAATTTAGCTCATGCTTTGATATGACCTATATTTTGAAGTTCAAATATGTGGCCCAATTTGAGCCACATTTTGTTGTTTTCTAACAAAAAAAATAGAAAAAAATGTAGTCTAAATTGGACCACATATGTGAGCTTGAAAATATAGGTCACACTAAGACATGACCTAAATAGTCCTCTTATCTGAAACCCCAATCCAACTTGACCCTCTTCATGTCACCCACACATTACGATAGTTGTCACCACCTTTTTAAAGGGCGTATTTTTTTAGCCCTTTACCCACACATCCTCTAGAGCCCCAATGACTCTCTCTCCTCGACAACAACTGTACGTTTGTCGCCTCCATAGTCATGATCGCCCATGTATGGAGGCACGACCTCCCTTGATTTTTTAGTCGACCTTTAATTTTCATAAACCTTCTCACATTTTCCGTCGTTGCCATTCAACCCCTCTTCCCTCGATCAAATAGTGTGACATATTTCCCTTCTCTTTTTTCTCAATGAAGTAGTCATTCTTGAGTACTTCACTCCTCCCCTTATCGTCCTCTTCCTCATTTTCACCTTCAACATGCCCTCTAAAGAAAATCACATACCCCCATAATCAAAAGAAAAAACCTAATTGGAAGGCTTCTTCCCGAAGCTCGGGAACTGACCGGGCGGCTATTGCTGAGTAGCCAGTGCAACTTGAGAGTTAATATAATTGTATAGTAACTAATTCGGAGAGACTTGTTGCTAAGTATGACTCAGAATCGCATTACGTGCAAGTATACACGGTCGAATTGC
>JBBMKA010000026.1:11998169-12013757 GCA_037833695.1 Sechiopsis laciniata | reverse complement strand
AGTAGTATAAAATTCTTTAACCTACGCTCCTAACATGTTCCTAATCATGAATATTCATTAGCAGCTCCTATAGCATAACATAGTAATAAACATAAGCAAAATGTATAAATCAGATGATTTTATTGCAACTACTAATGTTTAGAACTACAACTACTCCTAAATAAAAACAGTAAAATGGAATTGGTGCGGCTGAAGATGTGCAGTCCCCTTGTCATCGGCTCCTACGAACACCACCACTTGCTTGTCTCTACGATAGGCTTCATGGCCAACCGACCAGCTCGCCTCTTCTTGGCTCCTTCCTTTGGTATTTACAGAGTTGATTTACTTGACCGAAAAGTTGAGGTGAGGTGTAAAATTTCCATTAATGTAGAATCTCTTAATTTCTGCTGGAATTTATTTGATTGGCATGAACTTAATTGCTAATTGATTCTCGATTATTTCCTTGTTGACGTGTCTTTTTCGAACGTGTTTTCATTTTGAATTTGCGCCTTCCTGCGCTGCTGGTCATCATTCGCGCTGTTTTGTCTTTTCCGCGGTTTAGCTTCATATTTCCTGCAATTAGCATTGATTAGGCACAATTTATTCAAGTTTTATGCTAAAAACGCGAAACCATGGTTTTGATGCTACTTTATGTATGCATGTGACTATTAATAGCTTTTACTCGCAAATTGACTACTATTGACCTTTATTTCTCCTATTTCTTAAGATTAATATACTTAATAACAGCCTAAAATATGCTCTAGTTGAGAGTTATCAGGAACACATGCACCACGTGACCCTCGCTAGCTTCGATAACGAAGCCTGAAGTTAGCTATTCCAAAAAGATAACCCACACCTAGCTCCAACAAGCTCCAATCTTAGTTTTTATGAGTCCCCACCTATAACTTTTGAGAAGCTCCAAACACAACCACACAAGACTCTGAAGAAACCAAACGCAAAAGGTTTTAGTGACCGACCATAAAAGACCTTAAACGAACCCTAAAAGTTTCTAGAGAGATTTTTTTCTGATTATTATACTATTTTAAGAGTTAAAAGTTTAAATTTTTGTCACACATGGTTGAACTAAAAATGAATGCATTTCTACGTATTCTATTTTGTAAGAAAATTAGAATAAAACTTACCAACCTAAAACAATCACAATCCTTTCCTGCCAAAATTACAAATTTTAAAGTTTTATACTATAATAATAATTGGGATGGGAGGTCTCTAGGGAGCATCCTAATTGGTTAAGGCAACAGACTTTGAGGTATACACCTTCAGATATTCTTATTTTGAGATCGTTGGAAAGCGTTTAAATTAGAATACCTTTGCGATAAGGATGACAACCCTACCCGAATCTCCACATTGATATGATATTGTCCACTTTGAGCATACACCCTCATGACTTTGCTTTTGGTTCCACCCAAAAGGTCTCATATCAATGGAGATGGTTGCCATCACTTATATACATATGATTTTCTTCTCATCTAACCAATGTGGGATACTTTTTTTACATCCCAACAATCCTCCTCTCGAACAAAGTTCCACCTAGCCTATCCATGGGATCAACTTCTGACTCGGCACCCGAGGATTCAACCCTACCCTCGAATAAAGACTGAGTCCCCTTAAATAGTCAATCCGTCTAGATGCAGATAGATTGGATTTTTGCGTCGACTATTATATCTGACTAACTTCTATTCTCCTGAGAGTACACCGCTAGTCAATTTGTCTAGCTCACATCCAAAGCAAACTCCTCTTCTCCTATGAGCACACTGCCAGTCTAGTAAAGTTACTACAAATTTTCGTCTCTGGGCTCCAAACGTCTTTATTTTACATCAGGGTGATTTATTGGTGTTGCACAGTATCGAAAAGAAGGAAAAGGAATTGTAAATTCGTTTATGAGATTTTCTTTGTTTTCTTGAGTGTGTGCTTTGCAAGAGTGGTTTTATTCCATTGTTAAATTGTAAAGTCAAAACATATGGGCCCATGTGGGCCCATAACCATTTACTTTTGGGAAATAGTAGTAAACTTCTAAAATTAGAAACTATCTTAAAAGAATGTCTACTCGTTTTTTTACTTTAAATTTTTGTCTAAATCAAAATTAGGTGAAGAGAGATAATATTTTCATTTCCATATTGCCCATATTTTACATTTTTTAATATTAAAAAACTATAACAAAATAAAAATCCATATTGTCAACCTTCCCTCTTAATTTAAGGAATAAAAAAGAAAAAAATATGTTGGAAGCTCTTCCCTTGATTTAAGGGATATATCTAACTACCAAGATTTTATTTATTTTTAATTGTTTTTGCTCTACTCTAAATATTACTCCCATCAATAATTTGAATCAATCATATCTATATCCTTCAACACTCCCATTGATTTTTATTTTTATTTTTTTCCTTTTTTTCGTTTTGCAGCACTATATCTCACAATTGCCACATTCTTCAGTTGTAGATCGATCTCACTCCCATCCCCACTTTTAATCGTGATTTTTTGTTTTGTAGATTGATGTTACAATTGTGCACCAAAGTATTTCTTGAGACTTTGGTGATCTCAGTTTCATTGAGCCAAGATATTCACACGGTTTTGTTTGTTTTTCTTCGATTCTTTGTTAATGGAAGCAATGCCGATTACAATTGCTTTTAACGAAGTTTGAGACGATGCGAATGTATATGCCAATGACAACACAATATGTGTTGACATCGTCCACGGATCCAACAATATATCAACTTTTATCCATCATCACTGCAGGTCTCGAATTGGAAGGAAGTTTGAGTGTCTAGTCTTTTTCTTTACAAATACGGGAATAACAAAGCGAAGAGCATACTAGTAACAGAAGATAGAGGCATGTAATGGATATTCAATGGGGTTGCAAATAGTGTGTACACGACTGATGCATTCTCGCTGAAATTACGACAGTATGTATTGGTACACATGAATATATAACCAGAAACAAGAGATGCAAAAAAAGAGGAACAATACATGTACATAAACCTACATCGCCAAGAAGATAGAGACGTGCAGTTGATGTTTAATGGGTTTGCAAATGGGTATGTACAGTAACTGATGTGTTCCAGTTGAATTCATGGCAGTATGTCTTGGTACACATGAGTATATAACCAGGAACGAGATATGAAAAAAAAGGAAACAATAGATATAAATAAACCTAGTCAATCGCACAAACATGTATTCAGTATGGCAGCAGGTGAGTTTAGTATGTTCATTTTTTTTTTAATCTTAATTTTAGTCATTATCACGTTTTCATATCATTAATATTGCTATCATTAAATTTTTAAAAATAAAGCAACGATTTTTTTGTTATCTTTGAAAATATTATTTAAACTTTTTATGGTTTGGGTCAAAAGATTTTGTTTTAAATATGAGGATATTTTGCATTTGGTTGTTACAAAAAATATCATTATTAAATAATTAGAAAAATAAAAAGAGATAAAATTTGGGGGTATAATAGTCCATATCATTTTACAGATTAATAATTTATTTAAAAAAAATTAAAGTAGACATTTATTTAAAATCTAAAAAAGTGTAAACATTTTCTTAACATATTTTCTCATTTTAGACAATTACCTAGTTTTCCATTTACTCTTTCTATTTTACTCTAATAGCCGTGAATGTCTCGTATAAAAGGGAAATTAAAATTGCAATTGCAATTTGGTGTGTGCAGTGGAGATAGTGAGAAGCCGCACGAGGGAGAATTTTACGAAAATTGATAAAGAAAATAGCTAGCAGCCTATTGTTGTTAATTTTTCGTAAGGGAGGATTTTATTCCACTAAAGAGTTATTTTTCTTAAGTGATTCGAGAGCTTTTTCCTTGAGAGAAAAGTGAGAGAGATCATTCTTGAGCGTGTTAAAACTCTAGTATTTTTTTCTTTGATATTTTAGTGCAACCTCCATCATCAGTAGCAGAAGAAAATTTGGTGTCAATTTCTCTTCCCTTAAACTTGATTTATTTATCATTCTTATTGCTTGTAAGTTTGGATTTGTTTATCTTTGCTTTTAAGCTTGGCGATTTCAAATTATTGATTTTGGAATACGAACTTAATCTATGATAAGACAAAATATATAATTGTCTGAATTGTGTATTTTGGATTGATTATATTTGAAACCAATAACACTTTCAATATATTCTCGTTTCACAACCTAGAACAGGTTAGTGGGGCACCTAGATATAGAGAGCAAAACTTCGAATCTGAGTGCTACCAATTATAGTGAGAAAGTTCACTTTAGGTCACAGTTATATATATTTTTCAAAAGGAAAAGGAATCTTTTTTTAAAAAAATATCTTTTTGTTTTTATGCTCTATAATTTATAAAAAGCGAGTAACTGATTCTTACTCATACGATAAAGAGTATTATTAAAACAAATCTTTGATTTCACACTTCAAAGTTTTTTTTTTTAGTATAAGTTGAGGGAAAGAAGATTATAAATACTAATTTGGGATCGAACCCGTGACCGCGGAATGGAAATATATCAATACCAAACTAAATAACCAATTGCGCCACCGACCCATTCGGTACACTTCAAGAGTTCTTATAGTTAGATCAGACACTTCTCTTCACATTCAAAAATGATTTTTTTTTAAATTTCTTTTAATGTAATATGTGATGTGGTGTGGTGCAGAGAGACAACCAACTAACATAAAATATGGATTGAAGATCATGAAATGTATTGTTAAACTAAAAAATTATGTGGAAGTATTTGGCCACAGTAACCTTTTATTGAGAATGTATATCTTAACTAGTTAACTAAATAAAATTGTTTTTGATACAATCAAATATGAAGTACGCAGCCAACAAGATCAATAACTCAATCGAGATAAATGTATATTTTAATTACGAGAAAGTTAGGAATCATATCCCTACTATCTGAACTCAAAATGATAAAAGTGAAAAATACCTTTTTAGTTCTCAAATTTTAATTTGATCATTTTATTTTAAAATTAAACACTTTCGCTCATAACATTTTAATAATGCTCATTATTAATTATTGAGATAACTAAATCGCTAATAACATAAAGTTTTGCTAACTAAAATGATAATTAATTATTTTTTAATGCAAGAACACTACTTAAAATGATAATTAAACTAATTTTAAATTTAATGTATAAAGGAAAATAAGTACAAAAGAAAATTAAAAAAACATACAAAAATTAAAAGTGCATGAATAAAAATATTCAATTTTGAAATATATAATCTAAATTAGAACACAGATCTCAAATTTAAAGATTAAAAAAAGGTGATTTTCGAAAAAAAAAATTGAATGATATAACACAAAGTATGGTTAGAGCCAAATTTTAAACGTTCTTTAATATAAACACGAATCCAAAATTCATCATAATAATTGACTCATTTTGAACATTTTCCTCAGATTACAGAAGATTTTTGTATAAATCGTCATGAAAACAAGTCAACGTTTTGCAGATCATTAGCTCATAGATTTTGATATTTTAAATTTTCCTCCACATGGGTCCGAAGATTTTCCCGGAAAATTTAGTGGGAAAGTTTTCGTACACAAAGAACAATCCAAATAAATTTCCAGCTCTCAGAATAGAAAAATTTCCAATCCCTTTAATCTTCCAATTCCATCGCTATTAACTTTTGATTCAAAATCGCTAAACTACAACTCGTTCGAAATTCGAATCTCTCTCTCTTCTACTAAACATTCATCACAAAAATCTCAAAAAATCACATCATTCTCTCTTTTTCTCTCACTTACTTTCTATCTTCTGGCGATTACTGATTTCCCTTTTGATGATTTAATCTTTTCTTGAAAAGCCAGAACCCCTCATTGCAATTTGCTGCTGAACGGAGCCGCCGCTTTGATTTTGTTCCTTTTGCTTAGTGAGTTTACGTTTTTTTGGTGCTTTTTTTTTGTTGGGTTTTACTTGATTTCTTTGAATTTTGATTTTTAGCTTGCATCTCATTTGGTTTAGTAATGTTGGGTTTAATTTCATATGGGAAATTTCTAGCTAAGGGTGTATATACGGGTTAAGATGGATTAAGGGGATTTTTTGGACCAACCCACAAAGTTTCGAGTCGGTGAATCCACCAATCCGTCCAACTCCGCCATAAATTTTCGAGTTGGGTCGTGGGTTTGTTGATTTGTTGTTTTTGTTTTTAATTCGAATATATTTTTATCATTTATTTTCATTTTTATAGAAATCAACGTGATAACTTCCTTGATATATACATTCTAAAGAATTTTTATAATCCAATCTAACCAAAATAAATTTATAACTCAACCCAACCGGTTAAATTGGATTGGGTTGGTTGGTCGGTTTTTTGAACACCCCTACTTCTCTCATGTGATTTTGATCGTTCAGTATAATTAGTCAGTTGCTTACTGAGATTTTTCCAACTATTAGAAATTGCACTGGAGCATTTTACAGTTTGTATCTAGCTATAATGTAAGTAACCCTGTGTTTTTTTTTCTTCTGCTTTTGTAAGTTCATTAATTGATGAATTGATGAATTTTTTTCTGGGTCTGATTTAGTTTTGAAGAAGATGGTGAATTTGGGGTTGTTTTCTGGAGCCAAACCTGCGAAATCGGTTAATGTGAGGTTTAGATTGCCATACTATACTCATTGGGGTCAAAGTTTGGTAGTTTGTGGCTCTGAGTCCCTGCTTGGTTCATGGAATGTGAAGAAGGGGTTGTTACTGAGCCCCGTTCATCAAGGAGATCAGCTTATATGGTGTGGGAGTATCGCGGTGTCTGACGGTTTTCGATGCGAGTACAATTACTATGTTGTTGATGATAATCGAAATGTGTTGAGATGGGAGAAGGGAAACAGGAGAAAGCTGTTACTACCTCGCGGATTACAGGGTGGGGAGGTGGTTGAGCTTCGTGATCTTTGGCAGGTGTTGTCCTTATGCTTTTTATACACCTATGATTTTTCTTCTTACTATCTTTTAAATTTGCTTATGATTTCTTGATGGCTTTGATCTGTTTTGGCTCTTTAACATTGTGAAAGCTAGACTAAGAACTTCTAAGATGGTAATAGTAAATAAACTAATAGAGGTTCAAATGTTCCCTTCAAGTAAACAACTATCTTCCAAAATATTTCCATCATCTTCTAAAGAAATAAAGAAAGAAAACAGCCCTGCTTGCTCCAAAATCATCTCCTTCTGGGAAGAAACAACGATGGCCATATACCTCGAGGCATATTTATACAGTTGCAAGTAATCATATGAAAGTTTACCTCCTCTCAGAATAGTGGTTAGGGATCCTCCTCTTACATGACATTCTGGATACCACTTGTCCAGCACGATCGGATTCTTATAGACCAAATTCTCTACACGAAACCATCTCCACCAAATTTTCTGCTTGGCATTCAAGTTCTATATAGACTTGTTTCAGTAAATATTTTCTGCTTGTGAGATGATTCTTATTTGTACTTGGATTTGTGCAATTCTTTTTTGCATTCCAAAGACTTTGCAATTCAAGTTGTTGCTTTTTGGTTTTCTTTTGGCTACACATTGTAATTTTTTTCTTCTGAATTTTATTTAACATATTCGTATTTTAATAGATGAATGTTGATTACTGGAATTTACAAGCATTTCCTTGAAATTATTATTATTTTTTAGTCATTTTCCTTATACTAAAGAGTTCATTTATTCTTCTGTTTGATACATCAACTCCAGACTGGTGCAGATGCGCTTCCTTTCAAAAGTGCCTTCAAAGATGTCATCTTTGGAAGAAGTTTGACTTTGAGCATAGAAAGACCGCTAGGAAATTTAAATAATTTAGATGATGATGGTGAGTTTTTTATATTTCTTTTTGTTGTTTAGTTGGATATACTTCTTTACTGTAAATGATTCTATTTGGGTAATCTCACTCAATCAAGTTGTCATTTTTTATTTCTGACTGAAGCAGATTCTGTTCTTGTCCATTTCAAAATTTGCTGTCCAAATATAGAAGAAGATACGGCAGTAAATATCTGTTTCTCTAACCTATTTTTATTTTCTCATCCGCAAATAAATTATTAGTTAGTTACTTCATGCTAACTCGCGTTCGATTCCACTTCTAGTTATAACTTGTGGAGTTTTACTAGCACAGATCTATGTCATTGGTAGCTCTTCAAAGTTGGGACAGTGGAAGGTACAGAATGGGATTAAACTTAGCTATGCGGGCGACTCAATCTGGCATGGAGATTGCATCTTGCAATACAACGATATTCCCTTAAAATATCCTTTAGTTTTGTTTTTCTTACAATTGGAATAATTATCTATGTTTATTTATTTTTTTTCATGTTTAGTTTTCTTTCTTTCTCGTCCTCTTCCTTAACATCGGCTTCACGTACAAATATTGTAAATATGGAAAAGCAGGAGTTATTTCCTCAGAATTCGGGCAAAACCGGGACCTTGTCCTTGATGCTTCAAGTCTTCCACCTAGACATATTTTACTTTCGGATGGCATGTTGCGAGTAAGCTATTGGGAGGAATTTTCTTTCAATAAATACTAGTTACTTGGTTCTTCAGAAAGTTAGTTCACCAATTTCTTATATCAGGATGTTTCTTGGTGTGGTTCTGGCGTTGCAATCCCCATGTTCTCTGTTAGATCAGAAGATGATCTGGGAGTTGGCGAGTTTCTTGACTTGAAATTACTTGTTGATTGGGCTGTTGAGTCTGGTCTCCATTTAGTTCAACTTCTACCCGTTAATGATACATCTGTCCATGGAATGTGGTGGGACTCATATCCTTACAGGTAGGGTGCAGGTTTTATGCTGGATCCAAAATCAAGTCGATCAATCTTTATTATTATACTTGTGATTGCAAATGGATGAAAATAGCCACATGTTGTAGCACTTTTTTTTTTTTGAAAAACCATATGTTGTAGCACTTGAGTTTGCTCAACATGCTATTTTTACCTACCTTTAATTTTTTATTTGTTTTGTAGCACTTGGATTTGTTATCAAAATGTATGATTTTCAATTTTCTCAGGGCATGAAGGATGAGACTAATATCCCATTCTTTATGGTTCTTCTCAAGAAGTCCTAACATAACTGTCATGAGAAATTTGGGTGGGGCTTGACAGTTTTTCTTCTTTTTTCTTTTCTTTATACACGTATAGTCTTTCAAATCCATTTAAAAAAATCATGATCATATGTAATGTATTAGTAATTTTCTTTAAAATAATGGGTAGTTTCAGTTTAAAATATTTATAAATATGTATTCTTTTTAAAAAATAATTACATATTTTATTTTTTCAAAAAATAATTTCAATTGTTTTCTTAAACTCTTTTATCTGGGTCCACCGTTTCATAAGGATGAACTTCTTGATGTTTCATATTTTTCTTAGTTACTTCTGCCAGTTTACTTCAAATTCTATGACCACAATTACTTACCTATCTTAAAATGCGTATCTCGAGAAGTTACGGTTCAATACATTTATTTATTACCCCCTAATGATTATTCAACTGACTTTTTGCAGCTCACTTTCTGTATTTGCCCTGCATCCTTTGTACTTAAGAGTCCAATCACTTTCAGATAACATTCCAGAGGATATCAAGGTGAACCTTTTTTTTTGTTAGAATTATTTCATGTTATGGTGATTAATCTCTTATCTTTACACATTAACATATCTAATGTGATACACTTTTGTTCTTTTCAGCTAGACATTCAAAAGGCAAAAGTTGAACTGGATGGAAAGGTAGTTCTTATGCTGATTTTATCTTGTTTTGTGCCTGTTTGTTACCGTACTAGGCGGCAGAACAATAATTAGTTATTCATCTTCTTGATATTTTCAATTTTTCCTAACTATATAGAGTTGAAAGAAAATATTTGATCAAATCCCAATTTTGCATCTGTTCTCATTTTGCTGATTATATCTTGGTTGATAAAATATATTTGCAAAGACAAAATTATGCTTTCAGGGAAAATTAAAATGTTAGCTTGGTCTATAGTTCTGTTGTTCTCTACTCAAGTTACACGTTCAATTCTGGATTTCTGCAGGATGTAGATTATGAGGCTACTATGGCTGCTAAGCTTTCACTTGCTCGGAAAATCTTTGCTCGGGAGAAAGATTCAATACTGAACTCCAGATCCTTTCAGAAGTATCTTTCTGAAAATGAGGTTTCTTCTCTACTGGAAGTTTACTTAGTAGTGGTGAAACTGAAACTTGCATAGTTTTGATACTTCTTTGTATAGTACCTAGTTTACTGATACTGATAAATATTCGTTAGATATTCGATCGAATGTCTATTTATTTAGTATGTTCTGTCAATAGTTTATGACACTGTTCTTATTTGTATGTGAACTACTTGAAGGAATGGTTGAAACCCTACGCGGCGTTCTGCTTTCTGCGAGACTTCTTCGAAACTTCAGACCACAGCCAATGGGGTCGTTTTTCTCAATTTTCGAAAGACAAGGTGAAGATCTCTGTCATTTCCTTTTGCTTGGAATTAGAGTTTGAATGTGTTAAGATTAAGACTTGTTTCTTCATATATGCAACCTCCCAAAGAATTAAATTCATCTTAGCATGTATTATAATTAAATTACATGTTATTCCCTTCTTTCACAGCTTGAGAAGCTTATCTCAAAGGACAGCTTGCATTATGAAGTCATCTGCTTCCACTATTATATCCAATATCATTTGCACCAACAGGTACTTAAAATCACAAATTTATATGTTACATTATTTTCTCTGCAGTCAAATGGGATGGAAGATGACATTGTATTTCATTGTTTGCTGACATTGTGAAATAACAGTTGACAGAGGCAGCAGATTATGGAAGAGAGAAAGGAGTGATATTGAAAGGAGATCTTCCAATAGGTGTCGATAGAAACAGTGTAGATACCTGGGTTTATCCTACTTTGTTCCGCATGAACACGTCGACGGGAGCACCTCCAGATTACTTCGATAAAAATGGACAAAATTGGGGCTTTCCAACCTACAACTGGGAGGAGATGTCAAAGGATAACTATGCTTGGTGGCGTGCTCGTTTAACTCAGGTTTTACTAAAATTCAGGAACCTTTTATTGCCTGCTCTTGAACTTTGTTGACCATATTATTAACCTTATTCATACATAATTTTCATGTTTGAATCATAGATGTCAAACTACTTCACAGCATATAGAATTGATCATATATTGGGATTCTTCCGAATTTGGGAGCTTCCAGATCATGCTATGACTGGTTTAGTTGGAAAATTCCGCCCCTCTATTCCTTTAAGCCATGTATGTTTGGTCATTTCAAAATAAAATATTTCCATTTAAGTGCGAATGGTTGTGCAAAATTTTGTAAAGAAATGTTATTCTACCACAGGAAGAACTTGAAAGAGAGGGGATATGGGATTTCGATCGCTTGAGCCGTCCGTATATCAAGGCTGAGTTTTTACAGGTAGCTACGCTATGAATCTACTTGGTAATCCTAAAATGCTATATATTTGATTCTGGTACCCTGAAGTACATTGTTTGTTTTTTTTTTCAGGACAAATTTGGAGCTGCCTGGGGATTTATTGCGTCGCATTTTCTTAATGAATATGAGAAAAGCTTATATGAGGTGATACTTAATTATGATGGATGACATTGATTTACATCAAATTTAATCTTGAGTTGTCTATGCTATCTATTGGGAACAGTATCAGGTGCTAGGAAATGGACCATTCAGTTAGTTATTAGTTTTGTGCAGTCTAATTTCTTCACATTGTGCTGAAAATATGCACTTTTCTTTTTATCTTAAGGTGTAGAAGATTTCAGAATGTAGAATTCGGAACTCTGTTATTAGTGATACCGATTTCATATCACTTGGATGGGTTCCTGCTTTGTATAAAAGACAGAGATCTAGATCTATTGAGCACTTTTTTGGGGTCAATTAGAAATGTAATTTGCATTATTTTGAGGATTAAGAAAAGTAATTGAGTGCAAGAATTATTGAGGTTGTTCTGGATGTTGCAATATAAGCAGAGTCTAATGAAGTATGAACATTTATTTCCCAAGTCATTTAAAATTCGTTATATATCACTTTATACTTGAGTTGTGCGACCTTTAATGATAGGGAAACTTATCAGACTAGTCAAATCTAGAAAATAATTACAAATACGGTCACTTAAAAAAAAAAAAATAGCAAATGCAGTTATTGGTATTATCTTATAATATTGGTATTATTGAGTATTTATAATACATAATACTTGTATTAATGGACATTTATAATACAGTATTAAAAAGTATTAATGATTGTGAATGCAAATATTTTAGCATTTGTATACATTTGTAATTACTTTGTGAGCCCATCAGTACAATTTCTCTTAATGAAATTATGTTTGATGAATTTTGCATGTTTTTTTTCCTTGCTATTTAAATTGTTTGCTGCTTTGCATTCTAGTTACATCACTTTACATGCAGCTTGTAGTTTTTCATGCATCATGATCATTGGAATGAAGTGTTTCTATCGGCATACGAGAGTGTTGAATGTGACTATGTGATTTAGGATATTTTCCTTAGGTGCATTATTCATTATTTTTATTTCTTTTCCTTTATGTAAATACTGTCTTATCTAGCTTAGGGTTTCCCCAGAGCGAGAAAATGAACACTAAACTCTTAAGTTGAATTGATTTCAAGCTGTTATTAGTTTTTCCCTTCTGCTTTAGTCTAATATCCCATGTCTTATCTGGGCATTTTAGTCTTTAATATGATCAATATTTGTTCCTCTTTCTCAGTTCAAGGAGGATTGTAACACAGAGAAAAAAATTGCTTCCAAACTTAAGTCATTTGTCGAAAGTTCACAGTTGCAAAACCCAGACCAGATACGACGCGGTCTTTTCGATCTTATACAGGTAAGAAGATGTAACATTAAAGAATTCTTAGTTTGTGTGAACTTGTTCATGTAAAACCTTAACATCTTCTGAAGGGGTGGGCTGCACGGTTTCTTTATTCACACGGTTCCGTTGAGTTCATCAGTTTTTTGTTGTTGTTTGCAGAACATTATTCTTATCAGAGACCCAGAGGATCCAAGAAGTTTCTATCCACGTTTCAATCTTGAAGATACTTCTAGCTTTAATGATTTGGATGGCCACAGGTTGTTCTTATTCTTCCCTGTAGTACTTTCATATGAGACCTATAACTAAACCTTTTCTTCATGCATTTTTCTTTGGAGAGATTTTTTAACATTGTCCTCTGTATTCTTTATCTTTCTTTCTAAATTTCATCTTTATTTTGGATCTGAAGTTACTGTTTGTTGGATTTTAATAACTTTACGCTTCGTATACGGTGCAGTCAAGACGTTCTGAAAAGATTATACTACGATTACTACTTCCATCGGCAAGAGGATCTATGGCGAAAAAATGCTTTAAAGACCCTCCCTGCTCTCCTTGACTCATCTGACATGTTAGCTTGTGGAGAAGATCTGGGCCTTATTCCTTCATGTGTTCATCCCGTATGACTAGATTATAACTAATCCTCTTTTTCAAATATGCTTTCAAGTAAAAACACTTTTAATACTTTTGGAATGGAAGAAGCCGCAATCGGTTTACCTTGTTACTGAATTCGATGCAGGTTATGGAGGAGTTGGGATTAATCGGTTTACGCATTCAACGTATGCCGAGTGAAGCTGATCAGGAGTTTGGGGTCCCTTCTCAGTATAGCTACATGACTGTAAGCCCTTGCATCTCTCTGTTTTCTTTTTTTTTTCCCCATTTTTAAATTGACTGAATTTTTCACTTACGAAGAGGAAAGAATGCAAAATGGACAAGGAGTCCATCAGAGAATCAAAATAAATTCATCTGCCACTGATAAACTAAGAAGCAAATTTTCAAACCCTTAGTTCAATGGAAAAGTATTGATCTTCTTACGAAATTTTCGACGTATTTGTATACTTGTTCTTAAAGTGGCTGATTACTTTCAAGTCAAAGTTCCACCTAACCAGCATAGTGTTACCTTTGCCTTCGGAAATTTGGAAGAGTTCTTCCAAAAATTATGACACGCTTGGGATTATCTAATCATGGGAACATGTTGTAGGTGTGTGCTCCATCCTGCCACGACTGCTCGACTTTACGAGCTTGGTGGGAGGAAGACGAAGAAAGACGAGGACGGTTTATGAAGAACATTATAGGCTCTGATATATTGCCACCTAGCCAATGTATTCCAGAGATTGCACATTTCATCATTAAGCAGCATTTTGAAGCTCCATCAATGTGGGCTATCTTTCCACTTCAGGTGACAAATAATTCCATCTTAAAATAGACATTTTGAAGCTGTTTTAGTTTTCAATATTGACGAACGTCGTACATTCTACAATAGACATTCTCTCATTATGTTAGTGTTGAGATGCTTTGGAACTATGATGTCCCACGATTACTTAGTTGAGGGTCTCGCTGTCCGGTCAGCGAGTGGGAATCTATATAAACTCTCTTTAAAAACTTTAGCCCTAATTTGATCGACATTCTTGTATTCTTATCTCCTTAATAAAACGGTTTCCTCCTCTGCTTGTGGACATAGTTAACACACTAAGTGAACCACGTAAATCATCATGTTTTGTCTCACGTTCTTTACTATTTATTTATTTATTTTATTGTTGTTTCAGATTTCATAACAGTTTGGATGTCCCTAGTTCTAGTAAATTACCATTTTTAGTTGATTGTCACGCGTTCTCAAAGTTTATACATTCATCTTTTGTATCGGCACCAGGATTTATTAGCAATGAAAGAGGAATACACAACACGCCCTGCAAAAGAGGAAACAATCAACGACCCCACAAATCCAAAGCACTATTGGCGATTCCGTAAGCACATCTATCATAGCATTGTATCGGTTTTCACCACAATTGACGGTTTTCTTGTCTCGAAAATCATCGTAATTCTGTATTCGGTTTTCAGGCGAGCATGTGACATTAGAATCTCTACTAAAGGATAAAGAACTCCAAGCAACCATCAAAGGTCTTGCTCTTGAGAGTGGGAGATCAGTTCCTCATGAAGCCAAACCAGTACTTGTAGATGTTGAAGCTAACATAGAAAAGGTTTCTCTAGCAGCAAAGTCAAATGAAATACCACAAAAGGAGACACTACAAGTCTCATGAATTTGTGAACAGCTTTGAGGTAAATCTTCCCAGTTGTACAATAAGGCTATTTATTTGAGATAGCGGCGAAGGAATCGCTTCGACAAACGTTTTATAACCGAGCATGCTTCTTCTTCTAAGCTTGCCAATAAAAGAGAGAAAAAAAAGTTTCTCTTGTGTTGTTGTATCATAGTTGTTATCGTATTTAACCAATCCTTTCTCCATTATAGTTGTCTTTTGTCTTCTCACAATTATCTGATTCTAATTAGTGATGTTGCCATGAACAAGTACATTAATCTTAAAAAATGACTTCTAACTACAAAGTACTTTTGATGGAGGGCAATTTTGTACCATGCTTTATGGAGACATCCAATGTTCTATCAAGCTCGAGGTGTACTAAAACACAATAGCCATTGAAATTTACACTCGAATGTATCGATTTCTATAAGAATGCAATAAAACATGCAAGTTCATTTTTCAGGAATAATATAAAGCTTGTGTAAGAGACTACTAAGATATAGAAAAGTGAATGAGATTGCCTTTTAATCGATGTAGATTTAAAAAAAAAAAAAAAAAAAAAAAAAAAAAAAAAAAACACAC
>JBBMKA010000026.1:11974035-11988843 GCA_037833695.1 Sechiopsis laciniata | reverse complement strand
ATTGCCTTTTAATCGAGGTGGAGTTAAAAAAAAAAAAAAAAAAAAAAAAAAAAAAAAAAATATATATATATATATATATACACACGTTGTTAAGATATAAAAGTAAAGTATATTTACAACTGATGAATATTTAAATAATGTTTGAACATGATGTATAAAATAATGCCCACATATGTAGTTCAATATGTGCACAATCTATTTGATTATAAACCCAAAAAGATAAAAAAAAAATAAAATAAAGAAAAATAGATTGTGGCTTATATTAAACCATATATGTGGACATTATTTTATACATCATGCTCGGGCATGATCTAAATATTTCTCTTTACAACTTCTCTCACATTTTGACAGTAAATTTGACATCTACGACCTGGGGTCTCATCCAATTATTATTATTATTATTTTTTTCTATTTTCTTGACTTATTTATAATAGAAAATTTTAGGAAAAATATAATTTTAGTCCGTTCTTTTAGTGTAGTTTTTATTTAGTCCTTGTATATTTACTCCTCAAATTTCAGTAAGCTTCAATTGTTGTCTTCGAGATAAAAAATCGTTGTTTACATAATGAATAACGATTAAAATGATAATTAGATTAATTTTAAATTCATGCATATTAATGAAATGATTATTTTGATCTTGATATGAATTTAACTTTAAAAGAAAATAAGTAAAAAAAAAGAAAGAAAGTAAATTCAAAAGACTAACATGATTAAAATTGAGTATTATTAAAATGTTTAGGATTAAATTAAACATTACTAAAATGAAGTGATTATTTTGATCTTGATATGAATTTATCGAATGTTGATTTGTAGTTCGATTAATTAGGTTAGATGCTCTATCTTTGAGGTAGTTGCTTGTCTTTCTAACTAACAAAAAGTATTCTCCAACCTCTTATCTTCAAACTCTCCAAATTTTTCAATCACATTGTCCACAAAAACAAACAAAATAAAACAATTTTTCAATCACCTCTTATCTTAATAATATGGTTTCCAGGTCTGAAGGTATTTTTTAAAGTAAAACTTTGTGTGTGTTTATTTATTATTATTTTTTTTCTTTTGTGTATTTCCCAAGGGGCTCGTAATAAAACAATTTTTTTATTGATTATTTTTATTTTTGAAAAAGAGCAACATTCATTAAACAACTTAAAAAAAAACATTGAGAGCTCCCACTTGAAGGGACTGCAATCTGATCCGTCTCCACATTTTGGAGCGTGATCACACAAAGGAGATAAATTGGAGACAAAATTGATCCTATTAGTATAATCAAGTGTTGGAATAGAAATTTTGACGAATCAAAACTCGTCGCGTCATTATTTAAAATTAATAACAAAGCAAATATTTTATTTAGGGATCAATTATAAAATGATATATTGTGCTCTAAATTAAAATATGACAAACCAAAATGTGCCACGTGGCAGTGTTATGATCGTTTGATTATATTGATAAACGTGATCAAATCCATGAATGATCGAGCTCGGTCAAACGATAATTTGGGCTCGAGATTGGGCTCAAAACGCCTTAGTCTTTAAAAACATTTGGGCCCAAAGCATACTTGTTGGCCCAAACCCAACTCAAAAGATATTTGGGCTCAAAGCCCATTCATTGGCCCAAGTCCATTTGAAGTCCATGGAAAACTTTATAAATAGAGAGTTGCTCCTCCATTTGAAGGAGTTCCAGAATTGAGAAAGACATTGAAGCTTCCTGAAAAAGAGATTAAATGCTTTACTGCATTCTTCTGCAGATTAAAGCTACACAAGAATTCCTGAAGGTTGAAACCATACAACGTAAGCTACGAAACAATACAACGTAAGCTTCTATAAATCTAAGGCTAAAGTTGCTGAAATTATCCAAGTTTGAAGCTACTAAAATTGTCTGAAGATTGAAGCTGTGAAAATTCTTGTATTTGTGAGAGAAGAATCAAAAGAACATAGAATAGAGTTGTAATCCGCTATATTCCATACAAAATTAATATAAAATCTCAAGTTCGTCGAACGAATTACATTTCTTCGGAAATCTCGTTGAACACCAAGATTTCGTTCCATGTTTCTATCTGAAAGGAAGTATCGAGACTCCACACGGTAGAAACTAAATAGGATCCAATTACATTTCATTAATAAATATGTTTGACCTCATCGACCCACAAAAAAAGAAATAAAAATAAATTAAATGGTATAGTATATCATTAGAATTCAAGTAAATTGTTGGTAGAAAAAATAAAAATAATATAAAATTCATATTATCAAAATAGTTGGTAAAAATAATAATAATATAAATAAACACGGGAAAGTAGGGAAAAAAATATAAATATATATTAAATATGATTGAATAATAATGTTTATTTATTAAATAGGATTAAATAATAATTGAAACATTTCATTTAGAAATATGATCAAAATTAGATATATCTAAACAACCATCATGTAGTGACTTAGTGGTTAAAGAGGATATTAGAGTGTTTAAGGTGATTAATTCAATAAAATTAAAAAAAAAAAAAAACTTGTGAAACACAACTTCATTTTTTCATAATCTATTTTTTTTGGAATGGACGGATTTTGGAGTTGAGGAAAGCTAAAAAAGGAGATCAACCACTTGTTTGTTTTTAGTAGATTATAACTTGTACTCAACTCTTCTCAATTTCTCCTCCAACATCTAATTAAACCATCATTACAATTAAAAAAACAAATTATATAAAATAAACGTCTCCTTCTAAACACCAATCTCCAAACAAATTTTTTGCAACATCTTCTCTCCAAAACACTTATTTATATACACTAATGCCGCTAAACAATTATTGACTACAAAGTACTTCTTATCCCTAAATCACTCCATTTTCTCTCTTTCCTCTCTCATCAACTCCAAAATTACACTAAAAAAGTCAGTAGTGCGCTGGTTTTATTGTTTATTGGTAATTCAATTCAACATTACAATCATATGTTCGATCCCAAAAATCAATATTTGACTCTTATTTATTTGAGAGCCCTAATATCTAAGGTTGGTAGTCTCTCTCCAACTTATACTAAAAAAAAAACTCCAAAATCCATATCCCCTTGGAAGGATATTTTGTAAAATTAAAGTAAGAAGAGAAAGAATTAGAAATGAAAAAGTATGGAGAGCGGATCTTGGGGTGATGGAAAATGGGAAAAAAAAGGGGGGGGTTTTGAATATGAAGGTAGTTAGAGAAGTTTTGTGTCTCCAAAAATGGAAAAATGGGTCCAAAAAAAGGGGAGAAAAATGGATGGAAGGGATGGAGATAAAGGGGGTTGAGGGGGGATTGTAGATATTTGGGCACTGCATTAGGGATTGAAGGATTTTAATTTTGCTTTTAATCTGCTCAAAGGGGAGCGGGAGGGCTCTCTCTCATTTTTGCCGTTTACCCAAAAACTGGTTTCTCGCGCTCCCATTCTCTTCCTCTTCCTTTCCCTGAATGCCTTCATCCGTGTTCAGGGTTGGTAATCTTCTTTTCCCTTTCTGGGTTTCTCTTTGTTTTTCCTGTTCTTGCTTTGAAATGTGTATTGATCATCAATGGCTGTGGTTTTAATTTCAATTTTGTTGGGGTTTTGTTTGTTTGTTGGGGTCTTACTTGCTTTTGATGGGAGATGGGTTTGTTTCTGTTTGGTTTATGACAAAATGTGTATCAATCCCATGAATGATTAACTGTTATGATTTTGATTTCTTTTCGATATTCTGGCTTCTGAGGAAATGTGTGTGAACCCCAGGAATGATTGATCAATGGTTATGGTTTTGATTTCCATTTTTGGGTTTCTGTTTGTTTGTTTGTGTTTTACTTTAGATGGGAGAACATTTTGTTTCTGTTGGGTTTTCGGGATATAATTCATCGGTGTTTTTCTTTTCCTTTTCTGGGTTTCTCTTTCTTTCTTAAAATATGTGTGAACCCTGTTAGGATCCCACTGTTATCTCGGAAAAGTGGAGCTTTCTCTCGTCCCTAATTGATTTTGAAATGAATGTGTTGACTAAGCCCAAACGGGTATTCGGTCCAAAAAGATGAAATTGAGATTCAATTCAAGATTCGTGTAACTCAAAAGAGAACATCATCTTGAGGGGCATGTTAAAATCCCACTATTTAAAGTATTTATAAGATAGGTGGACTAATTGATTTTGAGATGGATGTGAGCAGTATCTAGTAAACCCCGGAAATGATCAATCAATGGTTTTGGTTTTGATTTCCTTTTTCTTGGGGTTTTGTTTGTTCATTAGGGTTTTACTTTAGATGGGGAGAACGGTTTGTTTCTGTTTAATACGAGTTTCTAGATGATAGAACTGTTATTTTTCTGTTTGATTGCGTGGATTTGCTTTTTTTTTTCTTTCTTTTTTTATCCATAAGTGTTCGAGCTACGTGCATCTCGACTATTTTTACGGGACATGTTCGTGATCTTACAAGATTTTAATGTCAAGGAAATCAATAAGAAATTATTTAGGTAGTTGATCACCATGGATTGCGGCCATAACATCTTAGATCTTCAAAGCCCTCTTTGACCATGAGCCATGATAGTTGATTGCCTGGAAATTTTGTGCATCAAGTAATGAAGAATGGTAAGAAAAATGGGTAGAACAATCAATGTTCAGCGAGTAAGTTCAGTTTTCTTAGTGTTTCTTTGATACCCAAATGGGAGAATCTTTGTGCCCTGTTTGAACATGGATATAAGATAACCAAAATCCTGAAATTAGTGAAACAGCCATTGTTATAGAGTTAGATTGGGATTTTCTTTTCTCATTTTCTTCATTTGTTTGAGAATTTCTGATAATGACTGATGATCATAGGCATCTGATGATGTTTTTTCTGAGGAATGGGCTAATGGGATGAGATGCCTGAGTCTTATATCTAAATATAAATGAATTTCTTTCTTGGTTTTCTTAACATGGTACTCAGATTCTTTGATTCCAACTTTTCTGCAGGTTGTGATGGATTCCAGAAATTTGGGTGGAAAACGGCATGTATTTGTAAATCATGCATTAACTGAAGTATAAAGCTGCATCTGATATTTTTAAACTTAATCTGACTTTAATGGGTAAGAAAATTTAGGCACTGTTTGATTACTACGGTTTTTCGTTTTTTGTTTATGAAAGTATTTACTCAAGTTCTCTACATATGTTTCATCCTCTCTTAAGCGACTATTCCTAACCAAATTCCATAAAAAAAAAACAAGTATTTGGAAGCTTTTTTTTTTAGCTTTCAAATTTTTGTTTCGTTTTTAAAAACACAAGTAAGATGTAGATATCAAAGTAATGAAACTTATGTGCTGGAGTAGTAGTTATAAACTTAAATTAAAAAAATTAAAAACAAAAAACCAAATGGTCATCAAAGGTGGCCTTAATAATTACCCACCACCTTATTGTTTCCTGCTGTTCTACATTTTTTTTTTATTGTAATGAAATGAATATTGTTTTGTGGATTTTGAACATTACGCGAAGTGTTAAATCATTGCATATGCTGTTGCAAAATGTCAAATTTCTAATAAAGATCTGCATATGTTAATTGATGTGATCTGTTTCATTAGACATACGATGTACAGAAACAACTAAAATTTATCAAAAAAATGATTGTATTATTGATAGCAGTAATGGAGGAATGTGATACGACCCGACTTTCATATTGATGTCAAAATGATTAAAGAAACAACTACAAGATAACCCAAGTTTGAATAAGACTTGTAATCTCCCTTTCTTTCTAGAGAATCATCTTTTAGAGTCCATAGTGTAATCACTCAAAATATTTGGATGGCTTTCTCCTCACACAACCTCTCTATTTATAATGAAAATCCTAACAAATTTCTTAACTAATTACAAATATGACCCTTTAACTATTCCTATTTTAGCTAAGGCCCAAAACGTATCATAATGTTTTAATGAGTTTAATGCTGATAAAATGTAATATAAACCTTGTTTCCTAGAGCAGGCTTTGGGGTGAGCAAAGCTTCGTTAGGATTTGTGGGGTGTTTGGAGTTCCATAAAGCAAGAAGTGGAGTTTCAAACATCTTTGATTTTTTTTAGTTCAACAACAATTAGGGTGAGAATTTATTTAAACTCATGATCTCTTGGTTATGAACAGACACTATATGTCGATTTAGCTACTATTGCTCTTGTTTTTATTTATTTTTATTTTTTTATAACCAGAAATTGGAACTTTGCCTCACTACATAATTGGAGGTATCTACGCTTGTCCCAAGGCCCGAATTCGGAAAATAAGGAATTTTTCAATTAAACTTACTCATGAGTTTTGAACCTAAAACCTCCAAGGGAGCATACTTTGGGGACTCCAAACCTCTACCAACTAGGCTGCCGCTTGGGGACTATCGCTAGATTTACATTATCACGTATTTGCTCTAATTAATTCTAGAAGCACATCAAATAGATATACTTGGATTATTATACTTTTTCTGCACAAATTCTTAATCTTTTACTAGAGTCCCGTGATTAGTAGTTGAATCTGAATGCGTTCTTAGAAATGAGAAATGGACTGATTCGAAATTGTTGTTTTTGATTGGGTTCCAGGGAAGACAGATGCTTAGAGAAAACCGTGATAATATTTCTATTCATTGGCATGCAACTGTCATTGGGCTGCATGAAATTGTACAAAATGGCCATTGTAGTTGATCAACATCATGAATTCAAGCCATTTTGCCGGTCTCAGAGATGTAAGCTTCAATCTTATACCCATCTCGATTACAGTTGTCGTGAAATCGACCAAAACAATCTCGTCATATCCTTGATTGAAGTAACATGTATACATCGAAGCTTTTCGACTCCATGCCTTTCTTTCGTAGAAGAAGTTGACAACAAACCAAGAATTAAAATGGTGGTTGGCCGCGGTACTGCAAGGATACATGCTGTCATAGAAGAGGCTGCAAAAGCTTTGGCGCGTGGTGTTGATCCAGAACCGGTGTCGAGCGGGTTAGGTGGTGCATATATCTTACGGAATGAAAGTGGGGTTAACATTGCTGTGGCAAAGCCTCTTGATGAAGAACCATTTGCCTGTAATAATCCTAAAGGATTTGTAGGTAGGTTGATGGGCCAACCTGGTTTGAAGCGCTCTGTTCGGATTGGTGAAACTGGCATTCGTGAATCGGCCGCTTATCTGCTCGACTATGGTGGTTTCGTCGGTGTTCCTCCAACAGCTTTGGTGGAAATTTCTCATGTTGGATTCCATGTGAATAATTCATTTGGAATTCCAACTCCACTGAGCAAGATTGCATCGCTCCAGAGTTACGTAGAACACGATTGTGACGCTGGAGATCTCGGTCCCTCTAGCTTCTCTGTCACTGCTGTTCATCGCATAGGAATTCTTGACATAAGACTCTTGAATATTGATAGGCACGCAGGAAATTTACTTGTGAAGAGGAAACAAACGCTTGACAATTGTGGTATTGGGGAAGTGGAGCTTGTGCCCATTGATCATGGACTTTGCCTTCCTGAGTGGCTCGATGATCCGTATTTTGAATGGCTTCACTGGCCTCAGGCCTCGATTCCTTTCTCCGAGACTGAACTTGAGTACATTGACAATCTTGATCCCTTCAAAGATGCACAACTCTTGAGTTCTGAGCTTCCTGCTATAAGGGAGGCCTCCATTAGAATCCTCATTCTGTGCACCATTTTTTTGAAAAAAGCTGTAGCTTTTGGGCTTTGTCTTGCTGACATTGGTGAAATGTTGACCCGGGAATTCGCCAGTGGCGAAGAGAACTTAAGTGCATTAGAGAACCTTTGTGCTCGAGCTATGGCCATTGTACCGGCTATCATGTCAGGCAAGAACGAAGCCAAACAAGATTACAGAGACATGGAAATGTTTCAATTCGAAAGCGAAAGCAAATATGGTCACAACAAAGAGGTGTTTGATCCCCAACTCCAAGAGACTCCTGAATTCCTCAAGCCTCCAAAAGTTCCTAAACTTCCTTGTACTCCAACTGGATCAAAGACTGCAACATTGTTCAAAATTGAGATCGAAAAAAACAGATTCAACGACGACATCAATATGTTTCCGAAAATGAGTAACCATGGTAGTTTGATCAAGAGCATGAGTTTCTCGGCGCAGAAACTTCACTGCGAGAGCGGGGCAATCATGTTCGGAGAAATGAGTCGGGAAGAGTGGGAGCTGTTCTTGGATAGTTTTGAGAAGCTGCTACCGGAGGCACTCGACAAGACGAGACATATGAGCTCAAAGCTACAGAGGATGGGAGCTTCTTGCAAGTTCTAAGTTGTTTCATCGTATGGAATCAAAGCGAAACGACATAGAAGTAGAATGCAGTTCGCCCATCTTTGTATATAGTATCGTGGTAAAAGACGAGTTCATAGAGAGAGTAGATGAATTGATGATGTTGATGATGTTGATGATGATGATGATAGGGGCGTAAAGGAAAAAGCGAGTGGTGAGTTAGGTAGCCTTCCTTTCCTTTGTACAACTTTTAAACAAAGTTTTCCCCATATTTTCTTTTGCTTATGACACAAATCAAATGTGCCTGCTGCATTCATAATGTTTTTGTTGCAGGTGTGATAGATAATGTGTCCTTAGAAAATATTATTCAGCTTTTTCCCTCTTTTGTAATCCCATAATTGATTTGCTTATATATACACATGTATCTATGTGTACATTTTGTATTTACCTCTCATTTTATTAATATTCTCTCTCGTCTGGAGACGTAGAGTACTTTCTTGATACACTACTTTTTTGTATTTTCTTGAGTCACTAGAGAAAATTTCTAGAAGTACTGTCCTCTTTATTCACACTAAATTCATAAGTGATAACAATTTTTTTGAGTTACAACAATGAAGGAGGGAGGGACTTAAATCTGTGGCCTTTTGATCATTATTAGGCGTACACTAATATTGTTGAGTTATACTCTTGTTGACAATTGATTAAGTTAATCGTCTCAAAATATTCCTTTCCTGGTACTGAGTTTAATGCCTCTTATTTATACTCTTTGTTGAAAAGAAGTTTGAGCCCTCTTTTTTCTTGCCTTGACATAACCCTAAATTCACTTTCTTAATTCTTCTTTGTTTTACTTTCTTTTAATTGAATGTGTAACTTCTGAAGCTTTTAATTTTTGCAATTTTAGTGAACTTTTATAGTAGTAGGTGGTCACTAATCTTTCTATGATTCGTCACTAGTCATTATCTTATTAACTTTTTATGGCTTGATTTAAGTTTTGTGTTTAGTATGTTAACTTAGTTAAAAAGATAATGTTCTAATTTGATTTGAAGAAGTTATTAATATCATCATTTATTTAAAGGTAAGAATTCATATAAGTTTTGTTTTCTTTCTTAAAACAATTAATCGAGTTGTATGAGTATTAAGAAAGTATTATAACTTTAGTTCAATAAATACACTTTCTATTATCTAAGAAGTCAATAATCCTATATTCTAGTCCATTGAACTAAAAAAGCTCATAAAGCTTAAAAAAATAACTTAAAGTTAGAAAAATGTTAAATATATATTTTAGTCCATAATGCTTGAGTTTTTGTTATAGGAAATTTGTTGCAAAAGCACCCTATTTTAGTTAATCTTTTTAAGAAAAAAAAAAAATCATACATATTAAAATATATATTTTAAAATTTTTTTTTGTTTTTGTTTTTGTTTTTTGTTTTTTAATTGAAGTCATCAATTTTATAGGCTTAATTGAAACTCAAACTCCCAATTTAAATGGATTGAATCAGTTTTTGTCATATTTGGTTTTATTTTATTTTTGTAAGGGACCATTTACTTTGAGATAAGGAGCATAATTGGAATCTTCTAATACCTAAACCAAAGATATACGGAATCAGTGAATCACACAAGTCAATATATTTGTCTTGTAGGAATATTTTTTATGAATATTTGGTAATGTTTAGTTAACTATGTTTCTTTTGTAGTAATCGTACTTGACATTACATAAATTTACCTAATATTTCAAAAATGCCCATACATTATTTATATAATTTTGTATTAATTTAAAATTATTTTAATTTATATAACATAATTGTTTGTATTAAATTTTAATTTCATGCATATAATGAATGATAATTTTATAGTAATTGTACTTTTAATAATATATATAATCAAAGTAAAGAAAATTTTAGAAGAAATAGTATCAACTTTATTTTTTTGTTTTTAATGTAAAATAAAATGTACTTCAAATTAATTTTAAAATGTAAATATATTAAAAAAAAAGGACCATTTGCAAATAAATGATTCTCTCATTGTGAGAATCTTGGAAACCCACCCATCAAAAGAGCATCCAAATCTTGTCGGATGTCTTTCATCCAGGAATCCTAGGATGCACATATATATTAGGATACTCGATTTTCTTCTATTCCCACGAAATGGACATGGTAATCCAAATGTTTATGCCATAAGAGTCTTGGGATTACCTCAAAGTAAATGACTCCTAAAATCTTGACATCTATTGATTTTTTTTTACCTTTTTATTATTCATGAAAGATCTCTTTTTTTTATATTCTATTAAATTGATATAATTCCAACCTCATTTTTTAATTTTTTTTATAAATTATTATTTTATTAAGGACGAATGAATTCAAACCGTTAATCTTTTTGGTTATTGAATGTACACGTTTAGTACAATTATTTTTATTTTCATATGATAATTGATTTTATTCGAATGTTTGAGTTGTATGTAATAAAATAAAAAATGCTTATGCAAGAGATCTAATCCATCACCCACCCTATTATTGAATTAAAAAATAAATAAAACAAAAGTTTTGACACGTGGATAGGGTCCACATGAAATTTTAAGATACAACTGAGGGCATTGGGGTATTTTCACGTAGAAGATGCTTAAATAATCTTCAAAAGTAAAAGAAAAAGAATTTTGGATCTGTTGTGAAAGGAAATGGCAGAGCCCCAAACTCGCGAAAGCTTAGCCAAAAATCCATCACTCTCACCACTCTTTCGCTCCTCTTTCGCCGCCGCCGATCCAGATCCCTCCGACCATCCTCTACCACCGCCGGCCGTCGCCGCCTCCGATTCCGGCGACGCAGGCATCGAGGATCTCGATTTGATCCGAGAACCTAAACGCCGAAAGCACTGTCCGACGGCACTGGAGAATCTCGACGATCTGACTTCGGCTTCGAATCCAAGCTTCGCCTTCACCTTCGACACAAAATTCTGCGGTTTCTCGGCGGAGATCACTCCGAAATTCGGATCGTTCAACTCGATCGCACAGGAAATCGAAACGAAGAAGGAAGAACAGTGCTCGGCTCTCGAATCCGTACATCGCGAAGAAGAAATCGAAGTTGCTGATCCGTTGCTAGAAGCAATTGGAGAAGATCTGGAATCCGTTAAGCGAATTGAAACAACAAATTCATTGTAATGTTAAATCTCTCTTTCTCTATAAATTTCTATATCTATATATATATATTTCTCTGCTTCTCTCTGTGATTGTGAAATTATTGTTGTTCGTTTCGTCCATCAATGGCGGCTCTGAAAATTGCGTTAGGTTTAGGTTTAGGTTTAGGCGATGATCTGCTTGTAAATTAGGGTTGAAATTAATCGGAATGTAAAAGTCAATCAAAATCAAAATCAAAATCAAGAACCAATGGATGAATGAATGAATGAATTGAAGGAATTTGGTCAATTATGGAGATTAGGTTCATAGTTCTGGTGATTTTTTTTTTTTTTTCTTTGATTGAATTATTATTATTAAAATGATGTTTGATTAATGAAGAATTTTAGAAGAAAGTGTTTGGTTGGAATTGGAATTAGTCAGCAACCACTAGTTTTGAGAGCACACGTGCATTGTTTCTTTTTGTTTTTGTTTATTTTCCAATTGTATTTTCTTTAAACTCATTTTACTTTATGCATTTGTCCTTTTACTCCCAATCAATTGCTTTTGTTTTTAGCTTTATTTTTAAAATTAGAATCATTTCACGCTACTATACACAACACACCATTGGCTCGTCCATCATATGCGAGATCGAGAATTTTGTAGTTTAAGCAATTTTCAACGATCTTGAACTAAGAAAGTATGAGAGAGTATGTCTTGAAGTCTGGAGTTTCAATCAATCGGGCTAGGTTGTCCTATTGAGACAATTTATTTTTGGGTTAATAATGATGGTGTAAGTTCAATGACTCATTAGATCTAAAAAATTACATCATTTACACATGAATGGTTACATTCACATACTTAATTCATCAACCTAACTAATTTTTAGGTTATAGAGATTAATTTTGATTTTCTTTTCATTACTTGAATTAAATTCTAACTTTCTTTCAATTATAATGACTAAATTATATCTTTTAAAATGCTAGACATGAAATGCTAATTTTCTTCAAATTTTAAGGATTAAATTTATAAATTAAATATGATTTTCAATCGTGAGATTAAATTAGTGGCATCCAAGCATTTGTGGCCACCTAAGGTTTTTTTAATCAATAGATTAATCGAAATGTATGCAAGTTATTCAAAACACTCATCTCATTTTGGACTTTCTAAAGGTCGATTATAGTTCATACAATCATAGTTAATTAGTTAGATTTTAAATGCTCATCCTCCCAACTCCATATGTTTTAAACTAAAAAAAAAAAAAAAAAATCTATTTTAGTTCTTAAATATTCTTATGGTCATATTAGATCTTTAAAGTTTAAAGCCAAAAGTCAAATTTAAACATAAAAAACTAGTTTAGGGGCTGTTTGTTTGACATATTTAGATAGGATTTAGTTTTAAGAATTATTAATTATCCTCGAAATCTACATTCAAACGAGTTTTTATTAACTCCTCCTCATTTTTACTTTTAAAAATAACTCTCATTTCTAGCAATGCATTTTTAATCGTTCATTTATAACTACTCAATCATTTCCAACCACTCATTTTTAATCCTTCATTTCAAATCAATCAAAATAACTCATTTTTAATTATTTCTTTTTAACTACTAAAAATAACTACTCATTTTAAATCTACATCCAAATAAGGTTTTAACTCTAACTCTTCTACACAAAAGCTACATCTAAACGAATTTTTGGTCACAATTCTCAATTTTTAACTACTCAATATAAGTCCTTAATATAATTCCTTAAACTAAATCCTATCTAAATATGTCAAACAAACACCCCCTCACATTTCTAATTTCATGTTCCTCATTTTAAAGTTTAAGGTTTAAAGTTTCAAAGTGGATATTTGACTTAAAATGTAATTTTAAATCCATGTCTATGCATGTCATATCAAATAAATGGAAAAAAAAGCAGAAGACTAAAAGTAATTTTTATGTAAAGTTGATGAATTAGTATAATAAGAATGAAGAGAAATATCTGAAAAACAAAAGGATTAGAGGAGAAAAATAGTTAAAAAACATTTTTTAAACTACTAAAAAAAAGAGAATTTATTCACAACAATACATTCTACCTCTTGAATTATATTTTCAGCATAATTTTTTTAAAGAATTCATGTATAGCACATGATTTTTATTAATGGTAGAATTCAATCAGTGATAGATTTAATTCTATTCGTGATAGAACTAACCAGTAATAGATCAACGATAAAATTCAATTTAAATTTCGTGCTACAAATGAATTAGTTTTGATTTTGTGCTATAGATGAAAATACTTTGATTTTTTTATTATACATGCAAAATCCAAAAAAAAAAAAAAAAAAGAAAAAGGTAAAGAATTCAATTATATGGTCCCATGCTTAAAAATTAATTTTATAAGACTTTCTTTAAGAGACAAATGTTGTAAGTTTATATGGTCTATCCTATTAAAATAGTTGCCCTATGCATAAATTATCCCAAATTTAATAGACTTTTTATTTTATTTAGTTAATTTGTTTTTTTTTTTTACAAAAAAACAAATTCAGTCATCAAACTTTGTATTAGGTATTATTATTTTGAAATGTTGGCAAGGCATTAAAAGATGATATGAATTTTAAGATTAGTTCAACAAGATTTGAAGCTTTACAATCCAAGGATTTGGTAGGTAATATGTGGTGGGTTGGAGATATATCTTTTGAGTTCATTTCAAATTTGGACCTACTTTTTACTTCTAGATAATTATTTTAAAAAATAAAAACAAAAACGCAATAAAAACATGTTACAACTATTCTTACAAAGTTATTTTGAATTATTTTAGTCTTCGAAATCTATTTTGGTCAAATAAATCATTGAATCAGATAACATATACTAAATTTCAATTGTGTTCTAAATATGTTAAAGTTCCTTTCAATTATTATTTTAAGTTATAATTTTGTCCTTTATTTTTCAATGCTTTTAATCCTGATCAGTCATAGTGATATGATAATATGTTTTATATTAGCCAACATATTATGATTAATAATATATACACTTTACTTTTACCAAATTTAAAGCTGAAAAACAACTTTGACCGCAATTAAAAATTCATCAAGTGAGGTATTATTATATAATGAGCATATAATATATCTTCCTCCAGTTAAAAATTAAAACCCACTTTGTCGGGTATTGCCTAATATATAATGTTTTTTTTTTCGTTCTAAAAATTTCATAAATATTCATTTTGATTTTTTGGATTTGAACTTTAAGTTTTAAGGAAGATATGGTTTTTGGCATGGTTAATTTCTCTATCCGACATCAATAATGGTATAAAATATCAACTTTTAGATGGAGAAGATCAATTGAGTTTATACGTATCTCGACTATTTTCACTTAATATGCATTATGATTATACTATATTTGGAGGTCAAAGAATCTGTTAAAAAGACTTTTTTTTGTAGGTGGTCACCATAATTGAACCTATCATCCCTTAATTATTTAATATCGTTTTTTTTTTACCATTAAATTATTTTATGATGATTAGATCAATTGAATAGATCTATTTTATAATTCTTCAACAATATA
>JBBMKA010000026.1:11940438-11961942 GCA_037833695.1 Sechiopsis laciniata | reverse complement strand
ATACTAACAAGTTCAGTAACAGAAATATCGTTCAAACACCTATCCACTAACATGCTTAGAAAACGGTAACACACAACCAGAAAACTATTAATGTCAAGTGCAGGGTCCACAAAACCCCGACAAGGAAATCTTTACCTGGAAAGTAAGCAAAACGACAACACAAACAATGCTCATTGAGTTGCAGAATACCAACACGAGTAACAACATAGGCATAGCAATTAACAAGTACACAATTAATATCTAATAGCTAAACAACACTAGGTATCCAAAGTCACAAGGCTTAGGAAATAATACCCCTAAATAAGAAAACAGGTCAAGCAGCAAGGCTTTGGCGAAGGCGAAGCTGCTCGCAGACGTGCGCAGGAACGAGAGCAGGCGAGGCGAAGGCGAAGATCGCTGGAGTGAAGATCGAGATGAACGCAGCATGGTGGATTGGCTCGAATAAGCGAACGGGCGTGGTCTCAGCTGCAGACTCGAGCGTGCGACGAAGGGCTGTGCGAAGGTGATCAGCGGAGAGGGATGGTGACCGGGAGGCTACGAATAGCACAAGGTCAACAGATCTTAACAATAGGCCACAGAAATACCCACGGAGAACAAGAATGGTTTCGAGCGAAACGTACCTGAGGCAAACGGCCGCTCGTGAAGACGCTGTGGTACAGAACGTCTCGGCGAAGGGTACGCAGAATTGAGCGATCGCGATGCTGCGATCGCAAGGCTACGGACGCGCAAGGGAGACAGAGGCATGACTTGGCGATCAACTGTTGCTCTCGATAAGGGCTAAAGAATAGGCGAGCTGGGGGCTGTGCACGGCGAAGAGCAGCGATTGAAGATGGAGTTTTTTCGGTAGGATCTAGGGTAGAGATGCTCTATACGAATTGAGAGAAAGAGAGAGAAAGAGAGAAAGAAAATGAGATTTGAGGAAAAAATAAGGGGTGCGACTAGGTTTTAAGTCTTGAGCAAAAAGAAGGATTCAACGGGATTGTGACACGTGTCCTCAAGAGTTGTGGCTTCGAGTCCTGGCGAAGGCACTTTTAGCAATTAATTTCTTTCTTTTTCTCTTTTAACCCCAAAAGAACTCCAAAGCTTTCCAAGATGCAACTCTAACCCTGGAAACCTAAAATCGAAGGAATAACCGAACTCAGTAAACGATTGAAGCAGTCCGAGACCCCTGAAGGCAAAATTACCAAAATGCTCTTAAAAGCCTAACTGCCCTAACGGCCCAACCGAACACCCAAAAAAACGATCGAACATACCTGGAGAATTGGAATGGAAGACTGGGCCGTTACCTTTGGACATGATGGATAGGGTGCTCAAAGCATTCTTGAACAGCTTCGTCATCGTGTTCATAGATGATATTTTGATTTATTCTAAGACCAGAGAGGATCATGCCACGCACATGAGGCAAGTGTTGACAGCATTAAGAGAAAATCAGTTGTTCGCCAAGTTCTCCAAGTGTGACTTTGGTTAGAGACAGTGGCCTTCCTTGGTCACGTGGTCTCTAGAGATGGCATTATAGTGGACCCCCAAATCGACCATGGTCGCAGAGATTCACAGCTTTTTGGGTTTGGCAGGCTATTACCGGAGGTTCATCAAAGACTTTTCCGCTAAGGCAGCACCCCTTACTCGGTTGACGAGGAAAGATGTTGATTTTTTTTGGGATTTCAGTTGCGAAGAGAGCTTTGCTTTGTTGAGGCACAGTCTGACGTCTGCACCAGTGTTGTCAGTTCTAGAGGGAACAAGTGGGTTTGTTGTGTACAGTGACGTTTTTAAGTCTGGGTTGGGTTGTATTTTGATGCAGCACGGTAAGGTAATTGCTATGCTTCTCGTCAGCTGAAGCCTTATGAGAAAAACTATCCGACTCACGACATGGAGTTAGCAGCAGTTGTGTTTACCCTGAAAATCTAGAGGCATTACTTGTATGGTGAAAAGATTTAGATGTTTACAGACCACTAGAGCCTTAAGTACTTCTTCATTCATAAGGAGTTAAACATGAGACAGAGAAGATGGCTTGAGTTGGTAAAGGACTATGACTGTGAGATCTTGTACCATCCAGGTAAGGCCAATGTTGTGGCTGATGCCTTGAGTAGGAAGACATCGCATTTTAGAGCTTTGTTGTGTTTCCAGTTCCATTGCGAAAAGAGTTAGAGCGAGCCGGTATAGCAGTGTTGTTGGGAGAGGTTATCGCCAGGGTAGCCTAGTTGACTGTCCAGCCTTCGATCAGACAGAGGATCATTGATGGCCAGCTGAGTGATCAGATAATGATTTTGATTTTGTGGTAGCACCAGATGATGGTTTGAGGTTTAAAGGACGCCTTTGGCTGGCTGCAAGCTGAGCTGCTCACCGAGGCTCACAATTCCCCATTTACTTGGCACTCTAGGGGTACCAAGATGTATCAGGATCTTAAGTAGACCTTCTGGCGGAACAACATGAAAAGAGACATTACAGAGTTTGTTAGCCCATGTCTCACTTGTCAGCAAGTGAAGGCTCCTAGATAGAAACCCGCAGGTTTGTTACAGCCATTGAGTGTGGCTCAGTGGAAGTGGGAGGAGATCTCAATGGATTACATTTCTAGGTTGCAGAGGACATCGAGAGGGTTTACTCAGATCTGGGTTGTTGTTGACCGTTTGACCAAGAGTGCGTACTTCATTCCCGGTAGGATCACTTATACCCTGGAACAGTGGGCACAGTTGTTTTTGGAGCAGATCATTCGGTACCATGGGGTGCCAGTAAAGATTATGTCTGATCGAGATTCCCACTTTACTTCTCACTTCTAGAGGGCACTCTAGAAAGGTTTGGGTGTTGAGTGCAGTTTCAGCACCGCGTTTCATCCTAAGACAAATGGGCAGACGGAGAGGGTGAATAAGATTCTTGAGGACATGTTGCGAGCCTGTGTGCTAGATTTTTCGGGTAGTTTGGACCAGTATCTATACTTGATGGAGTTTGCCTACAATAACAGTTACCAAGTGACGATTCAGATGGCCCTGTTTGAGGCCTTGTATGGTAAGCGTTGCAGGTCTCCAGTGTTCTGCGAAGAGGTTGGTGACAGACAGGTTTTGGGTCCCGAGTTGTTACAGCTGACCAACGATGCAGTTCAGAAGATCAGGGATCGCATGTTAACAGCACAGAGTAGGGAGAAAAGTTATGCTGATGTTCAGTGTCGAGACTTTGAATTTGAAGTTGGCCAGCATGTGTTTCTGAATGTGGCACCAATGCGTAGAGTTTTGAGGTTTGGTAAGGGGGCAAGTTGAGTCCCAGGTTTTAGGGCCTTTCGAGATCCTTGAGTGGATCGGTTCAGTGGCGTACCAGTTGGCTTTACCTCCGTCTTTGGCAGCAGTACATAACGTTTTCCACTTGTCGATGCTACGTCAGTATGTGGTAGATCCGTCTCACATTGTTGATTATGAGCCGTTAGAGCTGAATAAGGATTTGAGCTTCGAGGAGAAGCCAGTGCAGATTTTAGCCCAGGAACGTAAGACCTTGCGTAACCGGGAGATTAACCTTATTAAGGTTTAATGGAGGAATAAGAGAACAAAGGAAGCCACGTGGGAGTTAGAGGACGAGATGAGGACGCATTATCCAGAGTTATTCCAGTCTTAAGACTTTCGAGGACGAAAGTCTTAAAAGAAGGGAATATTGTAATGGCCCAGTTTTTCATTCAGGTTCTCCAGGTATGTTCGGTCGTTTATTTGGGTGTTCGATTGGGCCGTTAGGGCAGTTTGAGCCTTTAGGAGCATTTTGGTAATTTTACCTTCAGGGTCAGGGGCTGCTTCTGTCATTTGCTAAGTTCGGGTTATTGCTACGTTTTTAGGTTTCTAGGGTTAGAGTTGCTTTTTTGGGAAGCTTGGAGGTCTTTTTGGTTAAGAAGAGAAAAAGGGAAAAACTGGTTTTTAATTTCTCCCTCGCCAGGACTCAAAGTCGGGATCGCTTGGAAACCCTATTTAAGCATCCTCTTATCCATTTTCCGTAGCCCTAGCCGCACTATTTCCTTTCTCCCTTTCAAAATTCTCTCTTTTCGAGATCACCAAATCGCCGATCCAGCTTCTTCGCCAACCTCCCAACGAGTAGCCTTCACGCCATATTTCTCCATCGTCGATCACTGCTCTTCGTCACGTACAGCCCCTAGCTCGTCTGTTTGTTCGCTCTTACCGAGAGCAACAACCCCTTGATCGCCAAGACGTGCCTTCATCTCCCTTGCGCGTCCGCAGCCTCGCGATCGCAGGCTTGTCTGATAGGACCTAGCATGTAGATTTATGTACCCTGGATTGCACTACTATGCTGCGGTGACTGTTTGTATCTGTGATTGTGATATGCTATATGATATTGTGCAATGATATTGATGTTGAACTCTGTTAGCTCTAGGGTGCTTCTTCTTAACTAGATGTTGTTAGGTTATCATCATCTAGAGGCTGAGAGTGGACCAACGTATGTGTTCCCATCGGTCTGGCTGTGAGGACATATTTCTTACCTCTGGTAGCTGGGTATAGAGTAGCTACCACCCCGGCATAAGCCTAGTTTGTGGCCTGCTAGAGCAGGGTCCTTTCCTTGGTGCAAGCCTGCCTTGGGACGACCTTTAACTTCAGGCGTTGGGTGTGATTCAGGCTGCAGCAGTATGGTGCCGAGGGCCTCCCGCCTGCTGTGGATCAATGCTCACCTTTCTGAGTCATAGGCATGCGCACCTGGATCAACATAGTTTGTGTAGGCCTTCATTTATTCAGTTTGCAGGTGCATGTGGTGTGCGCTTATATGCATTAGATGCCGGGAGGAGAGCTCTCTTGAGCTAGTGTATCAGTACATCTTTCCTTTAAGTTTAGAGCCCGACACTTGGGTACTCTTCCAAGTATCTAGGACCAGCATAGTGAGCTGGTCACCGTAGCCGAGTGTTAGAGACTCTTGAGGTTTTAGGGGTTATGTTGATAAACCATTTGGAGATCCACAGTGGATCCTTAGATGAGATTTAGAGACTTTTTATGGTTTATGCATGTTGTGATTTTACTTGTGTTGAGACTGCCTTTGTGATGTTGATCTGCTTGTGTGCTATGATGCTAGATGATGTGACTTGCGTACTGTACCCCGGTTGGTGATTCTTACTGAGTGCCTTTGTACTCACCCTTATTTCTATGGTTTTTTCTACCAAGTAACTTGGGATAGCACCGGGACGGCTAGAACAGGAGCTGACTGATTATGGACGTCCGCTGTCAAAATTTATTTGTTGTTTTTAATCAGCATGCAGAATAGTTTTCGATTATAAAGGATTTTATGTTTTAAAGTTGTTTGGCATAACTCTGGCCAGAGGCTTAACTATGTTTTAATTGTGAACTGTTCTGAATGAATAAACTGCCAATTGTTTTATTTATAGTTGTCTTTAAGTTTAATTTTGAACGTATTGAACCATGCATGTTGAGTAAAAACCGATTTTATGACCATTTTAGAGTCGAGTTCTACATATAACCCCCAGAATCTCGAGAGTCTCTAACTCTCAGCTAAGGTGATCAGCTCACTATGCTGATCTTGGACACTTGAGAGAGTACCCAAGTGTCGGGCTCTAAACTGAACGGAAAGGTGTACTGATACACTAGTCCGATGGAGCTCTCCTCCCGGCATCTAATGCACATATGCTCACACCGCATGCTCCTACAAACTGGATAAATGTAGGCCTACACAAACTATACCAGTCCAGGTGCGCATGCTTATGACTCGAAAAGATCCATAGCAGGCGGGAGGCCCTCGACACCATACTGTGGCAGCCTGTTCACACCAACGCCTGAAGCTAAGGGTTGTCCCAAGGCAGGCTTGCACCAAGGAAAGGACCCCGCTCTAGCAAGCCACAAACTAGGCTTATGTCGGGGTGGTAGCTAATCCACATCCAGCTGTCAGGGGTAAGAAATCTGTCCTTACAGCCCAACCGGTGGGGACACGTACATTGGTGCACTCTCAGCTTCTGGATGTTGACAACCTAATAGGATCTAGCTAAGAGGAAGCACCCTAGAGCTAACAGAGTTCAACATCAAAACATTGCACATTAACATACAGAATGCCAACAGTCAATAAACATAGCAGTCACTGTGAACAGAAAGGTGCAATCTAGGGTGCAACATTATACATGCCAAGTCCTATCAGACAAGTCATACAATCAAATCCACTAGCACATATGCATCAATAAACCTGCAAAAGCCTATCCACTAACAAGTCCATACAACAGATAACCTTCAAGAGCCTATACACTAACATGTACATTGAACAGGCAATAACAAGCAAAGCTATCCACTAATAAGTTCATTCAACAGTTCAGCATTCAGAAGCCTAGTCCACTAGCATGCTCAGCAATAGAAACAACGGCCATACAACCTATCCACTAACAAGTTAATAAAGCAGTAACAAACATCTAAAAATCCATCAATGGCAAGCGTAGGGTCCACACAACCCCGACAAGGAAATCCTTACCTGAAACCCACAGAACAAACAATACCGAAATATGCTCTTAGAGCTGTAGAGAACCAACCAAGAATAACAACGTAGGTAAAAATAAAAGTATTAATTAATAAATAAGCAGCTTCACCTTAGGCTAACAAGATCGTCTGGCTTGGAAAAAAGGGAAATTACCCAAACTAAGAAGCCAAGGCCTCGACAGCAAGGAGGCACGACACAACGCGAGTCGGACTGCTGGCTGCAGGCGAGACCTAGAGCAGGCGAGGCTCAGTGTGGACGAGCGGCTGCGGCAGTAAGGCTGCTGCGTGAACGGCTGCATCGTGCGGTAGCGAGTGGGCAAGTGGGCTGTTGCGGCAGCGAGCGAGTGAGCGGGCAAGCGGCTGGTGCGGTAGTGAGCGATCGAACAGGCGAGCAGCAGGCGATCGCGTGGGCGATCGATGCTTGTAGTGCGGCGAAGGCGTGAACGGCTCAGGCTATAATTGATCGATGGCTGGTGTGTGCGAAGGGTAGCAACGAGGCTACGATTGGTGATGCTCGGTGACGATGGTTGGGCTGCTCGGCAAGTGCTCGGCATTGGGAGATTGGCGAAGGAAAAGGGGGTTTCGGTGGGGGTTTGCGGCAAGAGAAGAAGAGGAAGAGATAACCTTGAGTTTTCTTTCCTATTGATCGATCAATCACAACAAAACAAGGGAAACCCTTTTTCTTTTTAATTCTTTTAATTAAAACCATTAAACTCAAAACTTCTTCTTCTCAAAATGACCCCAAAGCTTCCATCCTACAAAACTAACCCTGAAGCCCTGTAAAACATAAAAATAGCCCTGGTCTCAGTCAAACTGCAAGAACAACCCTGAAAACCAATAATTTACCAAACTAACCCTAGGGGTAAAATGACCAAAATACCCATGAAGGCTAGAAATGCCCTAATAGCCCAACGGAATAACCAAAACAATCAAGAAACATACCTGGGGAACCAAGATAAAAACCTGGGCTGTTACAATACTCCTTTATTTTATGATTTTCATTCCCGAAAGTCCCTAAGACTGAAATAACTCCAGATAATGCGTCCTCATCTCGTCTTCCAACTCCCAAGTTGCTTCCTCGACTTTCTGACATCTCCACTGAACTTTAACCAAACTGATCTCCCAGTTACGCAAAGTCTTGCGCTCTCGGGCTAAAATCCTAACAGACTTCTCCTCAAAGCTCAAATCTTTATTCAGCTCTAGCGGCTCATAATCCACGATGTGAGACGGATCTGCCACATACTGACGTAACATCGACATGTGAAAAACACTATGCACTGCTGCCAAAGACAGGGGTAAAGCTAAGCGATAAGCAACTGAACCAATCTGCTCAAGAATCTCGAAGGGGCCCACAAACCTGGGACTCAGCTTTCCACGCTTACCAAACCTCAAAACTCCACGCATCGGTAACACTTTCAGAACACATGCTGACCAACCTCAAATTCTAAGTCGCAATGCCGAACATCAGCATAACTTTTCTGTCTACTCTGCGCTGTCAACATATGAGCCCTGATTTTTTAAACTGTGACGTTAGTCATCTGTAACAACTTGGGACCCAAAACCTGTCTATCACCAACCTCCTCCTAGAACACTAGAGATCTGCAACACTTACCATACAAAGCCTTAAACGGAGCCATCTGAATCGTCGCCTGATAACTGTTATTGTAGGCAAACTCCATCAAATACAGATACTGGTCTCAACTGCCCAAAAAATCTAATACACAGGCTCGCACCATATCCTCTAAAATCTGGTTCACCCTCTCAGTCTGGCCATCTGTCAGAGGATGAAACGCGGTACTGAAACTACACTCAGTACCCAAACCTTTCTAGAGTGCCCTCTAGAAGCGAGACGTGAACCGAGAATCTTGATCAGACACAATCTTCGCTGGCACCCATGGTATCGAACGATCTGCTCCAAGAACAACTGTGCCTACTGCTTCACGATCTAAGTGATCCTACCGGGGATGAAGTGCGTACTCTTGGTCAACCGGTCAACAACAATCTAGATCTGAGTAAACTCTCTTGGTGTCCTCGGTAACCCAGAAATGTAGTCCATGGAGATCTCCTCCCACTTCCACTGAGGCACGCTCAGTGGCTGCAACAAACCTGCGAGTTTCTGTTTAGGGGACTTCACTTGCTGAGAAGTGAGACACCGGTTAAAAAACTCTACAATTTCTCTCTTCATGTTGCTCTACCAGAAGGTCTGCTTAAGATCCTGATACATCTTGGTACCTCCTAGGTGCCAAGTAAACGGGGAACTGTGAGCCTCAGTGAGCAACTCAGCTCGCAGTCCAGCGTCTACTGGCACACAAAGGTATCCTCTAAATCTCAAACCACCATCTGGTTCTACCACAAAATCCAAATCTCCATCTACTTGAACCCTGGCAATCAATCTGCTCAACTCGAAATCACTCAGCTGGCCATCAATGATCTTCTATCTGATCGAAGGTGAACAGTCAACCGGGCTACTCTGGTGGTAACCTCTCTCAATAATACTGCTATACCGGCTCGCTCGAACTCTTTCTGTAATGGAAGCTGGGAACTCAACAAGGCTGCAGAATGCGATGTCTTTCTGCTCAAGGCATCAGCCACAACATTAGCCTTACCCGGATGGTACAAGATCTCGTAGTCGTAATCCTTTACCAACTCAAGCCATCTCCTCTGCCTCATGTTTAACTCCTTCTGGGTGAAGAAGTACTTGAGACTTTAGTGGTCTGTAAACATCAAATCTTTTCAGCGTACAGGTAATGCCTCTAAATTTTCAGTGCAAAGACGACCGCTGCCAACTCCATATCGTGAGTCAGATAATTCTACTCATAGGGTTTTAGCTGACGAGAAGCATAAGAAATTACCTTACCGTGTTGCATCAAAACACGACCCAAACCAAACTTAGAAATATCACTGTACACAACAAAACCACCTATTCCCTCCGAAACTGACAACACTGGTGCAGACGTCAGACTGTGTTTCAACAAAGCAAAACTCTCTTGGCAACTGGCACCCCAAACAAACTCAACACCTTTCCTCGTCAACCGAGTAAGGGGTGCTGCTTTAGTAGAAAAGTCCTTGACGAATCTCCGGTAGTAGCCTGCCAAACCCAGAAAGCTGCGAATCTCTGCGACCGTGGTCAGTCTGGCCCATGAACTCACTGCATCAATCTTAGTGGAGTCTACTGCAATACCTTTACTAGAAACAATGTGACCTAGGAAGGCCACCTGCTCTAACCAGAAATCACACTTGGAGAACTTGGCGTACAACTGATTTTCTCTTAATGCTGTCAACACTTGCCTCAGTTGCGAGGCATAATCATCTCTAGTCTTAGAATATATCAAGATGTCATCGATGAACACAATGACAAAGCTGTCCAAGAGTGCCTTGATAACGCTGCTGGTGCATTGGTTAGCCCGAAGGACATAACCACAAACTCGTAATGACCATACCTCGACCTGAATGCTGTCTTAGAAATGTTCGCATCTCTGATCCTCAACTGGTGGTAACCAGGCCTCAAGTCTATCTTAGAGAACACAGAAGCTCCTTGAAGCTGGTCAAACAAATCATCAATACGAGGCAAGGGATACTTGTTCTTCACCGCGACTTTATTCAGCTCCCTGTAATTTATGCAAAGGGGCATTGAACCTTCTTTCTTTTTTACAAACAAATAGGTGCTCCCCATGGAGACACACTGGGACAGATGAACCCTCTGTCCAACATCTCTTGCAACAGCACTTTTAACTCTTTCAGTTCTGCTAGCGCCATGTGGTACGGAGCCTTTAAGATAGGGAGAGTCCCAGGTTCGAGCTCAATGGTGAAGTCAACCTCTCTCTGTAGGGGTAAACCGGGTAACTCCTCTAGAAACACATATGTAAACTCCTACACTACCGGTACCTGATCAACGAATAACGAAGGATGACCTTCTCCAGACATCTTTGCCAAGTAGCCTCAAGCTCCTCGAGCTAGCAAACGATGGGCTTTTGCTGTAGAAATCAAAGGCGGGTAACCTCTGCTTTTGTCACCGATAAACTTGAAGCTTTGCTTCTTGGGCGGCTTGAACACAACTTCTTTTTTGCGGCAGTTAATCAACGCGTGGTTCTCAGCTAACCACTCTATACCAAGTGTCACATCAAACCCACTCATAGGTAGAACTATAAGGGTAGCTGCTAACAGCTCTCGAGATGCCAAGATCTGGCCGTTTCTAACCTTCTCACTCGCAAGCATACTAACTCCCGAAAGAGTTGCAACGCACAACTCGAATCCTAGAGGTTCTAGTTCCAAACAGGCTTGTCTAACAAACAATGCAGAGATAAACGGGTGGGTCAAGCCCGAATCAAACAGTACATATGCATAGTGGTCCAAGACAAGTAATGTACCTGCGAAAACTGCATCTGTCCTCTCGGCCTTATGCCAAGTCGTGGCAAAAACTTTGCCCTATTGCTGAGCCGGTTTAACGTCTGTTCCAACGTGTGGGCACACTCTGGCTATGTACCTCTCCTTTCCACACTTGTAACATGCCCTAGGAGAAGCTTCACATAAACCATAGTGAGATTTGCCACAGGTCTGGCACTGGGGTGGCTGTCTGACTGCACCTTGCTGACGACCCTGTTGTCGTCCCTGATCTCTGCCCTAAAAATGGCCCTGACGGCGCTGCTGCTGACCTTCCTGCCCGAAAGTCCTAGAGGGCTCAAACTTTCTTTTTTGCCCTAAACTAGTTGCCACATTCTAAACTGTTGCAGCTGAGGTTTTCACTAAAGGGTACTTTCTGTTATAAATCTTGGCCAAAGCCACAGTCCTAGTGTAAGTCTCTAGAGCGAGTGCCCTAACATCTTGGGCGACCTCTAACCTGAGTCCTCGAATGAATTTCTTGATTTTCAACTTTTCAGTAGCAATAAGTTCTGGAGCAAAATAACTGTGCTCTGAGAATCTCTTCTCGTACCCAGCAATACTGTCATCTCCCTGTTTCAGATTGGCAAAAGCCTCAACCATTTCTTATTGGGCTTCCTCACTAATGCACTAAGCCCTGAACTCGGTTCTGAAGAACTTCAAAGTGGCTGGTGGAGACCCCTCAAGTCTGACCCCGTCAGTGGACTGCCACCACCAAATGGTTGTCTCTGTCAACACGTGTGCTGTACATCTCGGCCTCTGCACATCTGGATAAGCCATAACTCGAAAAATGTACTCTAAATGTGCCAACCATTTAGCTGCTACCAGCGGGTTTTCAGATGCATCAAACTCCTTGGGTTTCCACTTAACAAAATCCTTTAGCCACTTGCCACCCTCGACGGCACCCTCAGGAATCTTTGGCTCAACATCAGGCTTCTGCTGAGCTGGCTGGGCTGGGAGCACTCTCTGCCCTGCTGGAAGGACTACTACACCCCCAGGTGGTGCCTGCTGGAACAGCTGGGCAAACTAGGCCATCTGTGCCCGAGTCTCTGCCTACTGTGCTACCAAAAGGGCCTGAGTCTCTGCTCTCTGTTCAGCAAGCATACCCGTAACCATCTCACGCATGGCTACTCCAAACTCTACTCCAAGAGCAGCACTCGGAACAGTCTCTGCTCCTCTTTTTGGCAAGATAATCGTCGAGGCCAAAGATGGCCTTACAGTCGGAGCAGCTCTAGAAGTGGTCTCTTCTACATCTGGCTAGTTGCCACCACCTCTGTTGGAGGCAGCTGACGTCCCCACTCCACTGCGTATAATCGGCATCTCTCGTGATCTACACCCAAACCACACTGAGTTAGTCCATGCTCGGACCAACATTGCCAACAACAAACTAAGACAAGTATGTTAGATGCAAGTACTTTAAACAAAACCCTTAAAATAATTAACTTATAACATACCTGACGGCTGTTAGAGTGCTGATGATCATGGGGACAACGACCTAACTCAGTAGGTCAGTCTACAGAATCTATGACTCTGAGCTCTGATACCAACTGTAAGAACCCGACCCTAAGACAGTCCTAAGAGTAGTTCTTACTCGCATGAATTTAAAACATGTAAAATCCGACAATTAAATAATTCAGCTGGAAATCAACATTTATTAGCAAGCAACAATCCAAATAAAAGATTATTCAAAACCAATACAAATGAATCCTCTGGCCAGAGTTTATTAAAAACAGTCCTAAAACCAGTTCCTTAAAACCCCCTAACATGCTGAATCTGCAAAAATAATGAAAGAGACGATGCAACAGACTCCCATGATCCATCAGCTCATCCTCTAGCCGCCCTGATGTTGTCCCAAGTTACCTGGTGGAAAAACCACAGAAATAAGGGTGCGTACAAAGACACTCAGTAAGAATCCCCAGTCGGGGTACAGTACACAAGTCACATCATCTAGCATTCTAGCATACAAGCAATCCAAACATCACATAGGCAGTCTCAACACAAGCTCAATCATAACATGCTAAAACCTCGAGAGTCTCTAACTCTTGGCTAAGGATCCACTGCGGATCTCCAAATGGGTTAGCAATATAACCCTTTAGAATCTCGAGAGTCTCTAACTCTCGGCTAAGGTGATCAGCTCACTATGCTGATCCTAGACACTTGGGAGAGTACCCAAGTGTCAGGCTCCAAACTGAACGGAAAGGTGTACTGATACACTAGCTCGAGGGAGCTCTCCTCCCAGCATCTAATGCACATATGCGCACACCGCATGCTCCTGAAAACTGGATAAATGTAGGCGTACACAAACTATGCCAGTCTAGGTGTGAATGCCTATGACTCGGAAAGGTGTCCACTGATCCACAGCAGGCGGTAGGCCCTCGAAACCATACTATGGCAGCCTGTTCACACTAACGCCTAAAGCTAAGGGTCGTCCTAAGGCATGCTTGCACTAAGGAAACTCTAGCAGGCCACAAACTAGGCTTATGCCGGGTTGGTAGTTAATCCACACCTGGCTGCCAGGGGTAAGGAATCTGTCCTCACAGCCCGACTGGTGGGGATACGTACATTGGTCCACTCTCAAACTTTGGATGATGACAACCTAACAGGATCTAGCTAAGAGGAAGCACCCTAGAGCTAACAGAGTTCAGCATCAAAACATTGCACATTAACATATAGAATGCCAACTGTCAATAAACATAGCAGTCACTGTGAACAGAAAGGTGCAATCTAGGGTACAACATTCTACATGTTAGGTCCTATTAGACAAGTCATACAATCCTAGCCACTAGCATATATGCATCAATAAACCTGCAAAAGCCTATCCACTAACAAGTCCATACAACAGATAACGTGTAAGAGCATATCCACTAACATGTACATTGAACAGGCAATAAAAAGCAAAACCTACCCACTAATAAATTCATTCAACAGTACAACATTCAGAAGCCTAGTCCACTAGCATGCTCAGCAATAGAAACAACAGCCATACAACCTATCCACTAACAAGTTAATAAAGCAGTAACAAACAGCTAAAAATCCATCAATGGCAAGCGCAGGGTCCACATAACCTCGACAAGGAAATCCTTACCTAAAATACACAAAACAAACAATATCGAAATATGCTCCTAGAGCTGCAGAGAACCAACCACGAATAACAACATAGGCAAAATAGAAGTATTAATTAATAAACAAGCAGCTTTGAAAACACTAGGCTAACAAGATCGACCGGCTCGGGAAAAAAGGAAATTACCCAAACCGAGAAGGCAAGAGCCTCGGCAGTAAGGGGGCACGACACAACGCGTGCAAGATTACTAGTTACGGGCGAGACTGAGAGCAGGCAAGGCTCGGCGTAGGTGAGGGGCTGCGGCAGTAAGGCTACTGTGTGAACGGCTGCGTCGTGCGGCAGCGAGCGAGCGAGCGGGCGAGCGGTTGACCATTGCGCAGGCGTGCCGTGCAGCGAAGGCGGGGGCAGCTCGGGCTGTGACTGATCGACGGCTGGTGTGTGCGAAGGGTAGCAACGAAGTTGCGATTGGTGAGGCTCAGTGACGATGGTTAGGCTGCTCGACAAGGGCTCGGCGAAGGAGAATGGGGTTCTCGGTGGGGGTGTGCGGCAAGAGAATGAGGGGAAGAAATGGCCTTGAGTTTTCTTTCCTGTTGATCGATCAATCACGCCAAAACAAGGGAAACCCCTTTTTCTTTTTAATTCTTTTAATTAAAACCATTAAACTCAAAACCTCTTCTTCTCAAAATGACCCCAAAGCTTTCATCCTGCAAAACTAACCCCGAAGCCCTATAAAACATAAAAATAGCCCTAGTCTCAGTCAAACTGCAAGAACGACCTTGAAAACCAATAATTTACCAAACTAACCCTAGAGGTAAAATGATCAAAATACCCCTGAAGGCTAGAACTGCCCTAACGGCCCAACGGAACAACCGAAACAATCAAGAAACATACCTAGGGAATTGGGATGAAAACCTGAGCCGTTACAGAATGGGTCACAGACCACGTATTTGGTCCTCGAGAGGAGGATCGAACATGTGGGGTCCTCGAGAGGAGGATCAGACACGTGGAGACCCTAAAAAGGAAGGTCAGACACGTGTCCAACCCCTGTGTGCGTGTGGAAGTGTGGGCTGAACGTAAGTTCGGCCCCCCGTGCGCGTGTGTGAGTACAGCCAAACAAGTTCGGCTCTCATGCGTGTGTGTAAATACAGGCCGAAAGAAAGTTTGACCCACGTAAACAGGGGCAGACAGGCCGAAATTGGGCCCAGACTAGATGTGGGCTCACATGCAGACTAAATACAGGCCCAGTTTGCCAAAGCATTCCTTGAAGAGCCACAAGCCCAATTCGACTTGGCAGTGCCTCACTCCTTCCAGGTGGCAGTAATAATGCATCCGGAGGTTATTCAAGGCTCGTTCAAACAACACGACTGGGAGCCCGCCCCCTAAAAGCGCGTACGTGGAGAAACGAGCATGGACGCCTGGGTAAGGCCAGCCTCTATAAAAGACGTCACAAACAATGCTTAAGGTAAGCTAATTTTGACCTAGAACTCTAACTGAACCCTACTTTCACAAGACTGACTTAGGCATCGGAGTCCACGTGGCTAGTACCACACCGGTGCCCAGTTTTCATCCCTTGGTTTTGCAGGCACAAAGTTCCCGTTTCCAAACAACTTTATAGTTGATTCGGAGATCCAAAATCCGGGTTCAACAAGTATGACTTTTGTTCAAGATTTTTTTACTAGCCGTAGATGAGGACATCATGTATTCTTAGTGTCAAGCTGATACAAAATAGTTGTTGTAAGAAAGAAGTGTAGCATAAAAAAATTTCACACACAAAAGAAGACAACCATCAAATGATATTTTAATGATTGAAATTTATATTTTTTAGTGACGCCTCTAAGCTTGAGATTTTCATTCTAATAAAATTTTAACCTAAACATTACGCCTCTAAGTTGTAAATGTTTTGATTAAGTCACGAACTTTCAATTTTTCAATCAAATAACTTATTACTATATATTGAACCTATTGAATCGATAATGGTTGAATAATTGGTTTTACTTCTTGTATGTGATGATACTTAACAAACTCAATCTTGAAACTTAATTAAAACCGAAAATCAAATTAAGATTGTTGTAGGAGGATTTTCGCCATAGCATCGAGCTCACGACCCATTCTCAACAGGTCCAAAGGCAAGCCCGATAAAGCCCAAGAAGAAGGCTGGGAAGACAACATTGGGCCAAACCCACGAATCCGGTCCTCGGGAAGAGGATCGGACACGTGGGGACCCCCACAAGTGAGGGTCGGACACGTGTTCGACCCCTGTGCGCGTGTGCGGGTGCGGGCAGAACGTAAGTCCGATCCCTGTGCAGGTGTGTGAGTATGGGCCGAACGTGGGTCTAGCCCGTTTGAGCGTGTGCACATGGGCCGGATTCGTATCCAACCCATAAGCGTGCCCATGTGCAGACGAGATATCAGGGGGGCCCATCCTAGGAGAGCAAGGAGCCCGATTCAACTTAGTCGCCCCCCACTTTTCCTAGGTGGCAGAGAAAGCGCATTCGGAGGTGTAGTCGTGGTCGCTCAACGAAACCCACTCCCGAAATATGCGGACGTGGATAAAAGAATGGGGGACGCCCAGGGGATCATGCCTTATAAGAAAACTCAAGAACGATGCTACAGGTAAGAAAACTTCTGACCTAGAACTCTGAACCCGACTCTTACAATACTGACTTAGGCATCGGAGTCTACGTGGCTCGTGCCCAGTTCTTGTATCTGTTTGCAGGCACGACGTCCCGTCTCCAAAAAAATTCACCGTTGATACGGAGGACCAAAATCCGGTATCAACAAAGATAATTTAAAATAGTAAAATAATATAAACTACTCGAATATATCTAATAGTCCATCAAATTGGAGGTTATTAGAAAATCCAAAATTGCACGGCAGAAGAGGAATTGAACGACAAAAGATCAAACCTGTCGAAAAAAATATGAAAAAAAACGGTAACTAGAAAAGCTTGAATGCAGAAAATAGTGTCATAGTGCCTAATTGATCACAAATTGGGAGATAAGAAAGGCGGAAAATGTAAAGAGGCAAAAATATATTGAATGGATAAATGGTTAAATAATTGGCTTTATTTTTATTTCTTGTCTAATGAATTTATACATAACAAATTCAATCTTCAAACCTAACTAAAAATCAAATCTAGATAATTTAAATTAGGAAAATAATAAATCTAAACTACATCACCGATGCATTTATTTCAAAAAAAAAAAAATCTTGAAGCCATCATAATAATATTATTATTATTATTATTATTATTATACATATTTTTTTTTTTCTTTTTTTTTTTTAAATAAAGGGAAGTGGACCAAAAACTCTATGTATAGTATTATTTTTTCCAAATAAAATGAAAGTAAAATACCGACTAACTTTAAGTATAAGAAGACGAGTAGAGTTGAATTGAATTACGACCAATCTAAATAAGTAATGCGCCACAAACCCATTCAATACATACATCATAATTGATTTAACCAATGATTAATGATTATTTGATACTACCCTACATATAATGAGCATGTGAAGCTAAATAAAAATAAGAGTAAGTAGACTAAAGAATTCAATGCGACGAGATTATATATACAAAAGTAATTTTGTTCAGCATGCTTTTGAAAGTTTGACATTATATGTAGGGCAACTTTATTTTTAAATATAAAGTTTTAGTGAGAAATATATAACGCTATTGAAAGTTTGACACTAAATGAAGGACAAGTTTATTAATAAATATTATAGAGGTTTAAAGAGAAACATATACCATAGTTATCAAATGCATTTTTATATCTTTTACTATAAAAAGACAAAATAAAAAAACATAAAAGTATGCAAAATATTTTATTTTTTTCTTACCATTAAAGACTAAGAAAAAAGCGAATACAATTACTAAAAAGTCCTCTATACTAAAATTTATGGAAACTATTAGTTAAAAATATTTGTTAAAAGTAAGAAAATAATACTTGTGTACCCCAAAAGATTTAAATGGTACACCTTGCATTCTTTCCCTCCAATAGTTTGCTCCAACTATTTTAGCTATAATCATGATCAGAGTTCTTTTTAGTTTTTTTTTTTTTAATTAATTTATTTAATATTATGAAGAAGCTTTTATGAATAATTAAACAAACAAGCTGTGTCGTGAAGTGAAATGGTACTGTAAACACCGTAAATAATGATATTCTTATTAAAAATATTTTTTTTAAAAACTATTATTCTTAAATTTAAAATGAACATATAATAGACGAGTGAGCTATATTTGTTGTACTAAAAATGTTATAAAATATTTTCCGGTCAAAATAAGCTCAATGCAAGCCCATTTTCGACCCTAACCAAGTCTAATAGGGCCCAAGAGAGGCTGGGGACAGCCCAAAACAAGCTAGAAAGGGCTGGGGATTGAAAGGATGAGGCACGTGTCCGACCCTTGTAGGTGGTTATGTGTGAGTGTGAGTCGGACACATGTTCGACCCGTGAAGGGACCCGTGTGTGCAAGGTGTGGGTCGGAGATTTGTCCGACCCTTAAAGGCGTGCATGTATACAAGTGTGGGTCGAACACGTGCAAGTGAGGCTAGGCACGTGCCTGACCAGTGTGTTTACAACTCTGCAACCCGGGAAGAGGCACTGGGCTCCGTCAACCTCTCTACGACACGTTAATTGTGCGTTATGTGGGTTCACCCCGCGTTGTTTGAATGCGACGACCGTGCCCCCACCCATAATCATCTGCACGTAGAGAAGAAATCGGGTAAAACCGTGACGTAGACTTATAGAAAAGGCTTCTAAAACGATGCGAAAGGTTAGTTAATTTGAACCCTTGAAGTTATTGTCCCTCTAAATTCTTATCCATCCTAAACTGACTTAGGTATTAGAGTCCTTGTAGCTTGTACCACATCGATGCTTAGTTCAAATCTTTATTTTGCAGGCATGACATTCTAAATCCTAAACAAATTCACAATTATTCGCAGAGAGCCAAAATTCGGCATCAACAAAAGAAAATAAATTCAAATAATTCTATCCATAAAATTTAAGTGATATTAAATGTTGATATAAAATTTTGTGTCAGTTAATATTAGTAACTTTTTTCATAAAGTTTAATAATTTTGAATTTTCACTAGGTTGAAATTGCAGAAATATACTATTGGAAAACAAAGATGTTAGAGACAACAAACAACCACAAACCTCCACATTGATATAATATTGTCCACTTTGAAAATCACCCCTCATGGCTTTGTTTTTGGGCATCTCCCAAAAGGCCTAATATCAATAAAGGTGTTGTCTCCTCCTTATATACACAAGATCTTTCCCTTATCTTAGGGATGTGGGACAACTTTGTTTGCCCAACAATTCTCCCCTCAAACAAAGTACACCTCGAACCCTTCGAGCCTTGTCGACTTTGTCTATAACGGAGATACTTCCCTTCGAACAAAGTACACCGACCTCGAACCCTTCGAGCCTTGTCGACTTTGTCTATAACGGAGATACCTCCCCTCGAACAAAGTACACCGAACCATACGAGACTCGCCCCTCCTTTGTTCTACATTGGGAGTTTTCACCCACATCGCTAAGTCAAGAGCCTTGGCTCTGATACCACTTGTTAGAGACAACAAACAACCACAAACCTCCACATTGATATGATATTGTCCACTTTGGGAATCACCCCTCATGGCTTTGTTTTTGGGCATCTCCCAAAATGCCTCATATCAATGAAGATGTTGTCTCCTCCTTATATACACAAGATCTTTCCCTTAACTTAGGGATGTGGGACAACTTTGTTTGCCCAACAGTTCTCCCCTCAAACAAAGTACACCTCGAACCCTTCGAGCCTTTTCGACTTTGTCTATAACGGAGATACTTCCCCTCGAACCAGTGAATGGCCTTTACATCTTGAAAGATGTTTATTTTCCTAATTATGCATTAGTGTCTCAAGCTTTTAAAGGTGCAAATCTTGAGTTGTGGCATAGAAGACTCTCACATATTAGTGAGAATGGCTTAAATGAATTGGTGAAGCAAGGCCTAATAGAAAATAAAGGAACAAAAAGGCTAGATTTTTGTGAACATTGTATTTTTGGCATGTCAAAAAGGCTGAAATTTATAAAGGGGCAGCATACTTTAAAAGGCATTCTTAATTATATACATGCTGACCTTTGGGGGCCAGCAAGGACTCTGCCATGGAATGGATCCAGGTATTTTCTATCCCTTATTGATGATTACTCTAAAAAAGTATGGACTTATATGTTTAAATCTAAAGATCAAGCTTTTGATAACTTTCAAGAATGGGTGATCAAAGTTGAAAAGCAAACTGAACAGAAGGTTAAATACCTAAGGACCGATAATGGTCTAGAATTCTTAGGTAATAACTTTGCTACCTTTTGTGTTGAGCCTGGAATTACAAGACACAGAACTGCTACTTACACACCACAACAAAATGGAGTTGCTGAAATGATGAATCGAACCCTAATGGAGAGGGTGAGGTGCATGTTATCAGAAGCCAAACTACCTGAGGTGTTTTGGGTTGAAGCATTAGCTGCAACTACCTTTTACAATCAATAGAAGCCCATGTGTATCAATTGAGATGAAAACACCGCAAGAGAAATGGACTGGAGTTAATCCAGATCTATCCTACTTGAAGCCTTTTGGTTGTACAGCCTATGTACACACCAAGCAAAGCAAGCTAGAGCCTAAGGCATTGAAATGCATGTTCCTAGGATATCCTGAAGGTACAAAGGGCTATAAGTTGTGGGACTTCAAAGCTAATAAGAGTTTGTTAAGTAGAGATGTTTTTAGAGAGGAAGATCTCTATATGGATTCTGAAAAAGAATGGCAGCGTATGACTAACTTACACACATATAAAGTTCCTGCACCTACTATTCCAGAAGAAACAATGAATGAGGCACAAGAACCTCATCAACATGATCAGGAAAGAGATATATCTGATTATGCACTTACAAGAGATAGATAGAGAAGGCAAATAAGGCCACCGACAAGGTATGAACATGCTGATTGCATAACTACAACATCCACTGACTTCCTAGATGAAGAGCCTCAAAATTTTGAAGAAGCTATGCAAAGTAGAGACAATGCTAAATGGGTGAAGGCTATGGAAAGTGAGATTAACTCACTTCATAAGAACCAAACTTGGAGTCTTATGAAGCTGCCTAAAGAGAAGAATGCAATTCCCTGTAAGTGGATATTTAAGAAGAAGCTTATTGATGAAAAAAAGTTTAAATTCAAAGCCAGACTTGTGGAAAAGGGGTTTAAGCAAAAGGAAGGTGTGGACTACATAGAAATCTTCTCTCCTATAGTCAAACACACTTCCATAAGACTTCTACTAGCTATTGTTCCTATTGAAAACTTAGAGTTAGAACAAATGAATGTAGCTACTGCTTTTCTTCATGGAAGTCTAGAAGAAGACATTTACATGGAACAACCAGAAGGTTTCATGTCTAAGAAGAATGAACATTTAGTTTGCAAACTAAATAGGTCTTTATATGGCCTAAAACAGTCTCCAAGGTGCTGGTATAAGAGATTTGATAATTTCATGGCTAACATAAATTTTACTAGGAGCCTATATGATGCTTGTGTTTACTTCAGAAAATCAAGAGAAGGAAAATTTGTGTATCTCTTACTCTATGTTGATGATATGCT
>JBBMKA010000026.1:11900534-11916452 GCA_037833695.1 Sechiopsis laciniata | reverse complement strand
ATCCTTTAATTATTTATGGTTACCCATATTTTCTAAAAATATTAACCATAATTAAATTCCAAGATACTTTCCAAAAATATCAGGTTTTAAAAGATAATAAATATTTTTCAAAAATATTTCAATTAAAAAAAATTGTTTTTGCTAGCCAAATATTTTCCAAAAATATTCTAGGAAAAAAATCTCAAATTTTCTATGGAGAAAAATATCATCCTTGGTGTTCTTCGTGTCTTCATCTTTTGGCCAAATCCAAATTACATAAAATCGAAAATAAAATTGTACAAAGTTTTTCCTATACCCAAATGCTTGAGTTTACACAAGATCTAAGATTTTATAAAATTCATAATGCCAAACAAACAACCTCCAGCCAAAAACAATAATAATTTAATATTTATCCAATGAAAATCAAAACTCACCAATAAAAAGATTCTAATAACAACAATCACCCTGAGTCAAAGCTCTGATACCAATTGTTGGGAATTTAGGGTAGAAGCATGCATTTAGCGCGTTGGAAGTGAGTGACTAATAAAAAAAATTCACAATAATTAATCTAATTAATTATCTTTGATTAATCTAATTAATCTATATGCACTACCCTAGGTGATTGACATGTTATTGAAAAATAATACTTATATTGACTGTCGCTTCTGATCTAATCTGATGGATCTTTATGCTGAGTAGGATTGACTATTTCTCATGGACGATCTCGAACGATCTCCTCCGCTCTTCCAGGATATGACTTCTTTGCTACAACTGAATGCTTGGTGGGAAACTTTTAAAGAAAGGAGCTAGGAAGTAAGTATAGTCTGACTATGGAGGAGAGAAGAGATCTCAGCTTTTAGAGAGGTGTTTCAACTTGTGAGAAAGATTACTCTGAAAGTGAGTGGGACGAGAATGAAAATCTCCAAGACCTCCTATTTATAGTAGAGGAATGGTTGTTCCAACTTAGAATTTTCTGATGTGAGACAAATCAAAGTTATGCATTTTTTCCATTTGATTTTCAAAAAATTCCATAAATTGTTTTATTTACTTTAATTGATATTTATCCAATAAATTCAAATTTCATAATATATCCAATATATTATAAATAAATAAATGTCTAATTAATATATCCAATATATTAATTTTCTACTTTAATAATTATCCAATAATTATTAACTCAATTAATATGATTAACATATTAATTAATATTCTCTATTTAATAATTATCCAATAATTAATAAACCAATTAATATGTCCAACATATTAATTACTGTGATCTCTTAATTAAGTAATTATTCAATAATTATTTATAATTAATTTCTCCTTATTAATATTTATTCAATAAATATTAAATTAATATATCGAATAATTAGCAAGTTTAATAAATTAAATTTTATGTTCCTATTAATTATGTCTCACATAATTAATATGTGAATTTGAACTCTTCAAACTCATTCTCTAATAAAACAATGTACCAGCAAGTATGAGCTAGCACGGGAAGCGGTGGACCTATAGATTGAAAGTTACAATGACCTGGGATCTAATATCTATTCGTAAACATCAGACTTATTCCACTAAAGGTCTAAGTTGAACTCTTTCGCACTATAGGACAAGTTAACGTCCACATATATAATCGGTCATCTGTCATATGATCCTTCACAAGCTTGTTCGTAATTCATAGCTCGACAAGAAATCTATTCTACCCCTGTGATTATATCTTTCTCCTTAAACGCCACTGATTCCTCTAATGAACAAGTGTTTATAGTCCAACTATAAATCAATGTCCTCTCGGGCCAATGAGAAGCGAGATCCATTTGTCCAAGCCCTAGAATCAGTTCTTAAGGGAACAACTCTACATCTTCCTCAAATTTCAGGAAGACATGAATTCCTTCTTGTGATGTTGCATTCTCAGCCACTCACTACTGCAGTCCCCAACGTGGGAGGCTTATTGACCCAGCGCTGTTTGGCTAGTCTCACCCATGCACATCAAATGACACTTTCATAAAGCAGGAGTTCATAACCCACTCATGATTAAGATCACATCGACATACAATCATCCTTGGTGAAGTAGTTGATACGATTTTATAACGAAATTACTAGATTGGTCATAAACTTCTGGTCTCGTCTTATGCAAAAACTCCTTTTTGCATAGACATCCCTACTCACATGTCTCCACATGAACAACGAGGATCAGATTGTTTACAACCTTTGCAAAGTAGGTCATACCAACAGTGTCACCAAGAATTAGGCGTCCAGCCTTAGTCCATATATTGTAGACGTTTTAGGTTATTAATTTGGAACTAGATCCACTTGTATGTCTCACATACTTATCCAAAGTGTTCATCTAAATAACCATGGGAATATCGCTATTAATCTAATTAATGCGATAAAGCTGAACGACGTTTGTATATTAAATGTGCAATTAATGAAAATAATAATTTTTATTAATAACTAAAATATAACATTAAATGTTTGTTTTTTAAATACAAACTACTAGGCCTTTAGGGCACAATCCCTAACACTTTATTATTTGAAATAAAGGTTGAAAGCTTGTTGAAGTTTTTAATCTAGAATTTCTACTTTACAACTGTTTGTACTTGCATGCTTAGTAAGAATTATATTTTAAGACACTGTTTAGAGAATCGAGTTCTTACATATTTGTTAAGTTCTTGGAGGGGTTGATAGTTATAGCGGGCTTAAGAATATCTTTGAACTTAAGTTTCTCTGGCCACTTCCAATTCTAGTAGAGTTCGACGCTTCAAAGGTTATTTAATGTTGTTGATCATGCTTCACCCAACCATTCAAAATTCAACAATATACTTATTGACATAAGTTGATGGTTTCTTCTTTAAGATTTATTAAAATCTCTCATTATAATAGAACTTGCAATAGAGTAGTTGATGTGCTAGGCACGCAAAGAACTCATGTTTACTTTTGTTGAACTGACTCTTCCTCTTATGTGGAGGAGAGTAATTACTTTTATTAAGAGAATCTCTCCCTCTTATAAGTTTCGGTTGTTAAGAACGATCGTTTATTATTGGAAGTTTTTTTTTTTCTGAAAAAAGAGTGAAAATCAAAGTTCAAAGTAAAAAATGCGATTGAAACTATTTAATAAAGTTAAGGACTAAATAATGCCGACATTAAATCTAAGTACTTACACCACTAATTCAACTTAAAACTAAATATAATAACTAAAAGGATATATGATAGAAAAAGTATATATGCCATTTATGAACTTTAAAAGGGATAGAATCTCTCTCTCTCACAACCATGAAAGTAAATGTCATGTACAAAAAAAGAGAACTAATTCATCACCAAAGAAGGAAAAAAATAGAATAAAAACCAAAAATATGATATTGAATTTGATGTGCCCAATGGACCTACTCTGCAATTTGATGTGCCATTAAAAGAGAAGGAGAGAAAGCCAATCAACTTTCTTATCCAGTTCAAAAGCATTCACCTTTTTGTTTGTGGAAAAATTATCATTCAAAGTTCAAACAACTTTTAATAAAAATAATAATGCTCAAAGCATTTTTTTAGGGATTTTCATTTTTCAGCAGTTCTAAATTCTTAAATGTCAAATAACTTAACAATCACTACTCCAAGCAACAATTACAGAAAGCCAAATAGATGCATTGCAATATGCATTTTTATGTTCTTTTTGCCCTCATCTTTCCGTCAAAAGAATAGTTTGTAATTAAAAAACATGGTTACAAAAAACATTAGTTTTAATGTTATTATCTTTCAAAATACACAAACATAAGCATACACACAAATATGTACTTTTTTAAATTTGAGGGAAAAAATGGTTTTCATCTATTGGATCTGAAAGACATTTCTAAGTTTTAAATGATCAACAAGTAAAGAGTTGGGACAATGCAGATTCCAAGTTTACAAAAGTTACAAAGAAGAACAATTGAAAGAGCCAATAGAGAAAATACAAAATGCCTCTCCATTGCAAGTATAATTGTAAAAAAAAGGGGGGAACATTTTCACCTATTCACTATTAAAAGAACCAAATTATGTATAAAAATATTTAATGTCTTTATCTTTAAAGATCCGGCGATGGCACGAAGGTTCCCATTTAAATAGGAATACCCTACAAGAAAGGTGGTCACAATAATGCAAGAAAGAACCTGGTAGTCAACTATGAAGAACAGTTTCAAAAAGTAACTATATCATGGCAGACATTGTAAAGGGCACCCTTAAAAGCTAAGTGCCCCTACCCCTCACCAAACCAACTCACTCGCTGTTAACTTTTCTCATCTTTCCTTAAATGAGAAGAGCATAGTTCTAGTAACATTTTGTATAATCTACTAATCACGAAGTTATAGATTCTGAATCCTCTCTCCCCAAATAATGTTAATAAAAAAAAAAAGGTTAGAAAATGAAAGGGATTACTGATTAGATCAACGTCAGTTTATACTTTAAACATGAAATCAATACTAAACCTGATTCAAACTTCAATGCTGAAACAGATCAACTTAAAAAAAAGACACAAAAAATATAAAAGAACCATTGGTTAATCTTTCTTCCTTTCATTGCAGAGGGTGATGAATATTACTTCAACATCTTTCACTTCTTAAAAAAACTGATATGTCTACGAAATTGACCACCTGATATCGCTACGTATAGCGTAGTTTCGAGCAAAATACACTTCAGTTTTACCCAACAGCGAATTACACAATTGTTCAAAATGGATATCTTATGGTGGAGCCAACTGAATATTGGCATAGGCATTGAACCCATCAGAACAGCTCATCAAAACTCATCCCATTTTCTCCTTTTTCCTTTTTCGAGTATGGTAGGATCGGAAAGATTTGAACCTACAAACTCCTAGGAAATGTAGTTATGCTCGTGTTGGCATTGACTTTTCTTAATAGTAACTAATCAACAGAGTAAAAAACACAAGAGATTTCAAATTTGACCGAGCTGTGGTGCTAGTGCTATTAACACATATACATCAAATTCACTAACATACTCCAAAGCTGTTTAGACTGTGAAGGAAGACATTTACTAAGATGTCAAGATGATCACATCAAAATGTTCATGTTACAGTTTCAATACACCAACATTCTAATGAACTCAGAATTGTTAAAATAGATGCTCACATATTATGAGTTTTTTTAACTTTTATAATATACAAGTGAGAGAGATACTATCTCTGCAGAAAACTGACCTAAGGATAGATATCGCGTGCCCGCATCATCATCCGTCGTACCTTGAGCTCCAAAAATGACAATAAAACTCAGCCGGTTGCTTCTTCATCCCCCTCCCTAACAGTATCAACATATGAACCTCTTTCACCCTGATTACACAAGAAGCAGCATGTTCTTGGATATTTATGAACCTCAGCCAGTCAGCTTGAAATCTGAACAACTGCAAGCAGAAAAATCTAATGGCATTATTTTCTCTTCGAATCACACCACGAGGAACTGATCGTTGAATATGAGAATTTTCTTTTTTTGAATTTAACGGCATTTGAGGATGGAGATTTTGAACATGTAACCTCTTGGTTACTAGCTACTACATGATGTCACTAGAGCTATGCTTCTTTCGACATCATCGGATATAATAGATAGAAACCAACAATAGAACAGGACATGTGGGGGACTCGACAGAAAAGATAAACTCGGTATCTCCCTCTATTTACCACAACTAAAAGGGTGAGCCTTTCTACCTATTTGTAAGAGAAGTGAGCTAGTGAAGTTTTGGATTTGGTCATGAGTTTCATATTTCAATGACAGCAAAGACAACTAAACAGATAAGAAGTGACATTAGAAAGAACGTTATAGAAACAACAACTAAGATAACATCATCCAGAGTTTCAGATCAGACCCATAACATTTATTCCAACTTTCAAGAGAATTAGAACAGAATAGAGAAAGATCTATGGATGGGAACAGCAAACAAGCTCAATCATCCCCAGTAGGGAATAAGGTAAGAACTTTTCTTCCTCCACTAGCATTGGCTGATTCCAATTCATCAATGTAATTAGGAACTGAATTATGCACTGGTGCCCCCATTCTATGGATAGGCTGGGACTGTCTAGCTAAGAATGGATGCTCAAATTGCCCATTCGGTGGTGACCCGAAATGCCCAACCTGCCGGTGATAAGACGGCTGGAGCTGCGGGTGGGCAACGACGCCAGCAGCAGCAGCAATCTGCTGCTGGTGATGGTGGTGCTGCTGCAGAGTGGTCATGGGAACAAAGGGCAGGAAATGGTCTGAACTGGCACGAGCGGGGTGAAGCAAATGGGGAGGGACCGGGGAGCTAGCGAACAAATGATCAGTGGCGGGATCAGACGAAGGCATCAAGGCAGCACCGCCGCCGCCTGACAAGCCCTGCATCCTCTTAAGATAGAGGCGGTACTTCTGCAAGTGGCTAGCAACATTCTCTCTGGTCAACCCATCGACACTCATGAGCTGCATTATGGTCTTGGGGACAGCATTTTTGATCCCCAAATGGGCAACAGCATCAACGAACCGCTTATGGAGCTGTGGAGTCCAGACAAGGCGCGGCCGCTTGAGGGTCCGAGCCGGCTCGTCGCTTCCGGCGCCTGAGCCTAAATCGGCGGAATCACCGAAATCTGCCGAGTTGGGGGGCGCAATTCCATTGCCGGAGCCCGGCAACGGATTCGAAAGCGGCGGAGACGGGCAAGGCAGCGGCGGGCTGCTATTGGAGGGATTTTGAATATCGAAAGCCAAAGCTAGATCGGGGGTTATTAGGGTTTGAGAAAGAGGCATCAATTCATCCGGAGATGGAAGCTCCTCTTCCCATCTGGAGAACCAATTGGAGTGTTCTTCCCTCATTATACCCAAAATCTAGCTCCTACCCAATTCACTGTTCTTCCTCCTGGTCAACAGCTCAATAAGAAAACACAAAAAAAACAACAAAAATTTCCAGAAACCAAAAGGAACCCAAGTCAATTAACACGATTAGCAACAGAAATCAAGCAAAATAAACAAAACCCAGAAACAAAAATCGGTCCCCCAATCGAAAGAACAAAGAGAAATAGAGAAACGGGGCAGTGATGATTATGAAGATTGAGGATGAAGAACTTGAAGAAAGGATGAAGGATTATGAAGGGGGTGGGCACAAGGGTTGAAAATGAAGAGAGAGAGGTTCGAGGTGGATCTTGTTTTTGTTGTAAGCTTTACTTGGTTTTCTTTTCTTCTCTCACTAGGGACCAGGGGCGTGGAGGCACACTGTTGCTGATGCTCTCTTTGCCCTCTTTTTTTTTTCTTCTTGTTTGTTTTTTTCTTTCTTACGATTTCTTTTTTTTTTTTTGTAAATTTAAATTTAATTTTTGAAGAATTATTTTCCTGGATTTATGGGTCTCATTAATAATACCTGAAAGTGAGTGTCCTAAAGATCAATAAGATTTTGTTCCCCATCACTATTTTCTAGCGCGTGTCTCTCACGCTCCATTCTTCTCCCCTTGTATCATGTTTGAATTTTCAAGTTATATTTTTTATTTTGTATTTCTTACCACCCAAAATTAGATACTAATAATAATAATAATTATTATTATAGTAATGTTTAAGGAGGTGTTTGGATGAGATTTTAGATAAGGAGTCAGTGGAAGAGTTATTTTGAATACTTAAAAATTGAGAGTAGTATTCAAAAATTCGTTTAAATGTAATTTTTATGTAAAGAAATTAAAGACAATATCTTGTTTGGATTTGAATTTATATTAGAAATGAGTGGATAAAAATGAATTATTTTTAGGAGTTAGAAATGAATAATTAGAAATAAGTTGTTAGAAATGAGAAGTTATTTTGAATAGTTATAAATAAATGATTAAAAATATAACGAACCAGGTTTATTTTTTTCCCTTTTATAAATTAATTATCTTTTAATTTATCTTTTGTTTAGTTAGTTTCTTTGGGGGTAAAGCTTAATTAAATGTTGGAGGCTTATAAAATATGACATTTGGTATTTAATAAATCAATTAAGTGACCTAACCCAAATACCTAAGCAACCCTACACTCAGCAGCCTTGCCCTTCTCGTCTCCACCACAAACTTGCTATCAGCTTTCCTCTTCGTCGGGCTTTGCTACCGTCGACTCTAGAATTGCACACAGGACCGTGCGTTTCAGACCTCACTACACCCCTCTTTTCGATGTCGCCTGCAAGAAACTGAGCTATAAGCTAGTGGTTTATCGTCGCCCCACTTCAACTCGCTGCAACCCAAAGCCCATTGTCAACCAGGTCTCATATCAAACAAGCTACGCCCGTAGAACCATTACCTGCTTTGAACTGCGACCTCGCGGAGCCCTGATACCAAGGACCCGAGCGTAGCTACATTTAACAGTGATACAACCCACGACCCGCTGACCCACGACCGACCCGCCTGTAGAGGTAGTGAGGCTTCTTGTGATGAGCTTATTCCCTTAATGTTTAAAGAGGCTGTTGGGTTCTTTTTATTTCGGGTGGTTGATGACTCTAAAATACAATCAATATTTAGGACATATTAGAATCATTGTTGTACTTTATAGCGAAAATACAATGCTAAAAAAGGTGAATATAATGAATGAAAGGTGGAAAAGATTAGTGCGTACACATTAGAAAAATAATCGAGGGAATATGAATTATTCTGCGAAAAATGCCTAAGTTACATTCTGAATGCTTGATAAAGAATAGTTGTACACTAATTAAAACCTTTTACAGGAATATTGATGAGGAGCAGAAACTGAAAAAATGCAATGTGAAGTAGAAACTGAAGTGAAGCAATGTAGAACTAGAAAATGCGAAATGAATATAAAAGCAATGATGTGGGAGTAGCAGATTGGATTAGATACAAAAGCCTCACGAAGATGAATAAGGAAAGAATAAGAGGAAAAGCGAATGTCAACTATCAGACCGCTAGTGAGATAAACTGCGGTAATCTTGGGATTCCTACCTTAAAGACGTGATTGGCAAAATCAATCAGAAGAAATCTGTCGCGATAACTCAGCAGCCACTCAGCATGGTAAGTTTCGATGGCAATTCAAAGAGCCTATAAAATGTAGACCAAGACAACCATATAGAGAGTTCGGGGGGGGGGGGGGGGAAGGGGACACTCCGTTTCAGAAATTTTCTTTTTTTTCTTTGTTGTTTTGTTAAGACTCATTTTGCAATTTATTAATACAATTTCAGCATGTTGTTTTCCATGTCGTTATTTTTGTTTCTCATTTGCATTGTGAACTAATTCCATTATGGCAACGCTAAGGAAAATGGAATAGCTGAGGCATGTGTTAAGGAAATCTGGGGAGGAATTAACCAGAGCATGTTTATTAGGAGTTAAATTTTAATAGTAAGTGTTAACCAGCCATCCACACGAACTAGTAGGTTGTAAGTCGAAAGAGGAATGATCTAAGGCTAGTTGCATGTTCAGTAGGTTAGTATGAAATCTTTTATGCTTTAAACTAGAGTTTAGGAATAAACACTTAACTACTGTATACGTTGCACCCATTTGACTTACATTGAGTTGCAACGAAAGTTGGACTTAATGCGAACGAAGGTGTAAGCTGACGTTGGTAAGCGAAGTATGATAGTTTTTCTTTACTGCTTTATTTCTTCGTAAGCACTGCGAACGCATTCCATGAGTACTTTAGCTGTGCATTTCTTCTAAATTTGTTTAGCTTATTGTTTCAATTTCTTTTATTTATATTAAAGATAAACCCAATCAAAACCCCTTTGTTTCGTTTAATTCTAAAGAGTCACCTTTTAGTGAATCACAGTCCATGTGGAGAACGATAATTTACTTATTACTTGCTGCAGACCGCGTATACTTGCACGAGTGTGGGTTAATTCCCACATTAGTTTAATTACTACTAGTCAGCTGTTGATATTATTTTTGTTTGGGCTGCCAAAAATGTTTTATTGAGCTGAGAATTGTTGTAAAAATCTAAATATTCGTGGAGTTTATTTGTAAGCAAGAAGGTTGTTTAAAAAGGGGAATTTGTGCAACAATTAGAAGGAAGTTATGTATTATCTCTAATACTAAATCTAGTAGAAAGTTCTTAAAGACCTTAGTTATTAGTTTAGTCTTGGGTTATGACATTAATTAATTATAGGAATTTATTGTGATAGGTTAATTTCTTGGTTTGATTGGGAGTTAAAGTCACGTTCTACGAGGAGTTCTATATCTTCGAAGGTAAGGATTCTTTACCTAGGGTTGTGTGGACCCTGTACATATATTTATTGATATCTGGATTGCTTGTTCTATACTTGTCTTGTATATGGATTTGTCTAAGAGGTGGAACATATTATAACTGAAGTGTTGTGTGTTTCGTGTATAGAATGTGTTAATTGCTATGGTGTTAGCTGAGACAACATGATCAAACTGTGTAGATTATTATGTGAATGTTGTGTTGAGTTAAGGGATATGATGATGCCACCTCTAACTGAGGAAGTGAGGGGGAATGCCGCCTCTGGTTGGAGTCGTGATGGATTGTGTCGCCTCCGAGCTGGGGATGTCGAGGGACATGCCACCCCCAATCGGGGAATTTAAGAGGTTGTATGCCACCCAGTGACCCGTAGTGGTTAGCACCAAAAATAGTGGAATAACGTAATTTGAGACCCCGTTGTTGTGATTTTAGCACAGATAGTGTTTGGTTGACTGGTTTATCCTATAGGAGTTGTATATGGATATTGTACCCCTAGTTGGGGATCCTTATTGAGTACCTTATGTTCACCCTTACTATTGCTTACCTTTTAGGTAATCGGGTATGTATCGAAGTGGCTGAGCTGGATCGAGTTGACAGGATCATGGGATAGTTCATTGTGTAGTCTATTCTTTTATCCTTTAATTGTTTTCAACATGAACTATTAGGTGATAGGTTGAATTTTCATTTTGTTATTCTTTATTTAAATAAAAAAAATAATAATAATAAAAAAAACTCGCTAGAGGCTCGATTTTGGTTTCAATTGATTAACTGGGTTTTAGCTTCTTTTAATAAAGTATGAACTTGTTTTGGCTGTTTTAGATATGCTTAACTATATTTTTATCATGCATGCTAAATTTAGGATCAATGTCTAGAACTGTTTAGAGAGTCAAATTTTTTTTAAGAAATGAGCCGTTAGAAATGAGGAGCTATTTTTAGTAGTAAATGTTGGAAATAGAGGTTAGGAGCATGCATTTAGCACGGAAAAAGCGTGTGCATAATTGGTTGCTGATTCCTAGTTGCCTCGTGTTCAATAAATTCACACTCGCGCAAGTATATACGGTCTGCAGTAAGTAATAAGTAAATTATCGATCTCCATAAGGACTATGAATCTAAGGTGATGTTTAGATTTGAACAGAAATAAACGAATAGTTGGTGTGATTGATTGGTTGAATAGTGTAAGTAAAGTAAAAATAGTTGTAAAACAGATTGTGGGAGAATAAGGCTAAACCAAGGTACTCATGGAAAGTAATAGCAATGCGTTTTCAAAGAAACATGCGGTAAGGGGTAACTATCATACTACGCCTCACAAACTTTCGCTTTTGCTTCCATTTGCATCAAGCCCGACTCCCTCCGCGACTTGATGTAGTGCTAAGCAAGCGCTACGTATGCAGTAGTTATGCGTTTATCCCTAAATTCCGATTTAAAGTATTAAAGACTTCATACTAACCTAATGAACATGCAAACTAGACTTAGGTTATTTCCTTTTTCGATTTACAACCTATTAGTGCGTGTGGATGGCCGGTCGACACTTACTGTTGATGATTTGCTACTAGTTAACATGCTCTACTTACGCCCTTCCTATTCCTTCTTAACACATGCTAAAACTAACCACTTTTCTCTAGCGTTGCCTTAACGAAATTAGTTCCTCATACAAACAAGAAATGTAGATAACGACATGGAAAGCATGATGAAATAGTATTGCTAAATTGAAAATGGGTTTTGACAAGAAACAGAGAAAACAATATAAAATTTGGTTTCGAAACTCTCTCCCCTCTATTCTATTACAAAGGGTCTCCTTTTATAATCATCCTTCGAATCTTCTAGAATAAGCACAGATCAATCAACGCGATCTCTTTCCTTGCATTAATTTGCCAATTATGTTTGTGTGGTTAAAGGAATAATCTCGTGATTTTCGTAATTTTTCTCTCTGGTGTCTGGTTAGTCAAGATCTTGCTTTCATTTGATTCTTTCCTTATTTCGTTTACGGCACCTTGGCCACTACTACAAAAAATAGTAAAGTTGACGCTTGACAATTTTAAATAGTTGACGATTATAAGATAAAAACGTCAAGAAATGTACCTTAAATGAAAAGAGCATCAACTAATATAAAAAAGCGCACAAGGATTTTTAGTTATTTTTAGTTGAAATTCTACGTGGGTTAACTATTACAATACTTGTGTTGACATAGGAAAACGTCAATTAATACTCATTAATTATTGAAGTATTAAATCTTTTTTTTTAAATACAAGTGTTAAATCAATCCCATCACTCTCGTTCAAATAGAAAATAGAAGTGTTAAATAAAAAATACTGAATTTCAAAACAAAAAAATAATAATAATAACAAAACATACGCAACAACTCGCTTTCATGCTAGGGCTTAAATCGACCCCAATTTTGCAATCGTCTCACACTTTCGTTTCGTCTTACACTTGTGTCACCTACTTAAATCGATCCTAATTGTTGTCCAACATTTCCTTTTAGTTTCTTCTCATATGGTAGGGCTCACTTGATTTTCTCCCGGCCTCGACGGCTCACGATAACTTTTCTAATTCCAACAATTGATTGAGCTCTTTTTTTATGCTGATGTTTGTAAAATTTGTATTTCGCAACTGGTCGTTTCCATTGCTAATCTCTAGATCTCAATTACTTATGTTTGAGAGATAGAAATGAGCAATATTACTGTGGAGGAGAAATTGAGAATTGAAAATTTATTAGGGCTTTTTATTTATGCTTCTGAGAGCAAATATCAGATGTGAAGTTGGAACTTCTTGAACTCGCAATAATGGTGAGAATCTGGAGGAAATTGGTTTGATGTTTATGAAGGGAGAATGAATTTTTTTAAAAGACGGAGCGGAGAGAAGTATAAAAGTCAAATTTGAAGTAGAGGGTACCATGGAAGTTCTGAATTTGAAACATGTAAAAGAGGATTCATTCAAAGAAGAAGATAAAGACGAGGAGGAGGATGTCCGCTTTACGACCGCCATGGAAGTGAATTTCTTATTCTCCTTTTTTTTCATGGGTATTTTATTGAATATTTCAAAGCATATATCCCCATTTCATTCAAATTTTTAGTTCCAAGTCGTAGATCAAGAAAATGGGTACATTCATGTTGTGAAATATGTGTTTTTATAAACTCCACTTTAATTTGCACCATTTTTATTCAGCTGCAATCTTAATTTTCACGTGCCATGCTTTCTCTTATCGTGATGTTGGAATTTTAGAGAAAAAATAGTCTGTAGTGTTTAAATAAACATGGCTTGTAGAAACAAGCAAAGTTTCCACATCACTATATTATCATTTTTTTTTTTTCGTTTCATTCTCATTTAGGGTGTTGGGATTCTCAAATGATAACCTACTTTTAAAGTATTTGGGTGTTGAAGAGAGTATTTAATAGAAAATGTGCATATGTCTAACTTGTTCATTTAATGTGTGAAGTTTAAGAGGCTTTAAAACTTTATCCTTGTTACAATGCAATGAGTTAATTCACAAGGTTCATGGTGACACTAGGCATGAAATTTAATCTTCTTTTTTAGACTATATGGGCTTGAATTCGTAAATTATCGTTTTTAGTTTTTGTGCATATAACATAACATAATATTTGCAGGACTTCTAATATTACTTTCTTCCATTGAAGGTTATTTCTATTATAACTACTGTCATAGGTTTCATTTGGAAATATCTTTATGGCTTAGGGTAGTTTTAGATCGGGAAGGGTAGTTTCCCTCTCAATTTCAAACCAAGGACTCAAACTAATTTGGACAGTATTTATTTTCTTTTCTTTAGCATTTTATCGTATTAGGTTTGCATTTAGTCGACATTGAAGAACTGAACATGATATTTATCTAGTGTTCATGTGACAAGGGAGGTAACAATTTTTGGATTAACTTTAATCGCTTATTTTTCATCTATACCTTTAATTTTTTTTATTATTTTTTCTTATTCCATAACTCTCTTTTAAGCCTTAATCAAAAGATTTTTTTTCCTTTGTCCCACCGAATGTTTTTTAATATTTTACCGTCGACCTTTCATACTCTTGTGAATAAACTTTGGTAGAATTTTGAGTGGGCTATTTTACTCCCACAATTAACTTTAAAACCTTCTTTTAGCATCTCTCACGTTTGTTCATCAATAATATTTGTTCATTAATTCTTTAAAAACTATAACAAATTCTATCCATATAACTAACTATTAGAAAACTCTTTCATATAAACTATTTGAAAACTAATGCATATACTATGTGTTGTCCAATAGCCAACATGTTTCTTTTTTGTTTTGTAGGGCGATATTGTCCGACAATAGAAGAAATGTATGGATATAAGAGACCTTTTCAGGGACTAGTTAAGCTTTAGAAGGTATTTGCTAACGACTAAATGCTACTTGATCACTTTGCTTAAACGTTTGCTTTTTTTAATCTTTTGGATGAAAAATATACTATTCATTTTAAATTTCTTTGTGTTTGATTCAACCTTTGATAAGTATTTTTTCTTTGTATTTGTTATTTGTTTCCTAATACTTATCCTTACACAATTATTATTAAATTTTCTTAACTTTTGACTAGTCTGGTTATTTGGATTATATTGTTTATCTACCATTTTATTCCATCCTAATGATATTGTCATACTTGTATTAACTAATAATATTAGAAAGTGGTTGGCTTGGCTATTTTTAAGGTAATGACCATTCATTATCCTAGTTAGCTTGGCTGAACCAAATCTGGTAAGAAGGTTGATTTTTGAAATTCAATACTTTATGCTTGCCTGACCATCATGGATAGCCTAGTAGTTAAAAAAGGTTATAAGCTCAATGAGTGGAGGCCACTTACTTAGGAATTAATTTTCTATAATTTTCATGACATCCAAATATTGTATTGTCAGGTAGTATGTCTCGTGAGAATACTCAAGATGTGCATAAGCCTAGTCAAGATACTCACGGATATTAAAAAAAACCCTTGTACTTGCATGTTTATTTTCTTTACTTGTTTAAGCCTTGACAATGACATATTTGTAAGTGGTTCTAGATGCATGAGTTGTAGATATGTTAACTTTGCCTATGCTATTTAATTTTCTTGTGATAAGTATAGTAGATACAAGAATAGTAGATTTTCAATGTCGAAGAGCAGAAGTTTTCAATGTTGATATATGTTATGTGGTATTGGTAGTGGAATACTAGGATCAATGGATTTCTATCCTTCTTTTGTTTTTTGTTCCATAAATTTATGTTCCTGTGGTTTAAATGAATATTAGTTCATAAATTTTGATTTAGTCGAGATTGTTGAAAGAATATTAACTTTATTGTGTCTATTTTTTGTTTATAGATAATGGTGTGTGATAATCACATGAATATTCAACATGGTAGCTGAATTTTATTAGTAGGGTGGTAGGAAACAAATGCCCAAGCTAGAGATTAAGCTTGAACTTGTGAATATCATTTCTCATTTTTTATTGCATCTACTTTAAGGGGTACCCAAAGTTTATTTATATTCCCACTCCTCTTGATGAGTGGAGACTTTGTTTGGAAGTTGCTTATTTTGTTTTGTCCACATGATTAATCATTTGATTAAGATTAAATTATGTTAGTTTTAGTCAAAAGTCTTTAGGCTTGCATTTGTATTCTCATTTCTTGAATTTTGGGGGGAATAAACCGTTTAAGGATGAACCTCGACAATAAGAGAACCCACCAATCGTTTATTATTTTAATTGTCATAAATAAGTTACTATTTGAGTTTAATTAATGTTAACAGATTGGCACAAGAAACTCATACACTCAAGCTAGTTGGATCAAGTA
>JBBMKA010000026.1:11886366-11896874 GCA_037833695.1 Sechiopsis laciniata | reverse complement strand
TTGTTTTTTAGTTTTTCTTATTCATGATTTCCACATCCTTAGGATCCCTCTTATTCAGATGTGTGGACGGTTCATACATAATTCTGCCCTAATCTTGGGTGTTACAAAAATGAACCTACGAAATTTCTTACAGGAAGGCAAGCTGCCCTTTAGGAAAACTTCCCCAAAGAGGAAAAGAAAAAGGAAAGGTAGTATTTGCTAGCCGGTGCTTTTGAATTTTGAACCTTTGGCTTGAAATACTTGGATACTTTTTTTTTTTTCTATTGGAATTCAAAACCATTTTTGCTCTTTCTTTTCCTTTTCTTTTTTTGCTTCTTACATCTTTTTGGGGTTTGAAATCCTGTTACTGCTATGTTTTTGTGTGAAGATATCATAGAGTTGGGAGTTCCTGATTGTAATGGTGGGTTTTTTGTTTTATGCACGTAAGTTGTTTGATGATAGGTCTCTTTTTTAGGTCCATGTTTTATTTGAAGGAAATGGAAATTAATCTCTCACTCATTTTTTTATCTAAAATTGATTGCAAGAATGTTGGTGGTTTCTTTTTGTAAGATTTTGTATCTAACATTGATTGCAAGAATGTTGGTGGTTTCTTTTTGTAAGATTCTGAATTGTAGGGTTGGGTTGGACGAGATTGCCTACGATTACTTTTGCAGGAATCCATAGTTTGTTGGTTGGTATGTTTTCCTTTCTTTTCTATTCATCTCTAAGGACATATTATGATAAAATAAAGACTTCCTTAAATAAGGGTCTTTAGGGCATTTTGTTTTTGTATTAAAAGGATTATACTTCTAATCAATATAAGGTTTTTACCTAGAACAATTCTTTTACCGTTTCTAATTTTTCACCTATGTTCTTTGAGGAAAAGACCTCGCCCTTAAATAATATTCATTGAAGGAATGGAAGGATTGTTCGTCATTTAAAAGATCTATGGTTGAAGTTTCAAAATGTTAAAATCATTAATTTTAAATGAAAAGTGGTTTTAGTATAGTGGTGAGTATTCTTGCTTGTCACGCGGGTGATCCGAGTTTGATTCCCGCAAATGGCGTTCTATTTTTGTTTCTTATTATTTCAATTATTATTATTTTTAAGGCAGATTGATTCAATTATGAACCATAATTTAAAGAAAAATCGCCAAATTATCTAACAAATATCTATTCAACATTCTTAATTTTGACTTACAGCAATCTCGTGGTAACTGGTAAGAGGTTATATTTTGTATCAGTAATGTTAGGACAGCTTTACTTACAAATATCTCCAAGACAAAGCTACAAGGGTAAATCATGTCCACAATAGTTAGCTATGAGATAAAATTGGAGCTATGCCCCATACAATATTAGACACCCGTGCCCATCTCAAAGCCTAGACTCACGAGATAACAAGAAATTTTACATTTAAGCTCACTCGTGGATTTTGAACCATGAAATCTCCTAGAAAGTACACCTTCTAACATTACTTCAACGAGGCTTTTCAAGACTTGAAATAAAAGTAAGAGAGTACATTCAACATCAGCTAGTAATGTCTTCTTAAAATGTTCCACTTATAAAATGTCCTAACATTTACTACAAAATCAACAAAAACAACCTCTAAAAAATCTGTATATAAAAAGAAAAGTTCAATTACGAGTTTAGTCCATCGTTTGTTTCCAATAAATATCTATAATTTTATTGTGTGTCTAATAGATCAAGTTCAAAGGTGTAAAGCAAGTCTTAGCGATATACTTGACATTCTTAAAAAATTAATGGATACACTAAACTAATTTAGATGCATACATTTTAAAATGTTGAATACATTTTTATTATATAATTTGGTGTTTTTTCTGTAAATTAGGGTTGATAATTGAATAAATTTTGGTTTAAAAATAATAGGAAACAAAAATAGAACACCGTTGCCAAGGATCAAACTCGAGTCACCCGCATGACAGGTGGGAATACTCACCACTATACTACAACAACTTAATGATTTGTAGGAAAGATCTTAACTTTTTGAAACTTCAAACATAGATCTTTTAAAGGCTAACGCAAAGAATAATCCTTCCATTCCTTCAAGAAATATTATTTAAGGGAGTGATCTTTTCCTCAAAGAATATAGGTGAAAATTTGGAAACGGTGAAATGATAGTTTAGATAAAGATCCTTGTATTGATCAAAAGTATAATCTTTGGCCAAAAAAAAAAAAAAAAAAAAACAGAAGGGGCTAAAGAACTTTGTTTAAGGAAGACTTTATTTTATGATAGTCTTGGGAAGAGATGAATAGAAAAGAAAGAAAAACATACCAACCAACAAACTATGCATTCCTGCAAAAAGGGGCATAATAATTAAAGGAAGAAACCCCTCCGATTTGACTCCACATCCTGAGGGGCTGTTTGTTTACCATATTTAAGAAGGATTTAGTTTGATGAGTTATATTAAGGACTTATTTTGTGTTCTTAGATTTTCGATGTGGGAGATTCATGACTTCCAGCAAGCTGTCCATGTACCACTACGTTCAAAGTTACCAAATATCTAACCCTTAGCAGTTACCACGAGATTGCTGGAAGTCATGAATCTCCCACATCGAAAATCTAAGAACATAAAGCACGCTACTTAACCAGAAAGACGAAGGGAAAAGGATCCGACCTTACTTGAACAGGATCTGTTCTATAGGCTGTTTTACTGTGTCCTTGAGTTCTAAGGAGACAAGAATTATAGTCTGGTGGATGAATCACTGCCTTGCGGCTAGAGCGTGATTAGCAGCTTACGGACTCTGCTCCTTATGCTGTAGATGATCGTTCTTGATATTCTTGTCGTCTTGCTGTAATGGTCGCAAGGCGGTCTGACAGACTTCTTAACTTTTTTTTTTTCCTACTCATTGATATGATCCATGATCTAGATTAATATCAAAAGGTAAAATAATACAAGATAAACCAAGATTTGATAGGTCTTGAAACCTTCCCTCTCAAGAGAATACTCTCTATGAGCCCTACAAGATAATCACTCAATAATCTACTCAATATTTGGATGCCTAAACCTTATCCTAACCTTCTCTATTTATAATAAAATACCCTAATTTACTCCCAAGTAATTGCTAACATACCCTTATATTATTCCTATTTCTACTAAGACCCAACCCTATCACTCTCTTGATTGTTTTTTTTTCAAGCTTCTTTTATTGATTTATGTATGGAGTTTGAATTTCTGGTGCTGCTGTTATGAGAAAGATGGAAGCTTAGCTCGATGGAGGGTATTGTTTTATGCTCTTAAGGTGTTTGATGAAATGTCTCGGAATGTTTTTAAATTTTTTTTTTATGGCTTTGCTCGTATTGGTAAGAGCAGGATCAAGATGTTTGTCTGCTTAATATTTTTGTGTTTGCTTTTATTTAAATATTGATTACAATTTGCAAGCAATAGTGTTTTTCATTATTCTTCTAACTTGCAGGGGTGCCAACATTGGAAGAAATCAAGTGAGATTTTTGTATGCATACACAATTTTCAAATACATAATCTAAATTGATTTACAATTAAAAGTTCCCACATGTGTGAACTAGCAATTTTCAAATGAAATGTAAAGGAGTTGTAAATTTGATAGCCACTCAAATACTTGTGGCCTACTATTTGGCTTGTTTTCTGTTTAATTACATATTTGATAAATTCTGTGTTGATTTTGTAGATATCAACCAAAACTAGAGTTCTTAAGAAATTATTGTTTATTTTGGAGGCTTTTGACCGAAGTTTAGAAGATCCAAAAAGCCAAAAGATGAAGTGTTGATTTTGTTAGCGCATGTTTGCAATGCTACCTTCTCTGTCAAACTGTTTGGGTTTTGTATGAAGTAATTGTACTTGGGTAGTGCTTAAAGAGTGGTTTACTTAATGATCATTCCTCATTTAATGTTTGTTCATTAAATTACAATACAAGAGAGTTGTGCTTCTATTTGTCTCCTCCATCTGTTCAAAATTGGTAATAGAGCATGGTTGATCCCTCGACGACAAGAAAAGAAGTGGAAGCTCCAAAGCTCCGATTACGGAAGCAACGACGATGAAGACTGCTGATGCTAGTACGCAAGAATTCCTCTCCGGGCAACTGAAGCTGAGAAAAGCAAATACCTGATAAGGTACAAAGACTTCATGATAGGTTATTCTCCATCGTGCTCTACTCTCTTGAATCAAGTGATGTCAATCAAACTTGATAGGGCAAACTTTTTGGTATAAAAAAGTATTGTTATGCTGAATGATTAGAGGTCATGGGTTCGAGTCTCCCACTCCACAATGTTGTAGAACTCAAAAAGAATAAAGTTGATGGCCACTTAACTGGTGAGACACCATAACCAGAAAATCTCATTCTCCTACCTCCAATAGAAGAAGATCATCAAGACCTCTCAATGGTCGACTCATGAGGTTGGCTCTATAATTCGATGACTCCTAAAAGAGCTGCTCAAGTGATGGGTCATGCCAAAGCGAAAGAGTTGTGGGATGCAATTACTGGCTGCTATGGTGTTCATACAAGATCCCAAGAGGATCGCAATAGACAGATGATTTAGAAGACACTCATACACTCTCGCGAACTTATTTCGTATGAACGAAGACAGGATAAACTTTATGCTTTGAATGGGAACATTTTTCTCAACCAAACATCAGTGAACCTTGCATCTGTTGACAAGCCCAAAGCTGCAGCACTACTAACATCTCCACCCACCCACAACAAGTATCAACACAACCAACAAAGACTCTAATCTGCAAACTCAGGGTGGAAGAGACAAATGACCAAGAAAGGGAATTTTGGTTATTTACATATGTGGGTTTTCAAACTCGGGGCCGAGGTCCCTATGACGATGTACTTCAGTAGGTTTATGCATAAATGGTGAAACCTTACCTACTGTACAAACAATGTCGGATTGTGTAATGGTCAAATAGTGAGAGTTTTCAACCATACTTCTATAAGCTTTGACATCTTCATAATAGAAAGCATGATTTGGATGTTAAAGGAATTAAATTGAATAACAACAAGGCGCAATAAGCATATCCTAAAACTCTTTAATGCATTAGGAGTTGACATGTCTCCCGACGAGTTCATTGACTTCGAGTAGGTGTCTATATCTTATTTACTAGCGTGTTTTGTTTTTGTGTTTCATGAATTATATTTCTAATCAATTCAATGGTCTCTTTCTAGAACAATTTTTTTGTTGTTCCAATTTTTCATCTAATCATTTAAATAATAGATCTCTCCTTCAAATTATACTCCTCCATGCAAGTGAGAGATTGTTCTTCCTGTTAGCCCTTAAATTTATGATTGAGGTTCCAAAAAGTTAAAATTCTTCTAATCAACCAACAAGTCGTTGTAGTATAGTGGTAAGTATTCCCGCCTGTCACGCGGGTGACCTGGGTTCGATCCCCGGCAACGGCGTTCTAATTTTTATTTATAATTTCAATTACTTCTTAAATAAATTATCAACCATAATTTGGAATAAAACAGCCAATTTATATAATAAATAGTTATTCAGTATTTTAAAACGTATAGTTTAGTGTATCCACTCACTTTTAATCTTTCTTCTTCATTATGTGGTTTTAAATTTCTGATGGTGCTTTGTTGTTGTGTTGTTAAGATATGAGAAAGATGGGCTGAGTGGTGGGTATTTGTTTTGTGCATGTAAGGTGTTTGATGATATGTCTCTGAAACCACATAGGCCAAAATCTAATGACAAACTAACTTCTAATTCATTTTTATTTATTGCCTAGGCTTGTTTGGTTCCATATTGTAATGTTGAATTGAAATTGAGGTGGGTTTGCTTTCTGATGCTTCCATGCTTGTTTGTTTTGTTTCTCTGTTTTCTTGTTCAATTGCAAAATCAGATAACTCATAACTGGCCTTCCCTCAGGTTTTGCTTTTTCTTTTAAATTGATTGCAAGAATTTTGGTTGCTTGAATGTTTTGGTTTATTTTTGGGTATATTATCCAAGTTATGAGTTATCTGATTTTGTTTTTGTTAAGAATGGAACAGTTGGTTGATTTTGTTCATCTCTAAAAGATTTGTTCAGATCCTCTCTATTGCAAATGATATTATCAGGTTTGAATTAAAACTTAGTCAAGTAATGTAGGAAACCATTTCAGATTTTCAATCTTTGTTATGTTACCTCTTTGACCATCTAAATGCTACAAACATCTAAACATTTCAAGTTACTGAGGCAATTAGAGAAGACGTGTGCGTTCACGCGGGGAGACTGCGATTATACACGACGGGGCATGTTGAGGAAGGTAGTGTATGCAACGATCACGCGTTGGGCGTGCACGTGATGGACGACCACTTGCGGCATCTGCAGCGCGTGCGACTTGCAACGTCGAAGCGAGGGCACGAGTGCAGTGGCTTTGCTTCTTTGGGTTGTTGCGCACCAAGACGGGTGAACGTAAAATTGATTTCAAAGTGCATTGTGCAGTAGTATAGCTTCCAATGACCGATGAATGTTTATATAGAGATGAATTTATTGGTTGGTGGTAGTTATTATTATAGTTAATTACTATTTCTTCTAATTTACCTTAATTTAAATAACAAATCTAGTTTAGTTTAATCACTAAATACTTTACTAATATTGAGCAAGAATTTAGTATTCAAAATAATCCACTATTTATTTACTTGGGTTTAAATAAATGCAATCTAACTTTGGTATTCAAATCTTGCTCGTAATGAAAAAACATGAGATAACCGTTAAGTAGGGCAAATCTAAGAGAAGGATCCTTATAAAACAAGATTGAAATGGGAATGTAATAGAAAAGAAAAGTGTACATAATAATGTCTATCTCTCTCATGTTTACAAATGTTTTTGAAGTCTTAACAAAACTTCCTCCCTTTTGCCCCATTGGCAAACCAAGAGCAACTTCATTTAGCAGACAATAGTTACACAAAGTACAAGAATTAAGACCTCCCCACATGTGGCTTAGCAAGAGAGTAGAGTTTATGTTGTCATCGGCCTGGATGCTCGAAACTCTAACGTTGCGAGTTGCGGTGACAGATACGCTTTCAATACTTTTAATACAGGTTTTTATGTATTCTTTTTAAGTTTTTACCTCTGCCATGAACAATTTCATTCTATTAACAGTTATGCTTTCTCTAGGAGCAACTGAAAAACAAGTATTCCCTTTCTCTCCATTATCTTGTTTTCCACCAAAAATAAAATGTGAAACATAAGCATCTCAATTAACATTGTAAAATAACAAGTTTCTTAGAGATTGTCCAATAGCTATATCATTTCAAATCCGCTGATTTATTATTATTATTTATGATTAATGGAGTTGAAAATAAAAAATCAAAATAAAAACATCATAGTACTCGAGAGTGCAAAGAAAATAAGAATCTATTTATATTATATGTAGTGGTGAACCTAAAATTTTCCTTCATGTTAGCAATTCTCACTACACAGAATGTAGTGAACACAATAATAACAACAAAACTATCCCACAAATGATGTTTTCTTACAATATCAGTCATGGGAAAAACTGCAGTGTTTTAAAGCAAATAATGGTTTCTTTCATCAAGAAGAAGCTGTACTAAGAGCCAATAGAGCTTTAGCCGGCTGAAGCAAGGCTACCGCTCCTCGGTCGGAGCTGGAGTACTTTTGGAATATTACTTGAAGCTTGTTCTTGCTTGCTACCCCATGGAATCCCACCAGAAGTTTTGCACAATCAACTAGTTGACGCTCCGAGAAACCAGTGTGCAGTTTCAGAGTGTCATCCCAAGCAGGAGTTTTCTTCAGCGTGCATCGAGCGGCATAGACTGCCGATGCGGCAATCATTGATGGGCAGTACGTTATTGAGGTGTTGTAATGCATTATCCCAAGTTCACCCAGAAAATACACCAGATTTTCCATCTGTAACATCGATGGTAATAATCATTCACTCATTTGTTTTTCCTAAAAGAGAATCCCCCAACAAAAGAGTTGAAACAATTCCTACGTACCTCATGATCGGAGTCCTTCGATGCCTTGATGAATCGAGCAAGGAAAACATATGGCGTAGGAACAGTGAAGGTCCATTCCAGCTTCCCAAGAATCTTTTTCTCCATCACTAATATCTGTTCATTGGTGTAAGCTCTATCTGAAATGCACACAAAGTCATTTACCTGCAAAAAATATGGGTAGTTATAGTTAGTACAACAACTTCTATCTAGTCCATCTCACTCTAAACAAATCTCGAGTTTTACATACCTCTGGTGCCCAGATCTTTTCGTATTTTGAGGCTATGAGCATTGCCCCAATACCAAGCAACTGTAATTCCCTTCTCGGAACTACCTTCGTCGTAAGGAATCGATCGATTATGTTGATCGTGAGATAGAAGGTTTCGAGCGAAAGTTCAAACTCGTCGTGGACTTCAACCAGCCAATCCACCAAAATTTCCCTCATTGAAGAGTTGATTTCAGGTTGTGAATCCATATAATCATGAGGCCTATTCTCATTCTACACAAAATACAGACACAACAGAGATTCATCAAGAATTTACTTCAACTTCCTTGTAGAACCAAGAGTCTTTCATATGAATACACATACCTCAACTTCCTTGTAGAACTTATACATGTCCTCCACATATTCAACTTCTGCCAACTCATTTCCAACATCTGCAGCATCAATGTCAAAAATCTGTTCCTTAGGTTTCTTGGTTACACCACAAGCAGCCTGAAAAAATGACCAAATTTTAGACATTGTATTAAAAAGAACCACTAAAAAGAGCCTTAAGAATCATACCTTGCTTCTAGCTGTCAGGACTGAAGTGAGAGTCTGAGCCTTCTTCTTTGAGATCCCTTTAGATTTCTTGCCCTGATCTTTTTCGATTGTATCCGGGCTTATCTCGATCACCTCGGCTTTAGTTGGTTTGACAGCAACTTTCTTCCGTGCTGGCTTTGGAGCTGTTGGTTTCTTTACAGCCACAACACCCCCATCTACACGTACAGGAACTGGTTTCTGCATCACAAAAGAAAACCAAAGATCTAAAAACACTTTATAATCACTAGAAAAACTACTAAGAAGACAACTAAATTTAATGAATAATATATGAAGAAACCTTATTATTATTATCAGCTTGTGCATTGGCAAGCAACTGAGCACAAAAACTTCTTGTAACAGGGCGATTCGCCTTTGCGTCAATTTCTCGAACAGTTACCAGATTCCCAATATCGCCCAATGCGCAGCGGTTCCTTGCATCCGCCGCCACTCCACCCTTTGCCTGCTTTCCTCCTCCGATCATCGCCTCACCTTCCCCCATAACAAAAATCCATTCAACACAAAAGAAAAGAAAAGAACAAGATCCCACAAAACATGCAGAGACCGATAACAGAACCATAAAAACAATCCAACCCAAGAACACCGATTACAGATCTTTTAAAAGAAATCACACAATAAACAAAATAGCGACATGGGAAATACAGGTACAGAGCAGATATCAATCTTTGAATTGGAATCGATTTGTGGTTCGAATCAAAATGAAATTAAAGAAGGGCAATTTTCTTGTACCTTTGATCTGTTGGGGAACTACTGGTCTTGAAGTCATATTATGAAATCTTCAATTTGTAACCCTTCTTTTTCTTCTTCGTCTTCTTCGTCTTCTTCAGGTCTCTCTCGACAATGAAACTAATTTCATTCGGAAGAAAATCAATGGCGAGAAGCTTTTTGAACCTACAGACCGACGCTTCTAACGGTCGGATGTGTTTGAAATACTGGCCGTTCGATATGGAAATGATCTGACGGCATTAGTTTGTCGGAATGGTAGCCGTTGGAGTTTAAGAAGTTACCGTTTGTAGAGAAAAGGTTTAACTAAATAAAAATGAAAGTTTACTAATATATATATATATATATAAATTTACTTGCTATTAATTCTACATCCTCCCAAGTTTGTTTGTTTGAAATTTTTATGTATTTCATAATTATTTGGGTTTTTTCTAGATCAATAATTATTTGGTTTTTTTAATTAGGGGGGTTTTCAAGAATTAGAAAGAAAAAATAATTAAAATAATTCTACAAAAAATAAAATAAAAAAAACAGGAATGACAAAAAAAAATGGACAACCATGATAAAATTATGAAAATGTCCCAAAATTTAAGGACTTCAATCAATGACATCAGCTGAAGACAATTAAAGTCATTAAAATCAATCAATGCAAGATTGATTGTACTAATCTCATATTTGTCATGTATGTAATTAATATCACTTATGAAGACAATCGATTAAACTAATCTTATATTTGTCATATTTTCAATCATTACAATTGAAGTCAATTAAAAACACTTATTAAAATAAATAAATGATATTTATTAAAATCAATTGATTTATAATTGGTTAAACATATGCATATTTGCAATCAATGCTACCGATTGAAATCAAACGGTGATAATGACTGAAGTAAATTAGTGACATTGATTGAAGTAAATTGATATTATTGATTGAAATCGATTAATCACACTAATTGAAATTTATTGTGTAAACTCCATCATTAATATTAATTGAAGTGATTCGGTATTTTATAACAATTATTTTTCCTATAGTTTTATTAAATAAGT
>JBBMKA010000026.1:11875110-11886266 GCA_037833695.1 Sechiopsis laciniata | reverse complement strand
TTTTTATATTCAATCATTTTCTTAATTACATCTCTTAATCTAAGCTACTTTAACTCTCAATTCTTGAGAGTTATCACCTACTTAGTCCTTCCCAACGTGTGGAGTATAATTTTTTTTTTTTTTTTAATTTTAATTTTTCTTTTATGTTTCTTTCCTTTTTTATTTTTTATTTTCATCATTAGTTTAATTTTTTTTCAAATCATAATTTTAGTTAATTTATATGTTTTTTAGATTTGTACTATTTATTTAAAAACAACAATTTTGTTAAAAGTTAGATTTGAACGTGTTGCCTCTTATATCAACTCAAATTAAATTATTAGTATTGATCAACTCTACCATCTAAACCTTTATTTACACTTTCTTATTATAAAATTTATTGGTAATTATTTGAATTTATTATTTTTAATTGAATTTTTTTATTGGTAAATGAAATATAATCATGCTTTTAGTTTTTTTTAACCATCTATACATTTGAAATTTGTTACATAAAAATATATATATTTGTAATTATTTGTAATTAAATTTTGTTGTTGTTGTTTTTAGTTGAATTTTTTTGTTGTTAAATGAAATATAAATATATATTTGTATATGAATGAAATATATCATTACTCTACAAGCTCCACTTCTTTCTCTCTCTTTTTTTCACTCTATCCATTCTTTATTTCCCAAATATGAGTTTAGCATCGTTTTTTTTTTTTTTTTTAAACTTTTACGTTTAGCTACAATATATTATAATAATAATAATTATTATTATTATTATTATTATTATCATTTTATTTTAAAGTTACCTTCAGTTTATTCATTTCCAATAATACTATTTTTCCTTTTTTTTAAATATATTTTTAGCTTCAGTTTTGTACTCCATTGTAATAAATTTTCAAATGATTTTTTGTCTTCAATTGTAAATTATTATATTAACAAATATTAAATATCTATTAAAAAAAATTACATCACTTCCCTTTCTATCTCACCAAACAATAATTTATAATCATCTTTTCTTCCCTTCTCATCTCACCAAATATCAATTTACTTTTATTTTACTTTCCTTCCTTTCCTTTCCTTTCTCGCTCGTCCTAGCCAAACATGCTCTTAGGGCTCTATTTGTGTCTAATTCCTCTCATATTTTGAATGGTTTGTCTTATTTTCTATTTCGAATGTTTATTTTAACAGGTGTTTGTTTGTCATATTTCAAGATGATTTAGATGGAGGATTTATTAATTTTTTTTCGAAAACTTACATCCAAACAAGTTTTTAGTAATTCCTCATCATTTTTAATTTTAAAAATAACTCATCATTTCTAATCACTCATTTATAATTACTCAATCATTTTTTACAACTCATTTTTAACCATTAATATAAAATCAATCAAAATAACTCATTTTTAACTACTCATTTTTAATCATTCCTTTTTAAATTACTCAAAATAACTACTCATTTATATTTACATGCAAACAAGATTTTTACTCTAATTTCTCTACACAAAAAACACATTTAAACGAATTTTTTACTACAACTCTCAATTTTAACTTCTCAAAATAACTTCTCAAACAAAATACTCTTAAAATAAAGCAAACAAACACCTCCTAGAAGATTAAAGAAAAAAAAATGTATTTTTTAGATGAAGAAAACGGGCAACAAAACTACCTTTTTAACTTAACTAAAACATAGTTGTAACGTTATGGCAATGCAATAATCACTTTCCTCTTTCTTTTTCATTTTTAAGGTTTGTTTAATAATCATTTTGTTTTTTGTTTTTTATTTTTGAAATTTAAGTTTATTTTTTGTCATAATTTTTACAATGTACTTTATATCTCTCTTATAATATATCTAATTTTTCTTAAAAAAAATATGTGAATGCTAACCAAATTTCAAAAATAAAAAGATACATTTGGGCTAGTTTTTTTTCTTCTAAATTTTGATTTGGTTTTTACAAATATAGATAAAATATCAAAGTAGAAAAAACATATGATATTGTAATTGTTGTATGCTTAAATTCAAAAATAAAAAATAAAATGATATCAGATTAAGTATTTCATTTCTGTTACCGATTAGAGAATAATCCAATCCTTGGCGTGCACATAACAAATATGAATTTAAATATATTTTATTCTAAATATTATTGAGCATTTTTTTCCGTTTCTAAATAATTTCAGTGTCAAATAGTTTTTTAAGACTAGAAGGTCTATAAAACATTTCATTTTTGTTGAAAATAAAAATTTACCCAAAATCGTATCCGTGGTCTCCGTGTCTCAAAAAATGTTATCGTTAACTTAGAGGAGGATAAAAAATTGTTAGTAAATTGCAGATTTATTTATAGAAAATTACATTAATTTTTATAGATTTTATGGAAGGAGAAACAAATACTACCAAACAATGAAATTATTGTGCCACTAACCCACGATAATTTTTATAGAAATTTAATATACAAACACCAAATGAAATTAGTATAATCTATATTTATAATTCACTGATTTTATTATTATTATTATTATTATTATTTTACTAAAAATAAAAAATTCTCCTAGTCTTTTTTTTTTTTTTTTTAATTCACTGATTTTTCCTTTGAAATTTGGTAAAAAATCCTTTGAGATTTTCAAGTACACTTTAGACGAATACTCTCATTTATAGAGTTTATCTACGAAACAATACATTCTATGCCTGTTACCAATATAAATTATCGAGTGGACCAAAAAAAAGAAACACCTTATTATATTTTCTATAGAAAAACAATAATATATAAAAGAAAATTACATGTCTTCAAAATAATTTACTAAATTCAAGAAGAAGATTTGGGTGGAACCAGTCTGCACCCCACCACACATATCCTTCTTGGACCACAAAATAAATCTCTTATAAAAAAAATAAAAATAAATTTGTAGTCCTTAAAAAGGTGGCATGTGTGATGGGTATAACGCTCCACCTAAATCTTTCTCTAAATTAATCTTCAAAAAAAAAAAAAAAAAAAACCAATAAATTTTATTTGGTCAGATTCGATCAAGCACAAATTCGGGCCCAAGTCCAACAAAATTAAACTGTTAGAGTAACCAAATAAAACTCAAATTCAATAGTTGGCTCTAAGAACCAAAACACACGTGTTCATGGAAATTTTTTTTGGATGTGAGTCTCCATGGAAATTAATACTCTATAAATGAGAGAGTATTCATTCGTCTAAGGAGTTTAGTTATTCAATGTTATCATATATCACAATCATCACAGTCACAGTGCTTTTCAGGTCACAAAAAGCCAACGCAAGAACTAAAAAAATGTTCATCAGTCACATCTTCCCCAAGTAAAAAATTGAGGGTTTTCTTCATCAATGGTCAGCATTAAATGGCCATGAGAGCTTTGGATGGCTGAAGCAACGCTACCGCTCCCCGCTCCGAGCTTGAGTACTTTCGGTATATTACTTGGAGCTTGTTCTTGCTAGCTGCCCCATGGAATCCCACCAGAAGTTTGGCACAATCACTGAATAAACATCCAAAAGTTGTTAAAAATGAGCATAAAACAAGAGCAAAGTTTTTACAAACTCATTGAATCCACATACATTATTTGAGCCTCTGAGAAACCAGTGTGCAGTGTGAGAGTGTCATCCCACCCAGGAGTTTTCTTTAGCGTGCAGCGAGCTGCGTAGACTGCCGAGGCAGCAATCATCGACGAGGAATACATCATTGAGGTGTTGTAATGCATTATGCCAAGTTCAGCTAGAAAATAAACGAGATTCTCCATCTGCATATTATGATCATCATAATCACAGTTGAGTATGATGTGTAATTGTAAAAAAGGGTAACCCCGTCCAGAGTTGGTAAGATTTTAACGGACCTCGTGATCGGAGTCCTTCGATGCCTTGATGAACCGAGCTAGAAAAACATAGGGTGTAGGCACAGTCAAGGTCCATTCCAACTTACCAAGTATCTTTTTCTCCATCATTAGTATCTGCTCATTAGTGTAAGCTTTATCTGAAAGGTGCACAAAGTCATTTACCTCTGGTGCCCATATTTCTTCATATTTGGAGGCAATCAGCATTGCCCCAATACCCACCAATTGCAATTCCCTTCGTGGAACTACCTTCGACGCAAGGAATCGATCGATTAAGTTGATCGTAAGGTAGAATGTTTCAAGCGAAAGTTCGAACTTGTTGTGGACCTCAACCAGCCAATCCACCAAAATAGCCCTCATTAAAGTGTTGATCTCAGGTTGTGACTCCATGTAATCATGAGGCCTATTCTCATTCTATACAACAAATCATATACACAACAGATATTTAATAAATATACTCTAAGGTATAAACCAAGAGAAGATAAAATAAATGCATACCTCAACTTCCTTAAAGAACTTGTACATGTCCTCAACATATTCAACTTCTGCCAATTCATTACCAACATCTGCAGCATCAATGTCAAAAATCTGCTCTTTGGATTTCTTGGTTACACCACAAGCAGCCTGCATAAATGACCAAATCTTTAGAACTAACCAACTTGGTTTCTCAATTAAAGAATTGTCAAAATTTCTACCTTGCTTCTAGCAGTCAAGACTGAAGTGAGGGTCTGAGCTTTCTTCTTGGAGGTCCCTTCTCCTTCCTTCTTCTTGTTTGCACATTTGACTTGCTTGCCCCGATCTTGTTCGACGGTATCTGGACTTATCTCGATCACCTCTGCTTTAGGTTTCGCAACAGCTTTCTTGGGTGCTGGCTTTGGAGCTCCTGGTTTCTTAGCAACCACAACACCACCATCAAGAATGGGAGCAGCCCCATCTACACTAACAGGCACTTGTTTCTGCGTTACACAAAAACATTAAAAACACAATACATCCCGAAAAATGGTTAAAAGATAAAAAGAATAAGATGACAATTATATGAAGAAACCTTTTTATTTTCAGCATTTGCCGCAGCTTGGGCATTGGCAAGCAACTGAGCACAGAAACTCCTTGTAATGGGACGATTTGCCTTTGCGTCAATTCCTCGAACAGTTACCAGATTTCCGATATCGCCCAGTGCTCGGCGGTTCCTCGCATTCACCACTGCTCCACCCTTAACCTGCTTTCCTCCGCCGATAGCCGCCTCGCCTTTGCCCACACAAACAAAACCCAATCAACAAAAATAACATGGGAAGTACAAAACAGGGCAGAATTCCTTAAATTTGAAGCGAATAGGGATTGGAGTCAGCATAATACTCATCAGAAAAGAAATTTCAAAAGAAACCCAGAAAAAGAATTGCCTGTACCTCTAATTTGTTGGGGAACTACTGATCTTGAAGTCATTTTTTGAAATCTTCAAAGGAGAAAGAAAGAAGCAAAGCAAGCAAATTGATCTCTCTCTCTCTCACTCTCACTCTCTGGCTAGAATGAAAATTAATTCATTTGGAACCAGTGAGAAGCAACGTCCTTTTTGAATTGAAGCTACAGACCAGACGCTCTCTTCCAACGGTCGAATGAGTTTGAAATCTTGCCTGTTTAGATCTAAGATAACGGTCGGATGAGTTTGAAATCCTGGCTGTTCGATCATACAATGATCTAATGGCAGGAATTTATGTAGGGCCCACCTTCAATTAACAAAATATAATATATATATATAAACCATTATATATGTGGATGAAGAGGAACTGAGAGGAAGAATTAAATGATTTAAAAGTGAAAAATTTTGTTTGAATATGGATATTTATAGGAGAGATTGCACGAAAACCTTGTTTGAATATAGATATTTGTACGACTCGTTGGAGAAAAAATAAATTTTGTAAAATTGATATTGGAAGGTTAATGTAATATTTATTTTATTAATACAATAATGATTTCACAATTATTGCAATTATGGTGTAATTGAAACTTTTGTGAAAAATTAACATCATTTCATTTTTAAACTTTAAAAATATACTTTTTTTATAATTAAAATTTTTCAATTTATATATTAATTTCATTAATAACTTTAATAAATATATATTTTTTGATATCATAACTATAATGACATACTAATATAAATAATATTCATATGTCATTATTCATTAAAGAATTAAAATAATCGTCATATTAATTTGTTATTATAAAATAATTTTGTTTTGTTTTAGGAATGAAATATTTATCTACAATTGTCAACTTAATAAACTAGTGAAAGTTTCAAAATATACACATTACTATATATATTAATTAAAAATGTTCATACTTTATAAAATGAGTTATATATATTAATGATATAAGCTAACGATGGCGAAAGAGAGTAGCTCTCCCTGAACCCGAAGGACCCTGTATTTGTCTTTTAGATTTAAGTGCACCACTTGCTTTCTTTCAGAACCTCGCCTTTGAGAAGCTGATCTTTCTTCGTATATACAAGATAGCTAGTTCCTCTCCAACTAGTCATAATCGATGAAATTATTGTGTAATTGAAACTTTTGTAAAAATTAATATAATTTCTTTTCTAAATATATATATAAATTAACCTTTTCGTATAATGGATACTTTTTTTAGGAATAATTTCATTAATAAATTTAACAAAATTGTTATCAAAATTATAATATACATATCAATATAAATAATATTTATATGTAATTAGTGATTAACTAATTTATTTATATTAATTTTTTATCATAAAATAATTTATTTTTTGTTTTAGAAACAAAATATTTATCTATTGATTGTCTAACGAAAATTTTAAAATATACACGTTATTGTATATATTGATTAAAAATGTACATATTTTATTAAATGAGTTAGTGTCTTATTGAATTCTGTCCCCAAAATTCTCATTACCCAAGTACAATTCCAATTTATGGCTAACATTTTTTTTTATTTTTTCTTCATCTTAACCTATTTTTTTCTTCCACTTTTATTCATTTTTGTGTGTGTATATATATATATATATATATGTTTGTGTATTATAGATTTTTTTATAGATTTTTATGTATTATACATTTTTATCTTGTTGACTTCTGAATTTCAATATATCTTTGTTCAATTTTTTTTTTTAACTTTTAATACATTTGTTTATCTTACTTTTTCATCATTTTCTAATTTTTATATACAATTATTTTATCATCTACATTATTTTTACAATTTTTTTCTTTCTTTCTTTATTTTAATATTTCTTTATATATTTTATTATTTTTTATATGTTTATTTATTTATTTTTATTATTATTATATATTTATTTAATGTAGTAGAGAGTTGAAAATTTGAATTACTTTTTTTAATATATTCAATATGAAAATTGAGATATACTTATTATATAGTTGACTAGCTGAGTTGTTTTTTTAAAACACGCTTACGCTCACACACATATATACATACACATATATACATTCATATATATACATACATACATATACATATATATATATTACTGATTTAATTTTTTAAAAAAAACTTAAAAACTCGCAAACTAATATTATTTTATATCATATAAATGGTAAATTTATTTTCTTGACAGAATTAAATCTACAAAATATTAATAATTTATAAATATTTTTTTAAAGGTTAAAAAGTTATATTTATTTGTTAATTCTATATAAAAAAAAATTACAATAATATATCAACACACATTTATTTTTTTAAAAAAAATATTAAAAAAAAGGTTGAAATGAATAGTTTGAATGAGAGATTGGACGAGAGGTTGTGATGAGAGGTTTGAATGAGAGGGGAGGATATAAAGAGAGGATGAAAAGAGGGGTTATTCTCCCTTCCCTTTCCTCTTCCAAAACCCATATTCATGTAGCTCCCCTTTATGAAAAACTTACTTTTATAGAATAGATGTTTGTTTTTTAAATCTCAGGATTTAGGGTTTAATTTGTTCTAAAAAAACCCAAGTAATTAATATTTTTAAATAAAATATTTATTGTTTCAAAAATATTAAAATAAATAAAATATTTATTGAGCTTTTTTCTTAATTGAGACGTTTTTTTTTCCTTAGAAAACGATTAGTATACAGGAAGCAGAAAATATATATTAATTTTACTGCATTTAAGCATAAATATTTTTATTTTAATTTAATATAATGATTTAAAATATTTTTTTTGGAGACAAAATATTGTTAAGAATTTCAATAAGTTAGATGCTTCTCTCATTTTCAAATGAAATATTTTAATTTAATATAATGATTTAAAATAATTTTTTCGGAAACAAAATATTGTTAAGAATTTAATAAGTTAGATGCTTCTCTCATTTTCAAGTGAAATTTCTTATTATCAACTTCCTTCCTTCGCAAAAATCTTACCTCATTATTTTCGACTTCTCAGACTCATGTCGTCTACTTTCTTTTTGATTCTCATGCCTTCTTCTCCAAGCTTTTTGTAGTTATTTTCTCTCTCAAAATTTCTTCACAAAATCATCTTCTTCATACAAATCGTTTTCAGTTTAAGTTTTTCAAAATTGTCTGACTAACAAGGTATGTATCATTTTCTCGATTCTCCTCTGTTTTCAATGAACATTAATGTGTTTTTTTTTGTATTTTGGAGTCGAATGTATTGTAGTTCATAAGTTCTTTATATTTCAAGTTTTTTTGCCATTAATATATTGTATTCTGGGGTCTATTTTGCTATATGTACCCCTTCTTTTTTTTTTTTTTTGTACTTTTGAAATCGTTTGCGCTCATGACTTTTTTGTGGGGCTGGGATGATGGTGGTTTGTTTTGATTTTTTCTACGAAATACAATTTTTTGGAGTTTGACAAGGTTTTATTTAGGGTTTTCAAATTGTATTTGAAAAGGTTCTTTGATTGCATGTATGGTATTGTCGAATTATGTTATAGATTTTTGTGAGATTTAATGTATGATATGTGTCTGTACGGTATTAAGGATTTATGATTTTTTTTTTTTTTTTTTTACTTCTGATTTATCTTTAAATTAGTGACTTTAGAAACTAAATTGAAGTTACATTGACTTTTATGTTGTTGATAAAACTAGCGTACTATTTTGGGAATACTGTATTGATATTTCCTATTGAGATGTAATTGAGTTGAGTCAGATTCTTTACTGCATTTAATATTGTATTGTTATAGAAAAATAATAAAAACTTGTATTATTTTGGGGCATATACTATATTCCGTATAATTGGTATTGTCAATACGGTATTAATTGATATGTAATAAGATTGTGAGAGGTATTACACAATATTAAGATTTAAATAGTTATATTAATAATATTGTAATTTATTCTTACTTTAGATTTGTAATGTGTAGAGAACAAGTTCATCTGATTGGGAGGATAACACTTCAACTTATGTGCCCACTAGTGCACTAGATGCGCCTCCATCTATCGTATATACAAAGGAAAGTGAAAAAAATATCAAGTAATATGTCTCAATGAACAGAAGAAATGAAGGAAATGAAAGAGATGACAAGTAAACAGGCTATCAATAAACTAGTTACTGAAAAGATTTGAGAGTCTACAAGTGATGGACAAAAGAGTAAGTGGTTGTACATTAGATTGATATAAAATAATTACAAGAATATACTGTCATTTGATATTGTGTTATTGAGATATACCTTGAACGACTGAATGCCTTGCGATTAGTTAGTTGGAGGGTCTCGCTGCCCAATCAGCAAGTGGGGGGGGTTGGTAGGGGCAATGCTTCCGATTCGTAAACGTTTTCTGCATTGCAACAATGCATTCCGCATTCGTTTAGCGCATCCCGTTTCTGTTGCGCGTTCCGCATGTGTTTACGCATCTGCATTCTATTGCGCACTCTATGTTTCTCGTTTATGCATTCTGTAATAGGGTTTAATGAGAGTGCATATATAAACTCGAATTAAACCCTAGCCGATATGATGTTTCTTTTTGTATTTTGCTCTCCTTAATAAAATTCTACTTTCTTTCTGCCCGTGGACTAGCTAACACAACGTTAGTGAACCACGTAAATTGATATATTGTTTCTTTTTCTTTGCATTTTTCTTTATCTTCGATTGCTTGTTGATTGTCATTTTCATAAAATGTGTTAATTTTGAATGCTTTGTATTTTATTAATACTGTAAGTATCGTTAATATTGTATTTATTTACGAGAATCGTTGTTCCGTAAAAGTGTATTATTTATAATACTCGTGTTTATGAAACAGATGAAACGTGTACAAATCATTAATTACAATTTTGTTATTAATAAGTTTTGATGCGATCATTATTGTTCAATACGGTCATTATTGTTTCGTACTAACTTATTAGTATTGTTATTAAGTATAAAGATGTGCATATTCAATGTATTTATTTCTTATTGAATAATAATATAGTATTGTAAATACTGAGTAAAAATTACTATATTTATTATTAATACTAGTACTAAATAATGACTTAAAATTACCAACATAGAGTATTGTTCTCTAATAAAATATCAATATTATTTGTACAAGATTTTCAATAATTTAGTGTTCTAAGATAAATAGATTTACAAATATGATGTTTTTTTTAAACACGCATATGATGTTATATAATAACTCACAAATAATACAATTCAGGTATTATAATAATTATATCATATTTTACGTATTGTGTATTATAATATAATATGTGTATTTATGTCTGTGCATTATAATAAAATTGTTTTATTTTCATTTTCTATATTCGTGCAAATTAGGGTTTCGTGAAAGTGTCGCAATCAATCACGATGACGTTGCTGCACTTCCGAAAAACCAAAGAGATGTCGGAAAACCTAACAAAAAATGTAAAAATTTAAGTAAAATATTAGATTCATGCCAAAAATTGACAAGAACTACACAAAATGGCTGCTAAGCATTGTTTTAAACCAAAGAGAACAATGGAAGGAGTTTCCTTTGTCAGAATTACGTCAAAATCTCCAATATCATTAGGTAGAAAAACTGACGAAAATACACTGTTCACACAAGAATTCATCAGAAAAAAAATATCGAGACACATGCAAATAAAAAAAAAATTGAGTTTGTTATTGATTTGAATATGTGCAAGAGTCGAGTACAATCTCTAAGGGCTCGTTTGATAACGTTCTCGTTTCCTGTTTCTCTTTTCTGTTTCTTATTTTTTGAGAAACAGGCATGTTTGGTAACTGTTTCCGTTTCTTGTTCCCAATTAAAAAAAAAACGTTTCTTAAATTAGGTGAAAAAAAAGAGAAACTCCCAAAAGTAGTTTCTTTCGTTCTGTTTCTTTTTTTTTAAACCTGAAGTTTGATTAAATCTATATTAAATGACGCGCATAAATTTAAAGTAAATGGAATTT
>JBBMKA010000026.1:11847267-11858811 GCA_037833695.1 Sechiopsis laciniata | reverse complement strand
TGAAATTTGATAAATATTTTCTAAGAATAATTAATTATTTGATATTATTATTCATAAAATATAAAAAATGCAAAAAATAAAATAAAAAACAATTGAACGGGGAAAATCCCCCTTGGGGAACCCGATCCCCGCGAATTCCCCGCGGGGAATCCCCGCCCCGATCCCCGAGAAAAAAAATGGTGAATTTTCCAGGGACGGGGATTGATTTCGGTGGCGGAGACGGGGAAGCCATTCCCCGACCCATGGACATCTCTGTTCTCAACTAATGGCCCTAAAAATAGAAATAAACTAAACATAGAAAGATATTTACAATTTGTTTTAAACTAACTTTGACTCTCACACTCCCCCTCAAGGTAGATTGTATATATTATACAAACCCAACTTGTTATTCAGATCTTCAAAGTTAGGTCTGGGCAATGGCTTAGTAAAGATATCTGCTAGCTGATGTTTGGTAGGAACATACACCAGTTGGACTACTTCATTGTTAACTTTCTCAGATATGAAGTGTCGATCAATCTCAACGTGCTTGGTCATATCATGGTGAACTAGATTCTTGGCAATACTAATCGCAGCTTGGTTATCACACATCATTTGAATTGATGATGGACAATCTTTTCCGAACTCACTTAGGACTCTGTTGATCCAGATGCCTTCACACATCCCATGAGCGAGTGCTCTGTATTCAGCTTTAGCACTACTTCTAGCAACTAAAAGTTGTTTTTTACTTCTCCAGGTGACAAGATTTCCCCACACAAAAGAACAGTATCCTGAGGTAGATCTTCTATCTATAACATCACCTGCCCAATCTGCATCTGAGTATACTTCAATACTCCTCTCTTCAGTCCTTCTGATAGTAATCCCTTCCCGGGAGTCATTTTTAGATATCTAAGGATCTGGTATACTGCTTCCATGTGTTCTTCATTGGGGCTATGCATGAACTGACTAACCACACTGACAGCGAAGCCAATATCTGGTCGAGTGTGGGATAGATATATAAGACGTCCTACTAGTCTTTGATATCTCCCCCTATCCACAGGATTGCCTTCATGGTTATGTCTAAGCTTCTTTTAAGAGTCCATAGGAGAGGCTGCTAGTTTACATCCTGTTTCTTTAAGAAGATCTAACACATACTTTCTCTGGGATACCACTATTCCTGATTTTGATCGTGCAACTTCCTTGCCTAGAAAATATTTGAGATTCCTTAGATCTTTGACTTCAAACTCTTAAGCTAAGTGTTTCTTTAAAGCTTGTAGCTCAGATTCATCGTTTCCAGAAAGGATGATATCATCAACATACACTATCAATAGGGCAAGAGAGTTTGCAGACCTTCGTTTAACAAATAGAGTATGATCTGCCTGGCATTGTGTATATCCAAGGCTGAGCACAAAATTTAAAAATCTACCGAACCAGGCCCGAGGGGATTGCTTGAGACCGTAGAGGGATTTGTTAAGTTTGCATACCTTGGTTGGATTGAAATCTTCCTTGTAGCCCTGAGGGATATCCATGTAAACCTCTTCTAGATCTCCATTTAGGAAAGCATTTTTTATATCTAGCTGTTGAAGGCCTCAATCAAGGTTGACTGCAAGTGACAAAATGATCATTATGGTGTTGAGTTTGGCAACGGGTGCAAATGTTTCTTGATAGTCAATCCTATAAGATTGCATAAATTCCTAATAGTCAATCCCATAAGATTGCATAAATCCCTTGGCTACTAGCCTGGCTTTTAATCTTTCAATACTTCCATCCACATTATGTTTTACAGTAAAGATCCACTTACATCCAACAGCTTGTTTTCCTTTGGGTAGATCTGTCACTGACCATGTGTCACTTTTCTCAAGGGCCTTAATTTCTTCCTGCACAGCTTTCTTCCAACTTGGATGATTCAATGCTTCTTCAATATTGTTTGGAATTAGAACATTATCGATAATGGACACAAAGGCACGATATGACTCAAATAAATTGTCATATAATACATAGTTGCCTATAGGATGTATGGTGCAACTCCGGACTCTCTTTCTTACTGCAATTGGAAAATCTAGATCATCGCCTGCAACTTTTGGGGCTTCTATCTCACATATATCCTCATTTGTAGGTTGTTCAGAATTTGGAGCTAGTTCAGACATTTGGGCAGACTGATCTGTTCTAGCACCTACATTCACAACTTGTTTATTTCTTCTTTGAAATGTAAATAGCTTGTCACTAGCAATCGGAGATGGTGAAGGTGGCGCATGGATTGTCATAGAAGGATTGGATGTAGAGGATTCTAGTAGATTGGTGGGTGTAGAGGAAGACTCAAGTATAGTGGAGGACGGCTCAAGCGTACAAAATGACTCAGATATAGATGGTGGGGAAGACTCAAGTATCGAAGACCACAACTGTCTGTCATTAGATTTCTCCCCCCGACAGATAGTTTTGGGATAATAGGGAAGTTGTTCGAAGAACGTGACATCCATAGTAACATAGATTCGTCTTGTTTCAGGGGAGTAACATTTGTACCCCTTTTGAGTTGGTGAATATCCCATGAAAATGCATTTAGGAGCTCTAGGATCCAACTTGCTGCGATGTTGGGAATGGATATGGACAAAGGCACTGCACCCGAAAACTTTTGGTACGAAGTCAAGGGAAGGAATACGAAGATGAGGGAATGATTGGAGAAAGATTTGACGAGGTGGGAGAAGTTAAGAACACGAGAAGGCATACGATTGACCAAGTATGTGGCAGTGAGGATGGCTTCACCCCAATAAAATTTAGGGACATTGGTGGAAAGCATTAGCATCAAGTGATTTCGAGAAGATGCCAATTTTTTCTCTCGACGACTCCATTTTGTTGAGGAGTTTCGACACACGGGCTTAAATGAAGAATTCCTTCTGTTGACAAGTAATTTCCCAAATAGGAATTAAAGAATTCCTTTCCATTATCTATTTTTAGAACTCGAATTTTGGTTTGGTATTGAGTCTGAATTAGAGTGTTGAAGTTCTTGAAATGTTGGTAAACTTCAGACTTTTCTTTCATCAAGAAAATCCAGGTGATCCTTGTATGATTGTCATGAAGGAAACAAACCAGCGGGCCCCAAAAATATTTTTAGTTTTTGAAGGACCCCATACGTCACTATGAATTAGAGAGAAGGGACTAGATGGTTTATAAGAAACATGAGGATAAGAATTTCAAGTATGTTTGGCAAGTTGACAAATTTCACAGCTGAATAAAGTTGGACTTTTATTATGAAATAGGTTTGGAAACAATCTAGCGAGATACATAAAATTGGGATGACCTAACCGATAGTGCAACAACATGACTTCACTATCATTATTGGTACTACGAGAAGAAAGATACAATGATTTGTCAGCGATTGCTAGTGACTCCTGGTCATCATTGAGAATGTAAAGTCCACAACAGAGTTTAGCACTGCCAATCGTCTTCCCTGATTCCGAATCCTGAAAAAACACATGAATTTGGTACATGGATAGCAATTTAGTAACGCAGTCAAGATCTTTGGTCAATTTACTAATGGATAGCAAATTGCAATCTAAATCTGGTACATGGATAATGTTTGAGTGACACGAATGAAACCTTTCCCAGCTACTTTGGAATGTGATCCATCTGCAATTTTGATGGAGGAGTTGGTTGTGTCAGTGTGATAATCCTGAAATAATGACATGTTTCCTATCATATGATCGGAGGCTCCAGTGTCAATGATCCACGGTTGTCTCCCTCCTTTGCTGGCTGTCATAGCAGTAGAATTGATTTTTTGAGCAACTAAACTCGTTCCCTGAATTGGTTGTCCAAAGATCTTTTGTAAAGCATCTATTTGTTCTTTGGTAAAAGGCGATGATTCCACACTAGTGGTGCTGGCCATATATGCCCAACCATCACAATCATTTCGTTGTCTAGGCTTCCAAGCAACAGTTTTTCCATGGATCTTCCAACATGTGTCTTTCACATGACCCACTCATTTGCAGTGGTCACACCATGGCCTCTCTCGGCGTTGTTTATTATCTCCTGTAGGAGTTGAAACAGTTGGATCAATATTTCGAGAGACAAGTGCAAATGCTTCTGTGACTCCAGGAACTGGTTCTGATTTACCCATTATAATGTTTTTCCTACTTTCTTCTCTTCATACTTCTGAGAATGCTTCACGAAGAGATGGCAGTGGCTTGGTTTCCATGATTCTTCCTCGAACTTCATCTAGATTGTTGTTAAGGCTAAAAAGGAACTTGAAAGTTCGCTTTTGCTCCACAATCTTTATGTATTGTGCCGTATATTCTGCACATTTCCACGTATTAGTTTCAAAAATATCCAATTGCTGCCAATGACGGGACAAGCTGTTGAAATATTTAGTGACAGCTTGATCACCCTGGCAAAGATCATGGAGAATTGATTCAATCGAAACAATTCTGAAGTGTTCTCTTCACTCGAGTAAGTTTCCTTAACTGCTTCCCAAATCTGATGAGCAGTGTTATATAGGAGAAATTTTTGCCTACCTCATTAATCATAAAATTAATTAACCATGACATGACCATATTATTTTCTATTTTCCATTTCTTGAAATCCGGATCACTTATTTTTGGTTGTGTATTCTCCTTTGATAAATACTCATCCTTACCCTTTCCACATATAAACATCATAACTGACTGTGACCATTGAACATAATTGCGACCATTTAATTTATGACCAGTAATGTAGGAAGATGATGAGTCATACTCCCCAAAGGTTACACCATTAATTTTAGATGAAGTCATAATTATAAATGAGACAGATTCACCTTGGAAGGTTTTTCTTTTCAAAATATATTGAACACAGCAACTTTCTTGAAAATAGTTTTAGGAAGTCTAGAAGGTACCTCTCATGTGACTTAGTTTGAAAGAAAACCCACTAATGAATTCAATAAAACCCACAAATTGAAGGCTTCGTACTCACGATCTATGGAGCACAAACCTAAACGGACGAACAAAAAACACGCTAGATGGGTGATTCACGACTGATCGGACTTGTGATTGATCTTCACACGGATTGAACCGATCTGGATGATTGTACCTCCAATTATCTTGGTAGATGATGGACTCCTGGAACAATTGTGGAAGAGAAATAAAACTTAGCTGGCTGATTTGCTAATTTTACGCAAATAGATCGTCGGAAAGAAATAGCCATAGTTTGATGTGTTGATGTTGATGAACGGTGAAGCCCCGATTGACTGAATGTGGCAGCGGCAACTATAGGATGCACTACGGTGAGTTGAGAAGAAGATAAGTTTTGTTTATTCAAAGCTCTGATACCATATAGAAACTTATTCTTTGTTATTTATTCCATCAGAAAATACATCCATATATACAACTAAGAGTTAACAAACTATGAGAATCTTCGGGAAATACTTCTCAACTTATGACCCTAAAAATAGAAATAAACTAAACATAGAAAGATATTTACAATTTGTTTCAAACTAACTTTGACTTTCAATAATATATATATATATATATATATATATGTAACTTCTATAATTGCTTATATAGGTCATTAGAGTAACTTATTGTAGGCATGTAAATAGTATCAGTATGTTAATCTGATAACCTGTTTAAGAAAGGATGCCAGCTTTTTCACTTCAAACTTTTCTTGAATCAGTTCTCCTTCTTTTTGGGTTAACTTAACAGCTAGAGCTTCCACCTAAATGATTTATGACAGCAAGAAATACAAAATATTAAGTGCACTCGCAACGAAGAAATATTGGAAGGAAGACAACAAAGAAATAAAATCAGAGCTTGGTTGCAATATATTGATGAACATGGAGTTCCATTTGAAAGTCAATTGGCAATGAGAATTCATGCATCTTACTAAACTTGTGAGATCTCTTCATCTTTCTAATGCAGGATCCTCAATATTAAAAAAATAAATAAAATAAATAAATTTAAAAAAAAAAATTATAATAGCTAAAATATGAAGATCTAGAAATCAAAGTAGTCAAAAAATTATGATAGAGACAGAGATTCAACTCTAGGCACATTCTACAATTTTCACAAGTTGTCGATACACCTGCAAGCAAAAAACATGCACCAAAACTAAAAACGAAAGAGGTGAAAATATTTCATATAGCAATTTGATCAAATAAAAAATATACACCCAGAGATAATATTTTTTGCCCCTATTATGACAGGACATGGTGCAAGTGAGGCTTTTCGATATCAAAGTTCAAGTTGATCTAACACAAACAACCAACTGAAAATGAAAATGCACAAAAACTAACCATGGAGATGGCTTTCTCCACATCCTCCTTATTTCGCCCAGCCAATCGGCCTTTCAGATACTCTAATGCATCTCGAAGCTTCTTCAAAAGAACATGTCCCTCCAGTGAAGGCACTTCTCTGAGCTTTGCCTGAATCCCAAGAAAGTCAAGTACAATTCAGTAAGATGAGAGCTTGATGCCATTCAGAACTAGATCAACAGAAATTTAATGGTCACTATATTCTTTCACTCGAAAAGAAAGTAGTTTGAACCTCATTCGACAGCTTAGCAGCAGAGGCCAAGTTCTTGTCAAATTTACAAGCAAGGTCACGAACTGAGAGTCGCTTGTGCTGCTCAGACAAGTTGGTAGTTTCCTCTTCGATGACCTCTTTAAGAGAAGGGCCTTGGTTGTCATCCTGAGGGTCTTCTAAAATCTGATTCTCAGGTCCTAATTTATATTTTGGAAATTGATTGGAAGCAAAGCTAACATCAACCGAAACTGGCAGAATTGCCTCCATTTGCACAGTTTCTTCAAACTCGGGACTAATCTTTGTCATTGATCTAAACTTGATTCTGTGTTAAAGCAAAGAGAGGGGGCTTTCATGAAAACCAAATGATGGAATTAGAACAATCCAAGGCCCCAGATGGGAAAAAACGCATTGATTTATTTCATTTCATATGTTTACCAGTGCCTAAAAGCAGATCGATTTGAAAACACATCAATAACCATTGACCAGACCATTCCAATTTCTAAAGGGGAAAAAGAACAGCCAACAAAATATAAAAGAAGGAAAGGAAGAAACTTTGATGCAATGGAGAGATCAACATAGAACAAGTCAAGTAGACAACAACATTAAAAGATATCTCACCTAGCAAACTCGAAGATACCAAAAGTAGACCAAACTGTGGAAGATTAGAAGCATATATATTTGTTCTTTTCTTTGATTATTACTATTTTTCCATAGGATGGGGTAGGAGACTAGTAATGTCTTCCCTTTCTTTTCCAAAAACTGGAAAATTTCTTCACCAAATCATTACAAAAATCCACCAAATTTCAACTACACAACAACGGTTCCAACCAACGCTCTCTCTCTCCCCCAGTGAAGAATGATTTTGTCCAACCCACAAGGCCAAAAAAACATACAGATTCCTCAAAATATTTTCACACCCAGAAGGAGAAAACCACAAAGAACCCCTATTGTTCTTGAATGTAGTAGCCCTTCTTTCCCGTAAAAGAGCTGAAACTTATCAGAACAAAAAAAGTTCGAAAATAGAAACACAACATATAGGCAAACAAAAACAACTCTCAGCAGCTACAATCCAAACCCTACAATCTACACTACACAATCTCACATTCATACAAATTAAAACAAATTAACATAGAAAGCAAACAACAAAATCAACCCAAAAACCAAAAGGCAGAGAATTCATCACCAACCATCAAACCAAACATAAAAGTTGAAAAAAAGCACTTCAAGGGCTGAAAACAGGCAATGTAAGAGAGAAACATCAAAACCCCAGATGATGAATATCAAAATGCATGTCAAAAACACCAGAAAAACTTACAGATTAAAGGCAAAGAAGGATGAAAAACATGAAACCAAGCAAAACCCGGATCAGAAACAAGAAGCTGTTCAAATTAGGGGAGAGAATAAACGGAGAAACAGAGAGAAGGGGAAGAATCTAATGAGAGAGGTTGGTTATGCCTTGCTTTTGTAAAGGAGGTGAGGGGGGCTGATTGGAAAAGAGTGTAAAGACTCAAAGACCTGGTTGTTTTTGGGTCTAACATGTCCCCTTTTGTCAGCAAAATTGAATAAAAGAATGAAATTTGCAAATTTTCATCTTCATTCTTTCTTTCTATTTCCTTCTTTCTCTAATTCAATACTCTATTTCTCTTTTCTTGACCACTCTCACGTGTTACCGTGCCCACTTTTGTAGTATTTGGACACTAATCTACAAACCCTAAAACTAGGGCTTTACATAGTTGAGTTCGGGTTGAATTAAATTTATCTTTTTTAAGTATAAATTGACAAGAGAGATTACAAATCCTACATAAAAGATATTGCTTATATATATGATGTTGATTGGATTATTACCAAACAATAAAATCAATACGTCATCAATCCTTTCGATATTTAATTGATTTTTTTAACAATCTAAATTTTTGGGTTTGTAAATTTACTTATTCCTCAAATTTTATGTGTTGGGCCAATTTAATCTAATTTATATATTTTTAAATTAGATTGAATTGTCAGGTTGTTTTTTTCTTTTTAATTCTAATAATATATATGTATATATATATATATATATATTGTTATTACTTTTATTTCTAAATAAATCAACATGATGAATTCTGATTTAAATTTATGTTAGAAATGATACCTAAAACTTAAAAACATATTTTAAAAAAACTTGGAGATTAAAAAGCCTAAATATAAATTAAAATAAATATATGTATATGCATATGTTTTTTTTGGAGTGAAATATGTATATGTATAAGTATGTATAATTATATTATAAGTAAAATAAATATTTTATAGATTAATAATATATTTCGGTTAGCTCAAGTCCATCTAAAATATTTCTCAAAAAAAAAGTCTACCCAAAATAATTTTAGGTCAAACCATGAACTGATCTAAATGATAATTTCATTTATTTAAATTCAATTCAATTTTTTTAAAAAATTAATAACTCAACCCAACTCATCAAATTGGATTATATTTATGAGATTTTTCTAACAACCCCCAATTCATATCCATTTTGCGAGTATTTGTTTTTCATCAAATGAAGGGGATTTGTATTCCCTCTTTGGTAGAAGGATTCAACTTTTTTGTTTCGATACACAACTTGCTTTTTTGGGTTTTGTTTTGAAATTTGTTGAATTGATTGTAGCATTTTAATTTGTTATCAATTTGTGGGGTTTCTTTTCCAAATAATTCATATGGTATAAGTTTGAATTTAAGACCTTTTGAAATAGGTAGAAATCCATTAATAGCTAAATTAGGTTGGAATTAACTAATCACCTTTCATGTTTGAGCATGATTTGTGTGTTTTTTAATTAAAGTTTTTGTGTATTTTTTTTGTTTGTCCATAAAAAGTTTGTATTTTTAATGGTTAAAACATTTTTACCTCACAATAAAAACTTTTTTAAAAGGATAATAAATTAGGTTTAATTACAAACTTTTAAAAATCTTGGTGATATCTACTATAAGTAATTCTCTAAAAATTATTAGATAATTTAAATTTCGTTCTAAACTTTTTTTTTTTTCTTTTTTTTTTTTTTGAGAAAGAGAATTTCATTCTAAATTGAATTAGTGATAAATGGAATAATTTATTTAAAAAAATGTTGGAATTCAAAAGTCAACTAAGTATTTTGAATAAAAAATGTATATGCAAAAGAGGCGGAAAATTAGGTCTACTCGACAAATTATTTAATGAAGAAATAATGATTTGATCGTTTATTTTACATGTTTTTTAATTTTTTTAAGATAACTAAGTCCTTTTTTTGTATTAAAATTTTTAAATCAAAATGATTTGAGGAATTTAAAAACCAATCCTCCTTTTGAAGTGTTTTTAGACTTACAAAAAGACTAAAATAAAAAATAAAAAATAATATACAAACAGAAAATTATGTTAAGTGAGCAAATATATAATATTATAAGATCACTTACTTAAAAATTAATTTTTTATAAATTTTTTGGCATCTAAATGTCATAGAATCAAACGATATATCCAATAATATAAATGGAGCTATGTGCAAGTTGGTCCGTAGAGTTACAAATATAAAAAAAAAAATAAAATAGAAAGTGAAATATATAATATTGAGTTTCAAATATAACAAAAGTCAACAGTTAGCAACAAGAATTGCATCTTTTAAGGCAGGATATTCAAATTCTTTATCGTTATTATTATATTAAAAAAATTTAAACAAAATTCAACTCGTTAGAAATTTAATGTTCAATTTTATATCACGGACTAAAAAATACTAATACAAACAAGGAATTATTATTATATAAATTGAGATTAATGTAAAGTTACTATATTATTACTACTATTGCCATTATTTTTCTTAGAGAATACTTTTGCAATTTCCATGCTTCACCTTGACACCATCATTGTTTGTTCTCCTCTTTCTCATGTTATGTTAGAAAAGTGATTTCTTGTTTTTTTTTTTTTTTTCTTTTGACAAAATATTAAATAAAAGGACATTGATAAAAGAGAAGGCTGTCAATGAGTATGAAAAAGCTGCCATCCCACGCGCCGGCTCACCATCGCCAGTGGGTCCACGTTTTATAATAACTTATTTTGAGGTGGCGCGTGGATATCTGCGCGTGGGTCTATCAATTGAAATGTTTGGCAGGGCAGTACGGTCCGCTTGTGTACAAATAAATACCTTATATCCGCAATTTACGGTATTGCCACAATAATTTTCATTTTTCCTTTCTATTATTTTTTTTGTTGATAAATTCATTTTCCCTTCTTTTAACTCTTTTACCGAATAATATCCTAGCTTGTTGGGTATAAATGATGCACTAAATTTCAGTTTGACCATATGCTCACTAGGTACGGAAAAAAGAGAATTAAAAAACAAAGTAATAATTTAATCTTGCTATATATATATATATGATTAAAAAACAAAGTATTAAATGTATTTATATAAAAAAGTTATTGGATTGAGTCTTCCAATTGTAGTCAAACTCAAACAAATAAAACAAATAATATATATATATATATTGTAAAACCTCAAAACTTTAAAGTAACACACTATAGATAATAACTAAAAGCTAATAACCTGAAATTCAGGTCCATGTTTCTAGTTCAGCTACCACCTCACATAATCCATCAATCACAACTAAGTCTCATCACTTCAATCCCAAAGAAAACATGTCAAAGTTAACATGATAGCATAAAGTGAGTAAATACATACAAAGTAAATAGCTTTTTTGTGCAACAAACTACCACTCATCGGCGAAAACTAAAATGTCACACTATCAACTCCTGAATCCAACTTAAGCTTCTACAATCGAGCACATGCCAACCGTGTCCATGATACTCGACATCTTATAACTGTCAACCACTTACCGCAGTCCATACTAACTGACATGCATATGACGTATGCTACTGTAGAGTGCAATTGTCTACTTACTAACCTCCATAATTGGAGTGATAAATACATCTGCACATACGACCAAAAGTACATTCCTTGTGTATAAATTCGAAACTAGCTAGCAACCACACACTTCAACTAGAGGAGTGTCCAAACCAAATTGGTAAGACACACGACACTACCAAAGCACACATATAACATACACCGCACTACGGTGTACCACT
>JBBMKA010000026.1:11808320-11828741 GCA_037833695.1 Sechiopsis laciniata | reverse complement strand
AACACGATGACGAAGCTGTCCAAGAATGCCTTGAACACCCTATCCATCATGTCCATAAATGCTGTTGGAGCATTGGTCACCCCAAAGGACATAACCACAAACTCGTAATGACCATACCTCGACCTGAACGCCGTCTTGGGAATGTCTGCATTCCTGATCCTCAACTGATGATAACCAGACCTCAAATCTATCTTGGAGAACACAGACGCTCCCTGAAGTTGATCAAACAAATTATCGATACAAGGCAAAGGATACTTGTTCTTCACTGTAACTTTTTTTAGCTCCTTGTTGTCTATGCAAAGGCGCATCGAACCATCCTTCTTCTTGACAAACAAAATAGGTGCTCCATAGGGGACAAACTAGGGCGGATGAACCCTCTGTCTAACATCTCCTATAATTGCACCTTCAACTCTTTCAGTTCTGCTGGCGCTAAATGATACGACGCCTTCGAGATAGGGAGAGTCCCTGGCTCGAGCTCAATAGTGAAGTCAACCTCTCTCTGTGAGGGCAAACCCAGTAACTCCTCAAGAAACACATCTGCAAACTCCTAAACTACTGGTACTCGATCAACAGTCAACGAAGAGCGGCTTTCCCCAGACAACTTTGTTAAATAACCTCAAGCTCCTCGAGTTAACAAACAACGAGCTTTCAACGCAGAAATCAATTGCGGACATACTCCGCTCTAGACACCGCGAAACTTGAAACTCTGCTTCTTGGGTGGCTTGAACACGACTTCTTTCTAGTGGCAATCAATCAATGCGTGGTTCTTCGCTAACCACTCCATACCAAGTACCACATCAAACCCGCTCATAGGTAGAACTATGAGGGTAGCTGCTAACAGCTCTTCGGATACCAAGATCCGGCCGTCTCTAACTTTCTCACTAGCAAGCATACTAACTCCCGAAGGAGTTACAACACACAACTCGAACCCTAGAGGTTCTAGTTCCAAACAGGCTTAACTTACAAACAATGCAGAGATAAACTAGTGGATCGAGCCCGAATCAAACAGTATATAAGCATAGTGGTAGTAATGTACCTGCGACAGCTGCAACTGTCCTCTCGGCCTCCTACCAAGTCGTGGCAAAAATGCGGCCCTGCTGCTAAGCTGGTCTAACCTCTGTTTCAACCTGTGGACACACTCTGGCTATGTGCCCCTCCTTTCCACACTTGTAACAGGCCCTAGAAGAAGCTCCACATAAACTATAGTGAGATTTGCCACAGGTCCGGCACTGGGTGGCTGTCTAACTGCACCCTGCTGTCGTCCTTGGTCCCTGCCCTGGAAACGGCCCTGATGGTGCTGTTGACCTCCCTGACCGAAAGTCTTGGAGGGGTCAAACTTTCTTTTCTGCCCTGAATTAGTTGCCACATTCTGAACTGCGGCAACTAGGGTTTTCACTAAAGGCTACTTTCTGTTATAGATCTTGGCCAAAGCCACGGTCCTAGTGTAAGTCTCTAGAGCGAGTGCCCTAACATCTTGGGCAACCTTCAACCTGAGTCCTCGAATGAACTTCTTAATTTTCAACTCCTCTGTAGCAATAAGTTCTGGAGCAAAAAAACTGTGCTCTGAGAATCTCTTCTCGTACCTAGCAATACTGCCATCTCCCTATTTTAGATTGGCAAAAGCCTCAACCATCTCTTGTTGAGCCTCCTCACTAATGTACTGAGCCCTGAACACGGTTCTAAAGAACTCTCAAGACGCTTATGGGGACCCCTCAGGTCTGACCCCGTCAGTAGACTGCCACCACCAAATGGCTGTCTCTGTCAACACGTGTGTTGCACATCTCGACCTCTGCACATCTAGACAACCCATAACTCAGAAAATGTATTCTAAATGTGCCAACCATTTAGCAGCTACCAGCGGGTTTTTAAACGCATCAAACTCCCTAGGTTTCCACTTAACAAAATGCTTCAGCCACTTACCACCCTCGGCGGCACCTTCGGGAATCTCTGGCTCCGAATCAGGCTCCTGCTGAGCTGGATGGGCTAGGAGCGCTCTCTGCTCTACTAGAGGGACTACTTCGCCATCAGGCGGCGCTACATGAACCGCTGGCGATGCCTGCTGGAACATCTGTGCTAATTGGGCCATCTGTGCCCTGGTCTCTACTTACTGTGCTGCCATTAAGTCTTGAGTCTCAGTTCTCTGTTCGGCAAACATGCCTGTAACCATATTTCTCATGGCCACAGTAAACTCTACTTCAAGAGCGACACTCTGAAGCGAACAGACTGTACTCCTCCTCTCGGTAAGACACAAGTAGGGGCCAAAGGTGGCCTAACTGTCAGAGCAGCTCCGGACATGGTCTCTTCCACATTTGCCTCTGTTAGTGGCAGCTGACTATTCATGAACCTCTAACTAAGCTTCTGAAATTTCTGGCATTGGCTTTATCAGTACCATCTTCTAGCTGCAATTTTTCATTCATATTCATGGGTGTATCTGCAATCTTACAATTAAGCATGTTAAACTTTTTCAATAGATCTACTGCATATTTTCTTTGTGAGATAAACACACCATCTTTTGCTTGCTTTATCTCAAGACCAAGAAAATAATCCAGTGAACCCAAATCTGTCATTTCAAATCTTGCCATCATGTTAGTCTTAAATTCAGCTACACAAGAGAAAGATGAACCCATATAAATTATATCATCAACATAGAGGCACATTAAAAGCATATCATTTGTACCTTGCCTTTTTATGTAAAGTGTAGGCTCATTCACAATTCTGTAATATCCATTTTCAAGAAAATATGAATCTATTTTGCCATACAAAGTGTGTGGAGCTTGTTTCAGTCCATAAAGTGCTTTTCTTAGCTTGTATACTTTCTCTTCCTTACCTTCAACCAAAAAACCCTCAGGCTGAACAACATACACCTCCTCTTGGAGATCACAATTTAAAAAGGCTGATTTGACATCGAATTGGTGCACCTTCCATTGTAATTGTGCAGCTAACGCCAAAATAATTCTCACAGTTTCAAATCGAGCGACTAGAAAGAATGATTCTTCAAAATCAACACCAAGTATCCCTTTGCAACCAATCATGCTTTATACTTCTGTATACTTTCATCAGCGTGGTACTTTATTTTGAATATCAACTTCAATCCAATTGCATTCTTATCATCTGGTAGGCCTGTGAGTTCCTAAGTTTCATTTTTCTTGATGGACATGAGTTCTTCGTTCATTGCATCTATCCATTCCTCTTTTTGAGCCGCTTCTTCAAAGGTAGTCAGATCTGCAACAAATAAAGTAAATGCACAAGATTCATAGATCTCTTGTAAATATCTTTTTTTTTTTGGGACGTCTCATCAGATGATCCATTTGAAGAAGATGTACTACTGTCACTTGGAGTTGTTGGAGCAGAACTGGTTGGACTATTACTAATTGAAGGAGTCGGAGTGGAATTTATTGAATTTTCTGGTGTTGAATATGAATCTTCATTTGTTAAAGTCTCAGATTGTGCTTCGTTGCTGCGCTACTCCAATTCCATTTTGCTTCCTCATTGAACACTACATTTCTACTAACAATCACTTTGCCACTAAGAGGGTTATACAAGCGATATGCTTTAGATTGAGTACAATAACCAAGAAAAATACATTTTTCATACTTTTCATCTAATTTGTGGCAATTTTGTGAATTTTTCAAAGTACAAGCAATACAACAAAAAAATCTTAAATGACTCTCATAAGGCTTTTTACCTCTCTAAGCTTCAAATGGTGTTTGATTCAAAACAGCCTTTGTAGGTGAAAGATTTATTAGGTACACTAAGGTTGCAATTGCTTCTTCCCAATAATTGTTTGAGAGCTCCTTAGCTTTGAGTAGACTTCTACTGCAACTGTACGATTCTTGCGTTCAACAACACCATTTTGCTCAAGCGTGTAAGGTGCTGTTAACTCTCTACGAATGCCATTTTCTTCACAAAACTGGTTGAATTCATTGGACAAGAATTCACCACCTCTGTCAGTACGGAGAGCTTTTATGTTGGACCCATTGTAGTTATCAACATGTGCTTTGAACTTTTTTAAGTTATCAAAGGCTTCTGATTTGTGCTTCAAAAAATATACCCAGCTCATATGGCTGTAATCGTTAATGAGGAGTAAAAAATAACGATTTCCACCTAATGACTCCATGTTCATAGATCCACATAAATCAACATGAATTAGTTCAAGAAAATTAGTAGCTCTCCAAGCCTTCCCAATTGCAAAAGATTTTCTTGTTTGTTTTCCATAAATACACATTTCACATAAATCAAACAAATCAATATTTGGTAGTCCTAAGTACCATACCTTTCTGATTTAGCAATGTTAGTCCTTGGATGTTTAGATTTCCATATCGCATATGCCATAACTTGGACTCATTCTTTTCTCCAACAGTGAGAGCAAAAATCTCCATGCTTGAAACTTCAAGAGGAAACATTTTGTTCTTAGTCATGCAAACATTTACAATTGTTTGTCTTGAATTTTTATCTTTAATTGTACATGCTCTATCTTCAAACAGTATTGAAAATCCACTTGCTATCAATTGCCCTACACTTAACAGATTATATGCCAAGTTAGAAACATATTGAACATTGTAGAGAAGTTGTACTTTACCATGGCTAGTGTTGATTGCAACTGTCCCTTTTCCTTCAACTTGAACTTCTTTGTCATCACCAAGCTTTACCTTCATTTTTTGAATTTCATCAAGCTCTCGAAATATTGCTCTCATGCTTGACATATGATTCGAGCAACCACTGTCTATGAACTAGACATCACCTGTAATTTCATTGGTACAAAAGTGAGCCATGAATACCTTACTTTCTTCTTCTTCTTCTTTTTCTTCTTGACCTGCATAATTTGCTTCATCATTTTTGTATCAACAATCTGCTTTTACGTGTCCATACTTCTTGTAATGATAGCATTGAATGTTGCTTCTATTGCTTCTCTGCTCGCCACTTCTTCTTCCTGTGCCTTCATAATATGAACCTCCACCTCTTCTATGTCCCAATGCCTCCCATTTGACCTGAAATGTCTTCTCTTCATATTTCTCAAGCCTGTTCAATCGTACCTCATGTGCTTGCAATGATCCCATTAATTCATTGAATGAGAATGTTGAAAAGTCTTTAGACTCTTCGATTGTAGCGACTACATGATCAAATTTAGGAGTTAAAGTCCTTAAAATTTTGGCAATAATAGTTTGACTAGTAATTTGGTCTCCATATGACCTCATTTGACTAACAATCCCAGTTAATCTAGATAGAAAGTCTTGAACTGACTCATTATTTTTCATGACCAAAGTTTCAAAATCATGTCGAAGAGTTTGAAGCTTAACTACCATTACTTTTGAAGATCCTTGAAATTCAGTTTGCAAAATTGTCCAAGCTTGCTTTGAAGTTGTAGATGCTGCTATTCTTGAAAAAGCAGTTTCATGAAGAGCTTGTTGAATGAAGAAAAGTGCCTTTGAGCCCTTTTTCCTATTTTCCTTCAGCCGATTATCTTCATCAGGATCAACATATATCCATTCTCAACCAAGTCTCATAGGTCTTGAGACTTAAATAGAGTCTTCATTTTAATGCTTCAGAACTCGTAGCATTCTCCTTTAAAAATGGGAAGAGCTGGTTGTGAAATACTAATAGAGGTTCCATTTATAGCCATGGTGTTTCTCTCTCAAGTCAGTACCTGAATCACTCAACCAGGCTCTGATACCACAAATGCTGGAAATTAGAGTAACAGAGCAATGGAAAAAAGTGATAAAATATTGACAAGAATGAATTTATGGAGAGAAAATGATTTCTTCTATGTGTTTATTCATCTGATAAAAGAGCTTATATATAGGCTTACTACAAACTAAAATTCCTGAAAATGCTCAACTAAAACTAGAACTTAATTGGCACTAATTTGAATAACTAAATAATAAAAAATTAAGGAATCATGACCAAATACTAGAAAATTAATGAATCAATCTTCAACAGTGCGTTAGTTTGTATTTGAAAAAGTACTTGAAATGTGCTTTGGGTGTGGTAAAATCGGACACAATCTTAGGTTTTATTATGCTAACCTCCATTTGAGAGAAGAATCACTTATTTACATAGATTAGATGAATACAACTTAGCTAGTGAAAGACAATATAATCATTAATCCATCTCTTTGTGAGAAATTTTGATTTAATGACGTATGAGAGAACACTCTTATGAAATTCAAGATTGAAACTATTCGTTGAAAAGGGATTCTAACTATAGAAATGAAGAGCTAGATCTCTAAGAAAAGTTCAAGGAAATCCGACAAAGACACCCCGAAACCTATTCATGGAAAGGATGTAGCTTAAGTTTTTCTAGCAAAGTTATCGAGTCATGTGTAAAAGGCTGTTTTTATTCAAGCTTTTGAGACAGTTCAGCGTGATCAAGGTACGAACGGGAAGAGAAATGGATAAAGAATGAAGATAGGCCGAATTTTTGGATTAGACCTTCTGATCATGGTACAAAGCTGACTCTTCTTAGCTTCGTGTCAACTAAACGAATTCATTTTTTGAGTCTTTGATTAAAAAAAAAAAGACAAATTGGCTCTTGAAGCCCTCGAGACAACATATTATCAAAAGAGGGTCAGTTGCTATGCTTGGTGGTAATACTCTAGGTCAACATCTTGCTAAGCCGAATGAGTTTTTATGGCAAAAGCTGTTGGGCTAAATTCACTGAATTTTTGTGAAGTCAATCTCTTAGGGTATGTTTGGGGTAGTGGTTAAGTTATAGACAATGAGTTATTTTAAATAGTTAGTTATGATAAGCAATTTTTGGAGTCTAGATTATCATAATATGGGTTATGATAAACGATGTTTTAAGTGCATATTATTATAATAAGAATTATGATCAATTGTATTCCCCCAACATGTTATTATAACTGAGGTTATGGATTTTTTTTTACATGTTTTTTAAACAACTTGGATGTAATTTATAAATAATTAAACATTAGGGGTGTTCATCGGTCGATCGGTGTCGATTTTTGGTAAAAATTGACACCGAACCGACCTATTGGTTTCCTAAAAAATGAAACCGACACCGATCAGTCGGTTAAAATCGGTTAAATTCAGTTAATTAATATGAATGTTTTCTCATTTTTTTATTAAAAAAAATATATTCATCATACAATTTTATAATGAAAATTTGAGAATTAATTTTAAAAAATCAGCATATAGAATAATATTTTGGAAACACATTTAAATTTAAAATAATTTTGCAATAATTTAATAAGGAATATATTTAGTTATATAAAAATATCAATATTTTATAAATGAAATTTTCGGTTAACCGACCGAACTGACTGACGAACCGACCGACTTAATCAAAATTTTTTCGATTAACCACTTTTATAACCGACATCGACCGACACAAGCTTGAAAACCGACCGACCGACCCTAATTCGGTCGGTCTGGTCGGTCGGATCGATTTTCAGAGAATGTATGAACACCCCTATTAAACATAGTAATTTTGTTAAGCTTATAACTAAGATTGAATACTAATGTGAATAAGTTAACATTTATTTTTTTTAGCCGGTGGATTTTTTCTTATATTATTTGGCATATCTTATTATATTGATATTATATACTGAAAATAAGTATATTGTATATGTTCACACGAGATTTCGCTGCAAAATTTAAGAGCAAGACACGTGTAAATGAATTTTGAATTTTATTGATTTGAGTATGTGCGTGTGTTACAATCTCTAATGGTTATCCTCTGATTCGTTCTCTCAGGATGTGAAATTTGAATATGTTGATCTGAGGGCTTGCGAGCTTGTTCTCAAACGGAAGTGATTGAATCTTCAACCTGTAAGCGAAGAGACGATCGGTTTATTGGAGCCTTTGTCGTTGAGTGTTCTAAATTCTAAAACTTGTTTCTGAATTCTTTGACTCGTTGACGGATCTTGAAGACGTCTGGATTTGAAATGCAGAATGCTCTGAATTCTCTCTGAATTTTTGAGTCTTCAGGTTGAATGCCTTGATTTCTGTCCCTTGCAAATGAGGGAAAGCTCTCTATTTATAGAGATTTCTTGGCCTCGTGAGCTTGGGCCTCGTGGGCTTCTTGGGCCTTTTGGGCCAGACCATTGGGCTTTGGTCTCATTAGCCTTTAGGCTATTAGGCCTAAATGACATTTGAGGTTGGTTTAATTTGAACCCGAGTTCCACTTCTGTTTCAATTACTTTTGGGATAATTATGAATTTTTAATTGGCCCAAAAGTGAATTAAACTTTATCATTAATTTATACATGACGTGGCAATTTCTTATTGGCCGAAATTTCTCAATCAACAGTATAGTTATAATTTAAGAAACTTGAATAAATATGTAACTTTTTATTCAAATAATGCATTTCATAGAACTTATCTAGTTCGTAAAAATGATGAGATTAAAATATGCATAAATAAAGGTATTGACAATCACGAGTTTGTTTTAGAAAAATTATTATATATTGTTAATGGAAATTATTGAAAGTATTAATAAAGTAGTTATTCGTAATAAATTTTAAAGGAAATTTCTAGTCAATATTCATAATAATATATAATTACTTAAAGACATAAAGTTTTAGACAAACGTGTATGTAGGTTAGACAAACATGCACATAAGTTTAGATAAACCACTGATTATAATAATCAATGGGTTAAATATGGGTTGGGTTATAATACCCTAATCAATTGTTTATATAAATGATGACTCAAATATCACTTTAAATTTTTAGCTTGAGCTTTGTGATTCTCAACCTATTTCAAGGAAGTTAGAGTTGTTGGTTAAAAAAGACAATCACAAAAATGAATTTTTTGGAAAAATTAAAGAAATGTGTAATTCAAGTGTAAAAGCTGATAAAATTTCTAATAGTAGAGGTAGTGAGTGAGAATAATTTATAAAAATCATAATTCCAATATTTACCATTGGAAATTGGCAAAATTGAAAAAAAAAAAATCTTAAAAGTGGAAATGAAAGGCAAGAAAGAGTTCGAAGAGGAAGCTAAAGAAAGTCATAACGTAGACGTAGTAAATTCTTGTAAAGAGCTTTTTAGTGGAAAGAAGCACGAGGTAGGTGCTTACAAAGTTACTATCGTTAAAAAGTATAGGATCTTACATTTTGACTGACAACGGGATATCAATGGAGGTTGAGTTCTATCCTTAATAGATGTAGTGAAAACCTTAAGCTAAAATGTTCGGGGATGAGAGAACTTCCAAGGAGTGTGCAGTGCACTTCATCGTGAAGTAAGAAAGTTTGATCCTAATTTGGTGTTCATTTTAGAGTCACAATTGTAATCTATCTATTATATTGGTTATAAATAAGTATTATGTGAAAGTTGTTGAGAGTGTCAAGGTTAAGTTAAAGTACAATTCTTGCTTATGCGTTCCTAGTGTTAGAATGAGTGAAGAACTTCTGCTTTTTTGGAAATCGATTTATAAGTTGAAGATTTTGTCTTTCTTCCAAAGCCATTTTTATGTAAGACCTTTGAGGGAAACCAACGTCTATGATTCACGAATTTCTATGGAAATCCATAAAAGACAAAAAGGAAAGATTATTAGAATCTTTTGCAAAGATTGAGTGACTGTTTAAATTTCCTTAGCTGGTTGGTGGGGATTTCAATGAAATTCTTTCTGCTGAGGAACATTCTTATGTGAATCTCAAGAACAAAACCAACATGAAGGAATTTAGAAAGGTGATTGATAGTTGCGCTCTAGTTGATTTGGGCCACTCTAGTAATCAATTTACTTGGATCAAAAGCAGGTAATGCTTAAGCGGTCAGAGTGAAGTTGGATATGTACAAGTTTGCCTCTTCCCTCGATAGTAGCCTCAAAGTCTTTTTCGACCCATTAATCTCCTCATAATTAGAAATTGATCGTTGTATTAAGACCTCAGTTCCTATAAATAGGCAGAAAATGGCAAATTGGGTAATTCCTTAATAGGGTTTTATGAGATTGTTGTGGGACCATTCTACAGTATAAATGGACTAGTCGTAGAGAGATGGCAGTTTTGGTATGAAGGCTAGCAACCTTGGACGAGTGGTTACCATCATTCTCGAATGCGTTGAGGAGTTTATAGTTTGTATTTTCGTTCATTTTGTATTTCTTTTCGTCTCTATTTCAATATATAGCATCACTTTCAATATCTCATAATTATTGATATTAGAGTGTTATAATCTATTATTTGATGTTTGTTGGTATTTCTGCGTGAACATGATTGGTTCGGTATTGGATACTTGACATGTTGATGCTTCTTGGCTACTAATCAAGGGGACTAGTGGAGTTGGTTGGATCTTGAGGAACATTGTTAGATCCTTTATTAGCAAGTGCTCGTTATGATTTTTAGTTCTTTAGCTAAAGTCTTTGAAGACTTGGTTGTTAGGGAAGGACTTATTCAATTGTCTTTTCAAAAAGATCGTCTCGTCTCCCAATTGTTCACAATTTGCAAAAGAGTCACGCAGCTCTAGAGTATGCTTCAGCAAGTACATGTCATCTCTTTAGGGATTCGTAGTCATATTCATTTCAATAAACATTAGAGTCAAGTAACGAGAATATTGTGTTAGTGAAACCAATTCCTATTTTGCGGAAAATAATTGCTTCATCGAAATAGATAAAATGCTTAAAATCCTAATTGACTTACTTGTAAAGATGTTAAAACTAACTTTAATCAGTTTAAAAGTGCGAAAGGAGGTTAGGACTGTTTGGAGTTTTATACTGCAGCGACGAGGTGTAATGGTGAGAAGCGAACTACTGATTTACACTAGCTCTAGATCTCTCGAGCTTCAACATTTTAATAACCATAGAGTCAATAGCACTAGTAAAAACCTTATCTCTAAGTGTTTCTTAAATTGCAAGTTTAAGCTAAACAAACCAAGTATTATGCTAAGCAAGATCTTTCTATCCCTCTCCTCTAGGAATCAAAACAAAACAAATACAAGCGGTTGATCAAACGAGTTGTATTTTAAGTTAAAATAGCATGCATTCACAGTTCGACATCTCCTTACCTCTATGCTACAACATTTTACTCTTACTTGAATATTTCCTTCCGATTATGGATTTAGTTACTCATGATGATAAATAGATTCAAGGTAAAATGTGAAACAAAGTGCATCTTCATTCAAATAAAAAAATATAACAAGTGTGGTCAACAATGCTTCAACGAAAATAATGTGAATACAATAAAAAGAGAAACAAAGTTAAGAGGAAGCCTGGTCAAAACTCTGAACCCAACTCCTACTATACTCTGCAACTCCGGTCACAGCTACGACTAATTGTTAAAGCTAACTACTCTATTGGAAAATGAAAACAACTAAAGCTAAGAACTAACGCTAAGAAAATGGCTGAAAGATAAACTATGACCGACGAAAATCCTAAGGAATTTAGCTCAAATGAAATCTCCGTCGTTCTCTCCTATCGGAATCGAAAACGAGGTCTACTTCAACAGTGACGATCATCACTTTTATACACCATTCCGACAATGTTCTGCTCCACGACTCTACCATCTTTGCTCCACTTCTAACATTTCCTACTCTACGATTTGCGTCTCTACTCTTTGCTAGAGCGGTTAAAAATCAACGACTGTGATTTAAATGGTCTCCTTAGATCTTTGCCACGTGTCCAATCTTAAATATTTTGTACTAGTGCCAATCTACTTCACAGGCTTTTGCGCTTCAGTGATGCTTTAGTGCAACTTCACATTTTCACTCCTTCGAAATGCTGCAGCAATATAAAAAAATCAATTCTATGAAAGTAAAACTTTAAGATCCACACAAACATGCACATTTGCTACAGAAAACCTCTAAAAGTTCATCTTGAACAGAAAATTATAGGATATTACATTTCGCCCTAAGCATGATGCTAAAGTAAAACATATCGACAACTTCTTTTATAAATGCAGCATAGTTTTCTTGCAAATTGTTTAATATACTAGGCATTACTCCCAATTCTTGAGAGTTATCACCAATCATAGTAAAATTTGATGTTTTACTAGTTATTAATGTTAAGGTTTCCAAATTTCTTTTTATTATTTTATCAATGCATTGCATGTCACAAGGAGGTGTCTTCCTTAATTGGCTACATTCCATTTCACATTGTAATAAAGATTGTAACGAGATAGTTGATATGCCTTCCAAATCCCTTTTTGGCGGTACATGTTTTAGTTGTGCTAGCCCTTCCCTCAATCTTGAAAGTGCTCCCCATACTTTTGGAAGGGAATCTCTCCTAATGCTATTTTGAACGATTGTTTGATTGTTGTGATGATATTCATTGAGATAAGTTTATTTTGAACGAAATGGTCGTTGATCTGATGATTTTATTATTTGGTGGTAATCTGGTTCGACGCCTTGGTTACAAGTTAGATCTCAAAAATCGATATTTGACTCTCATCTATTTGAGAACAGTAATACCCTCTCTATAGGATATCTGGTCCTTCCCTCTCCCAAATTGTACATAAATTTATTTTTCTAAAAAAGTAATAATAACAAGAGGGTATTTTCGTAACTGCATTATTATAATTTCGTGAAAATTTTGACTTCCGTAAGCCAAAAAAAGATTTATTCGACACGTATGCAGTGCCCAACCGAATCTCATTCCTTGTTATAAAAATATCTCAAGCAGACGAACACAAAATTAATGCGTAGAATCGAAGGGGGAGCGAACAATCAATCGCCTTGAAAAATTAATCAAATGCAGTGAATGAATCGAATCATTTGCTAGTGAATCTCCTGTCCAGGTATGAATTTCGATTTCTGCTTCAATCCTTCCATTTTGCCTTCGTTTTTGTTTTGTTTAGGGTTTGTATCGATGCGTAGTCGATGTTTCAAACCCTAGGGTTTGATGTTCGCTTCGATTCTCTGTCTCTTAGAGGAAGTGGAAGAGATGTTACATTTGACTTAGGGTTTGTAATCTCGAGCTTCTGATGGGGGTTTTCTGTTTCGTCAGATATGTACTGGGATTTTTTAATATCGATTTTTCGCTCTGTTTCTCCTGAAAGAAAGAACTTCGCTGCAAGTTTTAGGAACTGAAATTTGATGTGTTTTGGTAGCTTGTTAAATTTGTTGGGAATGTTGTATTTATTCGTAAACACTTGTTGCTGAGGTTCATACTATCATGAAATTGCATTTTGTGTTACTTGCTTTACTTTCTTGCAATCTTCTGCTCTCTTCCCGTTGACAATGAGTGTTTGGTTTGATTAGATGATGTACAGTTTTTCCCCTTTTGCCCTTTTGAATCAAGTTTGCAGGATTTAGTAATTTTTTTGAAGTGGACTTGTTCATTGATTCTCTCTGCGTGTTTCAGGTCACTCTGTTGGCTATTTTTATTTCATAAGTGGATTCAACTTAATAGCCTTCTACGATGGATAGCAGTGGTGTAAAAGCAGAATTTCGGAAGCCATCTTCTGAAACGGCATGCAGAAAGTATAGGCGTCGATCTTCTGTTAGTGGGTCATCGTCATCTGATGGTTAGTTTGTTTTGGTTTTTTTTATACGTTTTTTTTTCTGTGAAGTGAAATTGTTTTTGGAGACAATTGTGTCGTGAATCTCAGGTTATGCTCATGATAAACTTTGTTTTGCAGAAAGTCCTAAAAGTTCTAGTCCAAAGCACTTGAGAGATGATGCTTCTAAAGACTCTGAACGACAACCAAGAAGAAAAGACAATGAAGGGGACTTGAGTAAGGATTCTAGGAGTCATTATAATCGAAGTTCGGATTCTTATAGATATTCCGATCGTAAATCCTCTAGGAGTACACATGGTTACTCTAGGCATGATGATTATGCCAGACATGACAAATATGCTGATGAAGAAAGAGATAACGATCGGTTATCCTCTCGTTTTGTCAAGGATTCAAAGGGCGGTTCTCATTATGATCATACAAGACGAGATAGTGAACATTCTCGGTCACGCGACTACTTCCGGGATACTGAAAAAAGCTCTCGAGATAAATATGATGGTTATGGACATAAAAGTAGGGATGGAGATTTATTGTCTGAAAGACATGGTTCGGGTAGTAGAAGGCACTCAAACTCCGATGAAATGGAGAAACATAGGATTGTAAGAGATCGAGATAGTCGAGATGAGAAGAGAGACAATTTGAAGCACTCAGGAGATCACAAAAATGAACGAATGCTCTCCCATGATGATGAAAGTAGGCATCGTATAAAAGAAATTTATAAGAGCGACCGGAAGGAAATTGGTGGTGAAAAATTTGCTAAAGAGGTAAGGAAACATGACGGAAAAGAAACTAACTTGGACAAGGGCCAAGGTAAAGAATCAAAAGGAAAATATGATGGTAAAGGTGTTTTGATTGAAAATCAAGGATCGCCTGCTAAAAAACCTAAAATTTTCAGCTCGGGAAAAGAAGTTAATCATGAACAGGATGGTAAATGCTTTCATGTTCTATTTCGAGTTGTTTTCATGTAGCTCCATGCTGATATTTTTGTCCTTACTAGTTTTGAAATTTGAATGTGCAGCTGAAGAACATCCATCTTCAATGTCTAAGCAAGAACAGGATGGAAAACTGAGTTCAGGACAAGGCCAAAGTGGCGACTCTGGTTTTGATGCAGACTTTAGTGCTGCAAAAGTTGCTGCAATGAAAGCTGCTGAACTAGGTAAACAATTATTCTTTATGTAACTAAATTATACTACCTTAATACGTTCTCACTTGAGTAGTCTCTTTGTTATTTTTGTTCTAAATTAGGCACTGGTAGTCCTAGATAAATTTTGCTGATGGCTCTTTTTTTTTTTTTTTTTGGGTGTTGGTGTTGTGTGTTGGAAGAAAGTTGACTGTGCCAATAAGAGCAATAGCTCAGCGGCGTACGTGTATACCCAAACCCACCAAGAGATCATGGGTTCAAATCCTTAATTTTTGTAAAAAATTAAAAAAGAAAGAAAGAAACCTTAATTGTTGTAAAAAATTAAAAAAGAAAGTAAGTTGACTGTAATATTGTTCTATTTACAATTCTAGAAGAATATGGTTTACTAAATCTGCTTGGCCTTTTTTTTTTACTATTTTACAAGATGTGAAATAGGAAGAATTGAATGAATTTTTATTAATGATCCCAAGGATGCATTTATACACACAATACATCAAAAGGTAATAACAGATTAATGTAACTCATTACAACAGACTTCAAACTAATATAACCAACTATATATTCTAATACTCCCCCTCAAGTTGGAGCATGAATGTTGAGAATGCCCAACTTGGAAAACAAAGGAAGCAAGGTGGATGTTGGCAGGGCTTTGGTGAATGGATCCACAAGTTGATTGATGGACCCAATGAGGAGAAGCCGTAGGAATCCGTCTTGTATTTTGTCCCAGATGAAGTGGCAATCGAGCTTGATATGCTTCGTCCATTCGTGGAATACTGGGTTGGAAGCAATGTGGACTGCTGATTGATTGTCACAGAATAGCAAAATAGGGGACGAGAGAACTTGAAGCTCAGTTAGTAAAGATTTCAACCAAACGAGCTCACAAGTGGTGAGAGCGAGTGCCTTATACTCGGCTTCAGCTGAGGATCGAGACACTGTAGCTTGCTTCTTCGACTTTCATGAGATTAAAGAATCCCCGAGGAACACACAAAAACCCGTGGTTGAGCGCCGAGTATCCGGGCAGGATGCCCATTCAGAATCTGCAAAAGCACGAAGCTGGAGATTCGTGGAGGCTTTAAGAAACAAACCTTGGCCCAGGGTCCCTTTGATATAACGAATCAAATGGTGAACAGTTGCGAGGTGGTCCTTGGTTGGGCAAGAGACGAAGTGAACAGTTATGAGAAGAAGGGTTATTTGTGTTTGGTGTGAAGAGAATAATTATGAGAAATAGTGAGTTTAAGGAAAATGAAGAGTGGTTATGAGGAGAATGAAGAGTGGTTATGAGGAGAATGAAGAGTGGTTATTAGGAGAATGAAGAGTGGTTATGGGAAAAATAATAAGTGGTTATAGGGAGAATATAAAGTAACTATGGAGAAATGTGATTATGGGAAAATGATTCTTGGTGTCCAAACAAGGAGAAGAGAATGATTCTTCCTCCCATAATCATTTTCATCCTCTTTGCCCCTAACACCCCCTTGATGAAGTAATTGAATCTTTACAAAATTCCATAAACCCAAACAAGTTTTTTAGAAGCTGCTTTTTTAGTTTTCAAATTTTTTGGTTTGGTTTCTTATAAAAGACGCCACTTTACGAGGGAACAAAACTGTCTTCATTAGAAAGAAGATGATTCGAATTAGTAATGGGACGTATATATCAAAAGTTGAAAAAAAAGAAATAGAGAGCGAAAATGACGACTCAGCAGCAGTGCAGAATTGAGTTTCGGTTTGCCCCTGGCACATTCAATTGTCCTCCCGTGGGAGTTATACCTAAAGGGTAATGTTTATTGTGGAGTACTTTTCACCTTGTTGGGACTAGAGGAAGTCACGTTGCAGGAATATGTTGGAATAGGCGTAATAGCCCGTCAATAGCTTCGGTTACACCTTTTCCTTTCCTAGGCGCTTTGTCCGTTGCATCAAGAAAACGGATGCTCGTGAAACCACTGGTATTGTGCATGTTCTGTTGCCGGGAAATAACTTAGCCGTCTACAAACGCGGACGGCTTTGTTTGCCCCAGCTTGGCGAATCGACTTTAGGGCACCTATGCGAGGGTTTTCATAGAAAAGAACAGCTACTAAACTGCTAGTAGGAACGTCCCTCGACTTGGATCTGCCCCTTGTTGACATCATAGGACCAAGGAAAAGATGGCCTAATAATAAAAGGAAAAGATACTACCTAGTCATAAAAGGAAAAGATAGAAAATAATATTTAATCTAATCCTAAATGGAATAAATAATTAAAAAGATGAAAATATTATAATAAACTTAAATAACACTTCCCCTCAAGCTAGATTGTATATGAAATACAAGTCAAGCTTGGAGTTAAATTTATCAGAATTGGTCATTGTGATGATGATGCACCAATTGTGATGATGGTGCGCCAATTGGGATGATGATGCGCCAATTGAGATGATGATGTGATTTGGGATGATGCACCGCCAACTGGGATGAGTGATGTTAGGGTCAATTGGGATGAGTGCTGCCAGGGTCAATTGGGATGAGTGCTGCCAGGGTCAATTGGATGAGTGCTGCCAGGGCCAATTGGATGAGTGCTGCCAGGGTCAATTTGGATGAGTGCTGTCAGAGCCAATTTGAATGAATGCTGCTAGAGCCAATTTGAATGAATGCTGCTAGAGCCAATTTGGATGAGTGCCAGTGCCAATTGGGAAAGTTAGGCAGGGCCAATTGGGAAGATGGGCCATTTTGGAATATGAGAAGGAAGTTTTTAAGGAAGGGGTTTGAATGAAATCATTTTTTTTTTTTTTTTCTGTTTTTTGTTTTTGGTTTTTAAAATTTTTTTTTTTTTAGGAAAAGAGGAAGAAGGTGATTAAGAAAAAGAAAGTGAAGGAGAAGAAGAGAAAAGGTCTATCCCGGATCGAAAGAAAAAATTTGAGGCTCTGATACCATGTTGAAAGATGGAATTCAAATTATTCAAATTCTTTTAATTTTTCATTTAATAATGAACCCAACAATGAGTTGAAATAGACTACAAGAGATTGCCTAATAATAAAAGAAAAAGATACTACCTAGTCATAAAAGGAAAAGATACTACCTAATCATAAAAAGAAAAGATAGAAAAGAGTAATACTTACTTAAGGGTGGGTAATAAATACTTACCCACCTTAGTTACACATGTTTTTACTTTAAAATAAAAAATTGACTTTGATTGATGGAGAGAAAAATGTTAAAGTGGAGAGAGAAATGCAAAAAGTAAAAACATGTGGTTTTAAGGGTGGGTAAGTATTTTATGGGTAAGTATTTTGGAAATACTTACCCACCCTTAGGTAAGTATTGCTCGATAGAAAATAATATTTAATCTAATCCTAAAAGTTGAAAATATTAAAATAAACATAAACAAAGGTTGGATATAGAGACGGGAGAAGAGGCGAGGAAGAGATCGAGACGGGAGAAGAGGTGAGGAAGAGATCGATAGAGGGAAAGGTTGGATATAGAGGGATGTAGGGGTTTAGTGGAGTATGTGGAGATGGTGAAAGATGATGGTTGATGGAGGTGTTTGAGAAGTCTAGTGACAAGGTGAGGAAGAAAGCAAAGGCGAGTACGGTGGAGAAAGACGACTGGTTCAGAAGAAATGGTGGACAGTGGTGGTCAGATAGGGTGGAAGAAAAGGAAGATGTGGTCGGGATGGTGGAAGAAGAAAAAGAATAGGGAGAAGAGGGAAAGGAGAAGGCGAAGACAAAGAAGGGGGAGAAGAAGGGTGTGCGACAGTCGACGAGCTCCCCCTGGTGACGGTTGGGCGCTGGAGGGAGGGGAAAGAACTAGGGTTGTAGAGAGAAGCTAGACGATTTTGTAATTCAAATTTTTGGAGAGACTAAACCAAAGTTTGTTGCAGTCTTAATTTTCAAAATCCAAAATCCGAAACCAAAATGGTTATCAACCAAGGCCTTAGCTTTCAAGACATGCTACATAATAGTACAAAACAAGGTTGTGGGTTTCACGATAGCCACCTACCTACCTAAGAATAAATTTTCTACACGTTTTTTGACATCCAAATGTTGTAGAATCAAGACCTTGGCTTTCAAAACATGAATTTGTTTATTTAAACATACATTAATAGTACGAAACAAGGTTGTGGTTGTGGGTTTCACGATAGCCACCTACCTAAGAATAAATTTTCTATCCGTTTTTTTGACATTCAAATGTTGTAGTGTCAGACGGTATGTTCCGTGAGAATAGTTTAGGTGGCGCAAGTTAAAACGTACAGCTCAAGGAAACCTATTAATGAGAGTAGTATTTATGGGCTTAATTTTTGTAAACCAAAAATAATAAATCAAATAGGCGTCTTCATGATTGTTGTTTGGTTCTCTTTGTACACTAAGTGAACTGGAGCAAGATTGAGAATTGTATTTAAAGGTTTCATTTCGTTTTAATTTTTGTTTATGACATGGATGAAATAAATAACAGTAGTTCGAATTTGTAGGATTTGTAACCTCTTCCCTTAAAGTTTTATTAAATTAGCAGTTCTCTCCCATTAACAGTTAATAAAAACCTTGTTGGAGTGGGTTATATGACTGCTGATCAAAAGAAGAAGCTGCTGTGGGGGAGCAAAAAGAGCACTGCCGTAGAGGAGGTTCGATCATCTACTATTAATCATCGTATAATTTTGTTTGACATGAAATAGTTACAATGAATGATATCATATATGGATAATGGATCCTTTTTCATGTTTTTTATAATGTTTTTCCATTGTTTACAGTCTTCTGCACATCAGTGGGATACAGCTTTGTTTACCGATCGCGAACGGCAAGAAAAATTCAACAAACTCATGGTAAACTCTCCCTTTCCCCTCTATTCTATTCATCCCTGAATGTTAGCAAGCAACCTTTAGATTTCGTGACTAGAGGTCCATTAGATTTTTTCATCACCTACTAACACATTTTTAGAGTCTGAGGTTGCCTTGGTGCCTATGGCCAATTGTAGGGTGTGAAGGGCGAGCTGAAGACGGAGCACCGACCAACCAACCAAGATGGTGGCGAACTTCTCCGTGCCGAGAAGCAAAAGGAGCTCCAGATGGATTTAGAAAAACAATACACTGCTGGACTTCGAAGAAGAGATGGTCGAACTGTGGGATTAGGTCTTTAAGCGTCATCATCGATGTTGGCTCTGGATTATTTATGTGGTTTGATGATATTGTTTTGAGAAACTTTTCTTTATGTTGCTGCACAAGAGTTGTGTTTAATGTGATTTCAACAAACCTTCAACGGTATGTTCTCCCCCTCTCCACAAAACCTCAAAATTGTGGCTTTATTCATTTATGAAGGTTAGAAAATTATCTGGTTGGCTCAAATTCCTGATTTTATTGGCTACTTTCATACATAAGCTTGCATTTTTTAGTCTCTGTGTATTTGCTGCAGGTAATTAAGTTGGGTTGGATAACGATTTTGTTTTTTGAAATTTATGCTGGGTTCAATATTCTTAACATTTGTCAAATTCGTTTTTTTAATATACTTTTATTTAGTTTTCAAAACTTGGTTGGGATTTTTATCACATGCGTAGATAGTTGATATACTTGGGTTTGAAGTAGTGTTTATACGTCAAGGTTTCAAATTTTTGTTTTTTTTGCAAATCTGGTCAGGTATTCAGGCTAGGCTTCAAATTTTGAAAGGTTCCAATTATCTCTAGATTTTTATTGGAATCATTTTATTTAGGTTCTATAATGATCTGACGCAAGGCGCACAAAGATGCAAAGGCTCTCTGGAGCCAGAGGCGCCTTTATCTTAAAGGCGCACCATGTATAAAAAAAATCAAAAATATATATTTATCACAAAACATTAAAAACATATAATTATCACAAAAATATATATTAACCACAAAGTTGCAATATTCATGTATATATAAGATATCAAAATAAGAAGAAGCTAGCTTCA
>JBBMKA010000026.1:11792854-11808220 GCA_037833695.1 Sechiopsis laciniata | reverse complement strand
GTCACAAGATTTATATATATATATATATATATATATATATATATATATATGAATATGTTAAATATTTGGTTTGAAATAAATTGGAGTTAAATGTGAGATATTTATTCCCAACTTTGGAACTATTGGGGTTGACAACAATAAAACATAGGTTAAAAGTACTATGTTGGTCTTTAGACTATCACATGTGTTTTATTTTGGTTTCTAAATTATTTTAATTCCTCAAGTACTTAAAACTTGAAAGTAGTCCTTAAGGTTAAAAAATGTTAACTTCCATTAGTCAGTTGGTGACTTGGCAATAAAGAAACATCAAACATATGCCACATGGCATGGATTAAAAAACAATGAATTTTATCAAACAAGTCAAATTATTCTTTTATTTATTTATTTATTTAGTACGAGTTGGGGAAAGAGAGATTACAAATATCGATTTCATAGGTCAAATTATACTAATATAGGTTTGAACCCAATTTAATTCACACTAATTTTTGCAAAAAAACACAATTTGACCAAGAATAGAAAAAGTATGATTCATCCTCTCAACCTCCCACCATCCCTCTCATTTTTCTTGTTCTTTCTTGTTATTGTTAGGTTCATCTCATGAACCAAGGTCATGATGGGATGTTGAGAGGGATGAATTGCTATTTCTCTGTCCTTTATCGGCCAAATTGTTAGAGTGAGTTAAGTTTTAACCCTAAAACTCATATAAAGAATAACCTGACTTGTTTTATAAAAACTATTACTTATTAACCCATGTCATATGGTATATATTTTATTGTTTCTTTTCTGCCAAGTCACTAGCTCACTAACGAGAGTTAAAATATTTCAACCCCATGGACTAGTTATAAGATTTATACAAAGGATTTTTGAAAATTCAAAACTAAAATGGAACAATGAACTAATTTTTTTTTAGTACGTATATTAGGGGAGGAGGGATAAATATCGATTCTAGGGATCAAACTTGTAACGTTGATGTTGAACTAGTCTACAATCAAACAATAAAACTATTGCGCTATCGACTTATTCGATAATATACTAATTGATAAAACATTGGTGGATAGTTTTGAAAGAAATAACTTCTCTCTCCTCTCATTTTTCCAAAAAATTAATGGCCCATAACAGCCCATTTAACGCAGCCCACACGGCCCAGCCCACTTTATTTATTAAATAAAAAAAAGAAAAAAAATTGAGAAATAGATACTATAAAAACTAACCCTAACAGCGCAGATCTCACTTCTCCTTGCCGCAGATTCTTGTTCATCGAAGTTCTTCCTTCAAGCTCTCAGGTCTTTTCTTGCTCAATTTTCTATAACATTGAGTGCTATTATTTCTCTGCGAATTTAAACTATTTTTTGTTCTTTATTCCTTGATTTTCATGATTTTGCTTCTGCCATCGAACTGTTACGTAGAAGATGCTTTTCGATTTGTTATTGAATAGGAAAATAAATTTCTTTTTATATTTGTTGGTTTCCGTATGAAGAAGATGGTTTTGGTGTTAGGACAGATTTTCCCTTTCTGTGTTTATTAAAAAAAAAAAAGAACCCTACAATTCTATGGGGATTTCGTACTGGATGGTCTTAGTTCAATGCTTGTGAAATTATTTAAGTTGCAACTATGGCCATGTGCTTTCTGGATTTGGATGCTTTAGTTTATTCATATTTGACATAATTTTCTTGAAATCCTTGAGCTTTTGTTTTGCTAATAATTGAATTACTTGTTCGTAATTTGTATTTATATTGGGAAGCTGGAAGTGTATAGGCGGCAGATGGTGGTGGATTATTTTAGTATCATTCTCTTCATAATCATTGTGATTTTCCTTTCTTCACAGACCCCTTAAAAGTTCTTCTGCCACAAATATTTAGGCCATTACACAATGATTGTAACCTAAGATGTGTTTTTGCAGGAATGGAGTCACAGATCAAGCATGCTGTGGTGGTGAAAGTAATGGGTAGAACTGGATCGCGAGGGCAGGTGACTCAAGTGAGAGTCAAGTTTCTTGATGACCAGAATCGTTACATTATGAGGAACGTCAAGGGACCAGTCAGGGAAGGCGATATTCTTACCCTACTCGAGTCCGAGAGGGAAGCCAGAAGGTTGCGTTGATGGAGAATTGATGTTGCTTCCATCATTTTTCCTCTTTATAAGTTTGAATTGTAGTGACTGACTAGTGTGTGTGTGTTCAAGACCTTTGGTTATGGGGCTGATCGTGTGAACTCGCTCGATGAGGAGGTAATTCAATTGAGTTTTGATGATAATGCAAAATTTTGTGGATTTTTTACTTGTTGCTTAATGGGAACAAGTGTTTGTTTTTTCTGTTATTTTGGTATATTTGTGAATGCTTAAGATCCTGAACACACTACTTTTTAGTTTGGGCAATGTGTTTTTTGAGGCAGGGAATCATTCATTTTAGAGAACATTATCAATGAGCTTTTTAGTGTTTGAATTGAGCTTTCAAAAATGTTTTTGATTTTCCAGCCAAGACCCTGAAGATTTTGAAAAATCACTTTTTTTTTATTCAATCTATTTGTGCTTTTGTGATACACAGGACATGCACATCTGGGTTGAACAATTTTTTTTTTTTTTTTTTAATTATTTATTTTTATAGATTAATAGAATTCAAAACACTTGAAAAGAATTTTACAGTCATCCCCTCTCCCACAAGATTCTCAGATTCCTGGTGTTGAAACTATTTGCTTTTACATCACAATTTAGTCTTCATAATGAAAGACATGCTAAATACAAGAATTACAAGTTGGCATTTTCTAGTATTGAAAAGATCAATATGTTTGCCACCTAAAATAATTTTGATGACCTATAAGTTTAAGTATAAATTTAAGAGGTAATGTATTTTCTCCACCCCAAAGGGTGTGTTTGTGCCACCAAGATAAGAACTAGGGAGAAAATGAGAATGAAAAAATGAGAATGAAGATAATTTCTTGTGTTTAAGACACCTAGTTCTTCTCATAATTGCGTTTTTAAAAAAAAAAAAAATTTTAAATTTTCTTCTTAATTACTATTTATTCTCTCATCAATAACCTTTTATTCATCACTATTTTTCATTTTCATTATACTCATTATTTTATTTTTTCCTTAATTATTCTTTTACCCCAAACACAAATAATCATCTCTCTATAATCATTTTCTTCACTCCAAATACAAATGATCATTCTCCTCCCTTTTCTCTTTCTAATTTTCATTTCCCCTTAATTACCCTTCAAACATACCCTAAGGGGGTGATTGGATTTAGGGATTGGGAGAGGTGAGAAGTGGAAATTATCCAACACCATGTTTGTTTTTTTACATAACAACCTCTCTCGAGTCTCAACTCATCTCCGATTCCTTTTCACATCCCATCAAACATATTTAATCATATAAAACACCAAATCAAGCTTTATTACAATAAAAATTAATATAAAATTAAAAAAAAAAATCTCTTAAACATCACTTCCCTAAAAAAAAAATTAAACATCTCTTTTCAAAACATAAATTCCAAAATAAAATTCTAACATCCTTTCTCAAATTTCTCAAAAAAAAAAAAAAAAAAACATCTCCTCTCTAAAACATTAATTCTAAAACAAATATTTCATCTTTTCAAATCACTCTACTTCTTCTCCATTTCCTCTCCCGAACTCCAAAATCCAATCACCCCTAAATGTTTTTAACTAAAAAGAATGTACCATTTTAGTCTCTACTTTAAAAATGGTTCTTATAATATTTTTAAAGAAAAATTAACACACAAATCTTATACCAAATTTAAGCTAGAATAAAAATTGGTCATTTGAAATTATATGTACAAAAATCGAGCAAACAGATATAGGAACCAAAATATATTTTAACTAGTTATCAATTATGGGAATTGATATTTTGTTTTTATTACCATAGTGTACCTTAATTATTTTTATGGAACAAAATAAATTATCAAGCCGAAAATTAATGGACTAGGATGGATTAGGTTGCTATTACATGGGATTAGATGCGACTAAAAAATTTATGTTGATCCATAAAATCCTATAATTCAACTCAACCCAAATTATATACACCATAGTTAGTTAATGATGTGAGTTGATAATATAGGCAATATGGAAGTTGGAAGTAGAATAGTTGTTTTTGGATACTCTCAACTATGTGACTTAAAATATTGTTTCGGTCTTGTAATTGAAGATTTGTTCTATTTTAGTTTCTAAATTTTTAAATATTTATTTTGCATTTTTTTAGTTCAACAATAATTAGAGATTGAGTGATTCAAATTCATGACCTTTTAGTTTGTGTGACATTTAATTCCGTCGAACTATTATTCTTGTTAGCTTCATTTTAATATTTGTACTTTCAAACAAAGTTTAAAATTAATTTTTATAATAGGTTTCTTGCTATTTTTACTTTAATGTGTTATGATTCTAAATAGCATGACAACAAGTAACAAAACTTGAATTGTAAAATTGATTGTCCTAATAAGTGATGATTTTATGTCATGACGAGTAACATATGAGAGTAAAGTCAACTATATGAAGGATAGTTAAGATGAAAAATCTAAAGTCCAGATTGATAATCATTTTATTTTTTTAATTTAAGTTTATTTATGCTCAAATTCTCTATAAAAGTTTATCTTATCAAATTCTAAAAATCAAAACAAGTTTTTAAAGTTATTTTTTTAGTTTCCAAATTTTGTTTTGATTTGTAAAAATATAAGTAAAATATAAATATTAAAGTAAGAAAAATCCTAAATTAGAGTAGTTGTTGTAGGCTAAATTTCAAAAGTAAAAAAACTAAAAATAAAATTATTATCAAACGAGTCTTAAATGTTATGCATTTATTTTGATCTGCTAGCATATGTTAGTTCAATTGACTTATTTAAATAAACAATAGTTACAAGAGCTTATTAGATTTCAAATCAAAAGTTAGGTTTCTAGAAATGAATTATTTCATTGGGAGTATCCTTCTAACATGACAATTTTAGGCCCCGCTTCATAATTATTTTGTTTTTAGATTTTGGTTTTTAAAATTTAAGTCTACAACAATTCTCTTAACATGTGTTTGTTCCTACTTAGATATTTACATTTTACCTATATTGGTAGAAACTAAACAAGAATTTGGAAGAAAAAAAAGTAGTTTCCAAAAGCTTGTTTTTATTTTTGAAATTTGTCTAGTATTCACCTACTTTCCTAAGAAAAGATGAATACAATGCAGAGCACATGAATGAAAATTTGAATAAAAATAAATTTTAATTTTAAGAACAAAAAATAAAAAATCAAATAATTATCGAATGGAGCCTTAGCTTTATAATTTGAGACGTTCTCAATTTCAAGAGCGTTTATCTTCCAAACATACTGTCTAATGTTTTCTGTTTTTTATTATTATTATTTTTTTAAAATTTTTTTTAATGTGAAGCAATTTCCTTCCAAAAAATATGGTTAATGTTATTTGGAAAATCCTCCAATTCTAAATTATAAATCTATGCTTGGTCAATTGCTTGGCTTTCACAAAATGTAAGATTGAAAACTTGTTGGTAATTTGAATTAGCCTTTTCAGCCTAATTAAGTTTGATTTTATGGTTTTCTATCAGATGATTAGACTAAACTCAACCTCTATCTCTAAGATTGTAGTTTCATTCTTCTTCTATTCATTCTGTATTTATAATGGAATGTCTTTCTATCTTAGAGAAAAAAAAGCTCCCACAAGGCTACAAAGTACAAATTCAATGTCCATTACTTATTAATCCAATATATTTTTTTTCTAAAAATAACAAATGTATTTAGAACATTTGGATGTCAAAAAAATTTGTAGAAAATTGATTTCTATGTAAGGAGCTATCATATTTTGAATCCATAACCTTCTGGTTTCTTAATACCTACTAAATTCAAGTTAGCATTTACTCTGAGTTGGCTCGTAGTCAAAAGAACCTCGAAGAATTAAAAGAAAATAAATTCAATCTATGATATACATCTACCTAAAAATTAATTTTTTATAATTTTTTTAACATTTGTCATATAAAAATAATCGAGATATGTGTAAGACAGCTCTTACAGGTATATATAAAAAAAAATCTAAACAATATCGAAATGCCAATAAAAAGACTATACAAATGGAACTAATGAAATTCAAAAACCTGGATCATAATTTTATACCACACATTTACAACATTGGCCAATCACCTACCTCGCCTACCTCTCCTCGAGCATTTATTTGTCTTCACTATGAAGTTTTTCAATGAGCAATAAGAGGCTTTTGTTGGTTGGCATTAACATGGATCAAAAAAATCTCTCCCATGCAGTTTCCAGAGAAATTATATCAGCTTCTTTCTTCGTCGTCTGTGTACACGGGTTTTTGCCATATTTTCGTGTTCTTCTTCGGATCATCGGTGAGGCTAAGATCTGTATCGTCTTCTTTGAATGTTCTAATGAGTGTCTTGGCACCAGCCATGATAAGCCTTTCAATCATGAACAACTGATAATTGTTCTTAACCACAGGATCTAGAATACAGCTATAGTTCGAGGAATACGCCACCTTGTACCTGAAAAATCGAGGTATCACGAATCAAGGCAAGGACTCGTATTGAAGCATCAAGGGCGAAGCACTTCATTCTTTATTCTCAGTTAAAGAAGGAATCATTGTGCCTAATTAGACATGCAATGCAACTAACAGAAGGATTGATGATGTATATTATAGCTTGTGGAACATAAGAAGATACTTTGAACAAGTCTTTTTACTACTAAATGACAAGGAGTCTATCAGGTCTAACTCTAGCGAACTAAGAGGGTGAGAAGAAGGGCTCACCGAGTAGAGAGGAGCGAAAAGAACCCAGGAGTTCTCTCATTTGAAGCAATAAAAAGTGTCCGCCGTTCTGGAACCCACTTTGCAATTCTCTTTAGCATAAACTCGGGCCGTGTATCCCTGTCGAGATGAGGATGTAAGCTTCTATCAACGCCAAACCTGTCCTTTCTGGTCTTTATTTTATCTCCACGACGGACATGAATGGCATCATAATCGCCAAGTAGCTCCTTAATCTATTGATCAGACATTCTTTTCAGAACAATCAATACAATGAGAAATGGATGAAATGTATTATCAATCAAGAAATTAATCAACACAGAACTCAAGGAATCCAACTACGGGAGACTGTTATTTATAGAACTATTGCAAAAAAGAAGAAAAATAACCTGTAACTTTTCTCAAATTATTGGTATAACAACATTACAAGTAACCAAAGAGAGACAGAGAACTGGAAACAAATTTATCCTCTACCCTACGGAAGCCAAATAACTACCGACCAACCATCATAGCTAATTACTATATTTAAATTTCTCTAACGCTGACAACTAGTCAAACTAACAGTCGAAAGTACAAGGACTTCAATTAATTCCTACAAACCTATCAAAAAAAAAAAAATCCTACAAACCTATCAAATATAATGGCTTGCTTATGAAAACAAATCACAGAACGCCACAAGGCTGTGTTCGTCCCCTTTCGTTCTTATTTTTCAGTCTTTCACCATTATATCCTACCTTTTATACTATTCTTTAAACACCACCGTATTATATACGATCGTGACCTGATGATAAATATGAAAAAAAAACCCATCATGGAGTGGCTCAATTGATCAATGAGGGCTTTGGGGTGCTTAAGATGATGGATTCAATCTATGGTGGTCACTTACCTACAAATTAATTTCCTACGAGTTTCTTTGACATCCAAATGTTGTATGGTCAGGCACTATGTCCCGTGACATTAGTCGAGTGCGCGCAAGCTGGCCCAGAAAGTCAAGGATATCAAAAAAAAAAAAGTTCATCAAATAAAACTTATCTAAAAGAAAAAACAAAGTTCACTGAAGACAGAAAAAGATGGACTTTCCAAGTACATTGGATGATGGACTTGATTGGAATCTTCTCCAGATAAGAAAGTCTTAGTTCGGGGTCATCCTAAGGGGTGGAAAACTAAGGGTGGACCATGAGCATAAAGCAACGAGTGATAGGATTGCCTAATCCTATTCCTATTAGGTGTTTGCTAGACACATTCAAGACTCAAGAGCACCTAAAGTAAAATGTTTACAGTCGACGTTGACCAAGAATTCAATAATTATATTTCCAGGGTGGTGATCTTTTGCATAGAAGTATAAACCAAATCCTAATCTTATATAACACTGAAGTTGAGCATCTAATTCAACTATAAAACACCAACATGAAAATACGGAAATGATTTCAAAAAATATGTGTATGCAATGCAATGGATAACAAAAGAATCTCATATAATTAAAAAAAATACCTTCTCAGCTACATCCCTCAAGTTTTCTGCTGCCATTGAAGGAAGAAATTTATATGGCAACAATATGGCACTGCGGTTGTTCCTATCCTTGCATTCCATAAACCTAAAAAGTTATCGTAATATTATTATTAACACCCAAATAATTCATAACTTGGGATCTCGAAACAAAATATCTGTCATACTAAGTTGCAAAGGAATGCATATAACAAAACATTAAAAATACAAGCCTATTTGAGCTTTTACCGATTTTTACTATACAATGATGCTCGGATCTATCTAAACACACATATATAAGAGGAAAAAAGAATCTTATTTCCCAAGTTTGATTTACCATGAAAGTGGGCTGGCGGTTCGATTGATAAGCAAAATATTGGAGTAATGACTGCTGTCTCTAAGTTCAGCACGACTAACTTGATCAACATGGGCAACTGCTCTAGCTCCCAATTTCATACCAGTTGACAGCACTTGATACCATAGTTTCGAGTTATCTAAAATTACTGGTATGGAGTCGGATATAAGGTCCATATCGTACAAAAAGTCCATAGCACAAGAGTTTGCATCCCAACTGCAATGCAGAGAAACAAATTTAGGTTCTATGTTCTTTTTTTCTAGAAAAATATCACAAATGTATGAAAGAACAGTAGAATTTTTTTAGGCAAAACAGGTTGTAGTTTGAAGCAGGAAGAGAACCAATTCAATACAACTTCAACTGCTATCAAGTATATGTTTGTCAGAAAACACAAAATTCTATAGGTATAATTTCAATTAGCAAAAACATTAATGAAGAAGAAAAGAGGGAAGATACACCTTTCCTCTAAGCTAGCATTGTTGGACTGATGAAGAATCCCTTTCTTATTATGTATAGGGTTGATACACATTCTAGAGGGCATTACAAATGTTCTGCACCACAAGAAAGAGAAGTAAATTGCCAAGTAGGTTATGCAAAAGAACTCTACCAATAAATTATGCCGAACAAAATGACACTGGATCAATCCAATACATTACAAAGGAGAAAGTTAAACAAAACTAAATCGCACATCCTAGCAATAACATAGTTTTTACATCAAACTTCTTGAGATTCAAAATATGAGAATTCTCCATTTAGTGTTAGAACCACAACAATGCTGATAAGATAAGTTATTTCTAAGCCTAATCCAAATCCCTTTCATATCGTTGAATCAATGGTCGCTACCTACCTATGAATTAATTTCCTAGACAACCAAATGCCACAAGGTCGGCGCTACATGAGACTAGTTAATATGCACATAAACTGGTCGAGATACTCACGCATATCAAAAAGGGAAAAAATATCTCTTCCATACATAAACCTTGGGGGAAAATGCAATTTTACTCCCTAGGTTTGGAATATAGTTTCTATTTGGTCCCTATGTTTTAAAATCAAGTCATTTTACCCCTGATATTTCAATAGTACCCAATTTAGTGCTTGCTATCTTTTGAGTTTACTTTTATGCTATTCTCTTTTAAAAATTTATTTTACCCCAATATCAAAATAAACACTTAATCAATATATTGAAATTTAAAAGTACTACATTTTGCCACTAACATTGAACATTCTTTAAATGTCATGCATAAAAGTTTTTGATTAAAAGATATGAACCAAATAGAGATCATTGGTGGATTAGAAGTCTTCATAGCCAATTTTTCCACTACATCCCAAACCTAGACACTAAAAATGTACTTTTCCCTAAACCTTATCATGTAAATCCAACAAATTAAACAATGAGACTTGAGAATACATATCCAAGTAACTATCAAACCACAAAATTCAGAAGAAAAAAAAAATATCAAGAAAATTACCTCTGGAGGAACATGGCTTCCTCGAGGGCACACCTCAAGCTGGATTCCTGGTGACCCAAACCCTCACAAAACTCGCAGTGCTTCCCCGGGCAGTCGATTCTGTTGCCCCAGTACAAAAACTTATCGTTCGCACTAAAAACGTGCCGATTTCGTCTCTGTTTCGGAATCAGATTCTTGAATCTGAAGATTTTCTGAACTGAAATTGAGGGTGTTAATGAAGAAGAAGCCACATTGGTGGAAATCAGAGAGGAAAAGAGGAAAAGAACCGCAATGGCGGCTAGGGCAGCGAAGAAGAGGAATGGGGATCTGGGTTTAGGTTTTGGATTCTGGGTTTTGTAAAGCGCCATTGAAATTGCAGAGATTTGAAATCTTTCAGCGCAACACAATGAATCAAATTCGATTCATTCGAACAAGGAGTGGAAATGTTTTGGTAAATGGGTCAAGAACACGGATCGAGACAGTAGCAGTGAGTACAGAGAATTATAAATTAATTTAAAAATTATAATTTAATCCATACTTAAATTTAATTATTCAAAAGTTGCAATAGTTTGTGATTTCCCTTTTTCAATTTTATATTAAAATAATCGACTGTGAGTTAAAAGATTAATTGAATAAAAAAAAATCATATTTTTTACACAACTATTTTGTACATTTTTACAAAGCGAGAAATATTTGCATCATACTCGGACATTATTTTATACATCATGCCCAAACATTATGTAAATATTTCTCTTATGAAGTTATGTGAACTATGTTGCCATCTGTTCTTACTTTTGTAATGATGAATACAGTTAATTATAGAAGGTGTCTTACTAATGTAAAACATGACTTAATATTTTGAGATATATAAATTGGAGAAGTGTTTTTTTTAGGTGGTGACATATTGGTTTCATTGTTTGGTACAGTCTAGTTCAACACCAAAGTCATAATTCGATTATGAAAATTGATACTGACTCTCGTCTATTAGAGGATAGTAGGATTTGTGATTCTCCTCTCTTAATTGGTACTAGTTGATACCGAAAAATGGTATTATGAGATCAATAGTAATATTTGTATTATCGAGAATGAGATACCTACAAAATGACAAATAAAGTAAGACACTAATGTGGTGTGAGTTATAGGGCCTTCGATACTTAAGTCAGAAGTATGTTAGAGAATATAATGATAGGAAGGTTTAGAGAGCTTATGAGATTTGAGATTAGCTTACTCAAATCCAGCTTAGAATTAGATTGGAATGACTTAGAATAGCATGTCTTCAAATGGTGAACTTCTGATCATTTATAGCAATCGGACTCGTAACTGCCCCTAGTCTCTTTTATTATCGTGCAGTATGACATTCTTTAATGGAAAATAGTTGTAACGTTTTCGCCATTAAACCTACGATAAATGTGTTGATAACTCCCAAGCGTTACTTGTCTGTTAGTTAGTAGTTCAGTTACTTGAGGCTTAACTGTCTTTAAAGGGTCAATGAGTTATTTGATCAACTCCTTGGATAGTCGGTGGGTTGTTGACCACCTTCTAAGAGGTTGGGAGGTCAGCCAGATCCTCTTTTAGCCGACTTTTTAGGGGTCGACTCTTCTTTAGGCCTACCCTTTAGGGGTCGGTTCTCCACTTAGGCGACCCTTAGGGATCAATTCCTTTTCGCCTCTTCTTGAGTTTTGACGAGCTTTAAGGGATTGATCCATTTGGAGGTCGCCCTCTTCATTTGTTTTTTCTTAGGAAGGCGACTTCAATCGTCTTATTTTTTAATTCCGGTGGTCTTTGTGTTTAGTAAATATTTTCACACACAACAGTATTTAAAAAAGGGAAATTTACCCTCAACAGCACATTCTACCTCTTGTATTATATTTGTAGCACAATTTCTAAAATAATTCATTTATAACACATGATTTATATCAATGGTAGAATTCAACCAGTGATAAAATGAGTCTATCTCTTATTGAATTCTATAGTGATAGAACTAACTCGTGATAAAGCTTTATCACTCATTAAATTCTATCGGTGATAGAACTCAATTTGAATTTCTTGCTGCAAATGAATTCATTTTAATTTTATGATATAGATAAAAATACTTTGCATTTTTTTTTATCATACATGTAAAATTACGTGCATTTTTTTTCGAATCAAAATATATAGGTAAAAATCTGCATTTTGAATAAAATAAAATAAAAAACCTATGAATAGCCATTTATCACAAAGTATTGTAAAATAAAACTCTCAAATTAAGCATGGGATTTCCAATAACAAAGCCCATTTGCAAAACCTCCAACCAGGCCCAATGAATTCAACCTAAATGAGGAGTCTCGCAAGAGAGTTTTAGGGTTTAGGGTTTTGGAGCACAAACTTTCATTTCTTCTCCGATCATTTCTCCGGCCACCATGTGGGCTCTTCGTCGAGCTTCTACGCCCATCAGGTATTCTCCTATCATCTGCTAATAGAATTTAAGATTACGAAGCAGGAAATTGAGATTATTGTCGTTGGCGTTCTTGTCTTCACTGTTTCCATTTCTAGGATTATCATTTCGTCGTTTTTCTTGGTGTCCTCCATCACCTAGGTTTCTAAATATGTTTCAGGATACCAATTGTCACTAGAGATGTCCACGGGGTGGGTCGGGATAAGGATGACCACTCTTTTTAATTCCCATCCTCGCAAGATTCACCTATAAATTTCACGGGATGGGGGTGGGAATTTCTGGCCGTGTACCCATTCAATTTTTTTTTTCAAATCTTAATTCAATATAATATATATTTTTGATAAATAATCAAATAGTTAACTTTTAATCATAAAAATCTATTAGTCCCCAGGGTGGCACAGTGATTGAAAATTTGGGTTTTGAGGGTATGCTCCCCTCAAGGTCGGGGTTCGAAACTCACCTGTAACATTACTCCTTCGATGTCTCTGGTGTTTGGCCTAGGACGGACGTGGTTACCCTTGTTTCAAAAACAATCATAAATATCCATTAATTTTCTAGCACATATTCGATTTGGTAAGAAAATATTCATAGTTTTATGCATTTTTATGTATTAAAAGATAAAATAAAATAAATATAAAATAGAAAGCGATGGCCACCCTCATCCCATTCGACTTCTAGTAATTTTTTCTCCCCACTCACTTTTCCATTCCATGTCTAAATAAGGATTTCATTAACGGGTGGGTAGCCTGGCACCATGGGAAAAATGATCTCCCGTTGTCACGAACTTTGAATCTTTAGCTGCATTATTACTTTGAAGATTACTTATTTGGTCTCCCAATTGATCGTTTGTTTTCAACTGTATGTAAAAGTGTATCTAAGAAATAAAGGGTATGTAGTTGTGGTCATATCTCATTTCTAGAGATCGTCTGATTTGGTTGTTTACTTTTGTATTTGCTTCCAGGAACCAAATACTAGGAATTGGAGCTTCATATACTTGCCTTAGATTAGATGAGTTGACATCTTGTGCAGTTGTGAAACGTGGCATAGCTACGTCTCATGTCTCATCTGATAGTTGCCTAATTTCAAATTGGCTTCACAATGCGATTCATGGGCCTTCAAGACATGGTTTAGATAGGTGCTGGCTTTCTACACAAGCGGGTACGAAAAGTAGTGAGGAGGAAGATGAATTTGAAGATGGGTTTTCTGAACTTGGCTCACCCAAAAAAGCAAAGTCGATTCAAACTGCGGATTTAGAGCACGATGACATGCTCATTGCTGATCCAGAAGTTATTGAAGATGATGATGGTGATTTGGTGGGGCCCTGTCAAAATAATATGGATTTATCAGAGGGTATGGATTTAACAGTAAATAGAAGAGCTCCCTCAGAACTGTTTCAGGCCATATTGAGTAACACAGGCTCGTCTATACATAATGTTCTTGATAAATGGGTGAGAGATGGAAAAGATTTAGACAGATCTGAGATATCGATAACCATGCAAAATCTCCGTAAGCGTCGACTTTATGGAAGGGCATTGCAGGTGATTTTTCATCAGTTTTAGTCGTAACCATTTAGAAACTTGCTTTGTTTGCCTTGTAGTTTAAGTCAGGTAGAAATACAATAGGCCTACCCTTACACATGAAAAGTCAGCTTCCTTTGGCTTTGGTTTCAAAAAGAAAAGAAAAAAGCAACTTGAGTATATCCTATTAAAGTGGGAGTAAATATCTAGGATGCAATTCTTAAGCTTCTCATCGTGAATACCATCTTTGCAAAATATTATACGTTATAGTGTATTTATTTATGTATAATTTTCTTATTGAGAATGAGAATTATTGCTTTGCACCACCTTGAGTTTTGATGGGAAAATGCCTCGCTAATGTCATTTTTATTGAACTTTTTGTCCCATACCACCTTGTTGTCTACACCCAGCCCAAAAAGAACGAGATTGAATTTGAAATTCACATTTCTACTTTCTTTTACCACACGTACCTTATCTTATGATGTATGGACTGAAGGTATCTAAATCTTCTTTAAATCTGTTAATGTGAATCCAATCAGGGAAAAATCATTTGTCTTCTGCTACCACAGGAGTTTTGTTGCTTGTTATTTGTGACAGGTGACAAATATTATGGTTGCTTGTTGTATGAAATTTGCTGCATATTGTATCTGTGCTAACAAGTTTTGTAGTTGAAGCTTTGTGATGCTACAAGCCTACAACCCAGTGGTCGTATGTTTTAGAATTTTCTTTTTTTACCATGTTTGCATAGGGTCAGACTGTAGGGTTTACTTCATTCAATTTTTTGTCTTCCTTCAATGTACTTGCTTGGTTGTTTGTGGCAAACTTTGTGGTAAGATCTGGAATATGATTTTAAAAGATGTGTTAAATAGAATCACTTATTATTCTTTTGAAATTTCTCAAAACAGTATTTCTTATTTTAGTTTATTTTAGCAATACCATAATTTATCAAAACTTTCACTTAGAACAACCCATGCTCAAACTTCTTTCCGCCTCCGGCATTGCCCTCCTTCAGGGTTGGCAGTATTGAGAGGAGGAAAGGAATCTCAGCACAACCCCTTCTCTGTCCTTTCCAACTTCTCATTCTCTCCAAACTCTTTCTTATAGACGCACACAAACCTTTTTTTTCTCTGGTAGAGATTTTCTCTCCCGTGACGCTATGGCTATTCAATCACTCTAAACCATGGGTAGCCCAGTGGTCAAAGTGACAATAAGAAACTAAATGATTGTAGATTCATTCCATGGTAGTCACTTACATAGGAATTAATTTCATATCGGTTTTCTTGACATTCAAATGTTGTGTCTCGTGAGAATAGTCGAGGTGCGCGCAAATTGGCCATGACACTTAGGAATATAAATATAAAAGAA
>JBBMKA010000026.1:11772817-11786360 GCA_037833695.1 Sechiopsis laciniata | reverse complement strand
TTGAATTTGGAGGAAAAGAGAGATTTAAAGAGAGAAATGAGGCAAATAAATTGATTAGGATGCCATTAATAAGAGATTAGAGTAATGAAGGAGAAAAAGAAAGTGTATTAGCTGAACTGTTGAAGGCTATCTACTAAATTGATTGAAGGCTATCGGCGAACAAGTTGAAAGTTATCAATTGAACTAGTAGAAGGTTTCAAGATCATCAGTTGAATTGATTCAAGCGTGGACATTTTGATCATTTTACATGGATTGTCTCATTTTTCTACTACATACATAATAATTATTATTTTTTTAAAAATGCTATGAATGGTATTTCTTTATATTTTTGCTATACATGTAAAATCCCCTTTAAAATACTCTTAAATTTTACAAAATCTACCTTTGCTATTTACAAAACCTACCTTTGCTATTAAATTTTGTGAAAATTATTAAATTTTTGTTTAATTATTGCTTTAACTTTAAAAAAGTTATAAAAATACTCTCTAACCTTCAAATAAAAACATTAAAAAATATATCTTTATCATTACATTTTCATGAAAATGTTAAAATTTTGTTTGAAATGCTCTAAACATGTAAAAGAAAATTTTTGTCTTTGTATAAATTTGTGAATTACTTTTATATCAATATTATTTAATTAATTTTATGCATAGATAGTCATTGAATGTTAGCTAAAGCTAAACTAGTAAGTTTTACCGGCCATTAGTTGAACATACATTAAATTTTTAAGTTTAATATGATATTTGTTAGAAAACACATTCTCTAATTATCGTAGGAATAAACATAAATATAACAAAGACATTAAAAGGAAAAATAACAAAAGAGAACACAAAAATTTATATGAAAAAACTCCCAAATCAAAACAAAAACAAATCAGGAAGAAAAAGAATTTCTACTATATAAAAAATTGTTACAATCACACATAATTCTCTTCCCGACCCCAATTACATAAAAACTTGTATTATTCATACCTTTTACCCACACTCTAAGTGTTCCTACTAGAATGCTTTGTACCTTTTCGATATTGGACAATGTTAAACTATTTGAACCAATCTCTACCTGAACCTACCTATTTAAATTTTCAAAATCATCTCAACAACAATTTAATATTTTTCTTTTTTGTCAAGGAAGAATTAGTAGGGATGATTATGATTCTGAATTTTAAATTTATGAAGGTTAGTTGATCAAATTATTAATAGAACATTTCAAATATATATATATATATATTTTGATATTGGAAAAAATATATATATACAAAGAGATAGAATAAGATGGATGAGGCATTGTAAAATGATAAAAAAAGAAAGAAAAAAAAAGAAAAAAGAAGACTACTTGCATTCCGATATTTGAGCCGACAAAGTGATAGCTTAGACCAATTTGAGAATAAGGTTGAAATTGAATCCCACTCCTTTCAAAACCATAATCAACAAAACAAAATCCTTCTTTCAATAAATGTCTACTTCACCAAAATTTATTTAAATAATGACTAAAATTATTTAACCTTTAATATTTAATTTAATGTCTATTTTGAAGATTTGGGAGAAAAGAGAATTTAACCATCCCTAAAATACCCTTTGATTTGTAATTTAAAAAAAAAAACCCAAATAAATTGTACTAACTCACACATTAAAGAGCAAATAACTTACCCAACTAACTACTAAAAAATAAATATCTAAAATCTTCAAATTGAATTTTTAATCAAAATATTTTATTAAATTTATATAAAAAATCTAAAATAACAAATATCCGCTACAACAATTTTGGATTTTGATGACGGACGTAACAAATGTTACATGACAGACACTTTCAACGTCGAACACTTAAAAGTGGATCTACACTGTTGGACATGTATGGTGGCAAACACTTTTAATGCCGGACACTTAAAAATGATGAAATCAGTTTCGATGTCGATTTTTATTAAAAATTGACACCGACTAACCGATAAACATCCCTAATTGACATAAGTTTGTGTCCATGACCAAAATGCCATGATTCAAATCTCTACCTTAAATTGTTGTTGAACTCAACCAAAAAAAAAACCTCTATTTTGTGTTGCAATTATAGTTTTCCACCATCACATCTTGTTTGTGCCATTCACTATCTTCCTAAATGCCCCCAAAGGCCTACATAGAAATGCCTTCATCCATTATTATTTGTTGTTTTTTTTTTTCTTTTTTACTTCTTTGGAATAATGGACAAAAGCATCATCAATGGGTTGCAACACAACAAGCAAAAGAATACAACATTTTGTTTTCGAAGTTTGCAAATAATCTAGGAAATAGTTTCAAAACAATAAAAAAAAAAAAAAACGTGGTTAAAGGGTCCTATGTCTTGACAAAAAGTACAATTCAAGGAACATCAAGATGGGTTTTGGAGGCATTGATTTCTTTAGTTGCAATACAGCACATGTGAACAAATAAAGCAATTAATCATTCAACAACATTCAATAGCAGCAACAAAATAGCTCACAAATCATCAACGGCAACCAGTGATTTTATTTTGTCAAGACAATTATCCTCTAGTAAAAATAGTCGAGTTGCACATAAATTGTCCCAATCACTCACAAATGAAACAAAAGATAAGATTTTGTTCTTAAAGAGTACTCACCCCATTTTTTGACCAAAGAGGGGGGACCCATTTCTAAAATTAGATTTGTGCACGTGCTCGGATCCGAAAATAGAGCAGGTACTTTTTCTAATATAAGCTAGACAATCTTGAAAATATTGTCAAAACAACGAAAATGAATAAATGTGTCCATGAATAAGAGGCCATGAATTCGAATATTTCAAACTTTCCATTATTGTTAAACTATAAAATAAACTAAAAGAATGGAGCAAAAAACATATTTAGCAAACGACCATTCATCGAGATCGAGTTCGAAAACCCTGCCTTCTCTAGTTCATATTCAATAAGTTAGGATGCAAATACTTGATCATTCAACAAGACTCAGTAGGAACAACCAGCAAATGGTTCTTCCCATATCTAATGAGAGGATACATTAGGAAGGAACTTAGCAATTCAACAAGCTCGATAGGCACAAGAATCCATCAATTTTTTTTTTAATATCTGTGATTTACTAGGCCAACTTGCACGCACCTCGACCAATGGTCCATTGAATTATTCAGCTGCAAACGCTGATTCTTACCTCAACTAAAGAAATAATACACTTGGAAGAAAACAATTAATCATTCAGCAAGATTCAGTAAAAGCACAAGCATCCAACGAATCATTCAACTACAACTAATGGATGAATAAGTTTGAAAGGAAACACTTCATCATTCAACAAGATTCAATAGGTATCATTCAGCTACAACAAATAGTTGATCTTCCCTTATTGTTAACTGAACTGAGCTCTTTAATAATTGACATGTAACTTCAATCTAAAAGGTCGTAGGTTCGAATCCCACAATCTCAATGGAAGAATATGTTTGTAATTTTTTTTTAACCAGTACCAACACAATTAAAAAAATGAAAGAAAAGACATTGAAAATTTTAAAATACCAGAGACCAAGAGAAAGGAATGGACCAGTCTGCGTTGCCCTCATCAAGTTGCTATCGGGAAGCATCAACTCTGCAGTGTTTGTTCCCATTTTCTCCACGTGCTTTCCTGTTCCGAATGAAATTTATGGCTAATTTTGGAAACAAGGGCTCTTTATGTACAGCTAAAAAGCTAAAACAATGAGTGGTGATTCGGCAGTTAATGGAAAAAGTAGAGTGGGCTGCACATGTACAGCAGCTTTAACAGATAATTTCAACATGTGGAGAACTCAAAGCAAACATACATTATTATAATAATATCCATCCACTCAACCCTACATTTAATATACATTCTGACCACAAAGTGAGGTAGGGGGAAAAAATAAGCAGACATTCAAGAAGAAACAGAAATATGGATGGGTAATAAAATGCATAATCAAGAATTTGACAACCTTGTCATTGTTTCTTGAAGTCTAATGTACTTAACTAATCTGCCTAAGAAATCACTTGATGCCCCTCCTTGCCTCAGGGAGATTTCGACCTTCTTCTTTAACTCCTTGGCTCGCTTTTGGATTGTGATGCCCTCTTCTTCCATGAAGAGAGTACGAATGGCCCTGTCGATGTCGTCTCTGAATAATCTGTCCTCCAGCTGTAAGCCAACCCTCCAAACATGGCTTACGAACCTTGCATTCACCCTCTGGTCCCCAACACGAGGCCAACAAAGCATCGGAATGCCTTCTGCTATACTCTCAATAGTAGAGTTCCAGCCATTATGCGTCAAAAAGCATCCAATTGATTTGTGTGCTAAGACATTTTGCTGTGGCAGCCAACTAACAATCCTGCAGCGGTTTCGGGTAGCCTCATGGAATTCTTTTGGCAACTGCTCAATCCCATCTGAGCCATTGACTAGACATGCCCTAACCACCCACAGGAAGGGTTGGTCATTATTGGCTAGCCCCCAAGCCATCTCTAAAAGTTCATCTTCTGTCATAGTAACTACACTACCAATGCTTACATAGACGACGGAACTTGGAGCTTGTTTGTCTAACCAGGCAATGGAATCCTGCTCTTCACTTAGAGCACTGGTGGAGAAGCTGCTAGAGTGCTTTTGAAGAGGTCCTATGGGGAAAATTGGAACCAAGGTTTCATCTTCGATTTTCTCGAAAAAAGCACGTTCAAGACACCAAAGGGAATTCCATATGATAGCTGAAGCAGTTCTGGTTCCATTGTAAATGCAGGTTAAAACCTCCCTTGTGTGTTTGCATGTGCTGAATAGTGGCATGTCCTTAATTCTCAGAAAGGGAAACCCAGCTACAGGTTCCTCCAATTGGCGTTCTGAAACAAAGTAAGATTTGATCATCTTTCCACATAAGTATACAAACAAGATCCCATTTATCCTAATATATGCGTGAGTTCACGTAAAAGAAAACAAAACTTATTCCAATATACTTGCACCCCACCTTGAATTGGATGACAGTTATTCTCATCAAGAATTGATAGCCCGATGTAGTTTGCGGCGCTACTTGTTCGGAAGACAACTCTAAAAATCTGCAAATCATCAGCAACTGCAGCAGAAGAATACATGACGGCGTCATATATTATACAAGAGATTGGATTGTATCGACTGGACAGTTGCATTTTAACCAAACAGTCATGGAATGGGATTTCACACTTCATATTTAGTTCAGAAAGAAAAAGCATAACATCCCCATCAAAGGCACTGTAGTTCTCCAACAGGCCACCACCAATGGATTCAAATGAGAACTCAGGGTAATGAGATTGGTTAGGAGAGTTAAGTTGTGTGTGAATTATGGTAATAGAGAAACCATGAGAATGAAGAAGTTTGGCTAAGTGAAGCATAGGAGACATATGGCTTGGTAGAGGGCAGGGAACAAGCACCAAATGCCCTTTTCTCTCTTTTTGCTTCCTCTCCATGACTTTTTGGAAGTGTTTAGTATCTGCCATATTGGATGAGTTCTAGGTTATTTTATAGGGTTTTCTCATCACACTTATGACACGACAGCTTTATCTCAAAGTTGCCCTAGAAGTTTAACTACTTGATTAGACATAAATATGGATAGAAACATTAATAACCCCATGTTTAATAACTGTGCCCCACCTCTGTTGTGATAAATCTATCTATTCACTCATCTATCCGTTTCATTTCAAGTTGTATCAACTTTCAACATGTGAATTTTCACACTCCACCATTGCTATTCATCATTGCTATTCAATGAACTTAACCTCCCCAAGAACTAACCACCTTTGAATTGAATTCATTCTATTCTATGAAGCAAAGGTTAGAATAAACCATCATGGGTTAGCTTAATGGTCAAAAGGGCCATAGAACTAAGAAAGAATGAATTCTATTCATAGTGGTCACCTACTAAAAAATTAATTTCCTACGAATTTTCTTAACAACCAAATGTAGTAAGGTCATACAGTTGTCTTATGAGATTAGCTGAAGTGTTCATAAGCTAAACGAGACACCCATTAATATTTAAAAAACAACAGTCTGAACAAATCTTAAGAAACCTACAATCGAAATCATTTGCCTCCAAGGTATCAAACAGAAGCATAATTCAACTTCTACCCCTCAACTTGGCATGTTGTATCAATTTTCATCCTAAACTTTCAAATGCATCAAATTAGACCCTAGACTTAGTTAAGTGTTGCAACTATTACTCTCTATTCAATTTCCACTAATGCCCCCACTAATTTGAACCAAAAAAAAAAAAAAAAACAAGGTGAAAATTGATGTCAGTGCACCCACTTGAATAATATCAAGCTTTGCATGAATTTAAGCATTGAATCACAAATATAGGTCAAATATCGTTTGTCTTTGAAATCTTATCTTATATATGTGAGTGTTTTTATAATGCATGGAATGTAAAGCATAGGAGGGAAATGATTCATCAAAAGATAACAATAGCAACAGTCCTTAAACTCCACGAATAAGATTCCAACACTTATAAAGCTCAGGGTGTTCATATAAAACAAATGATAAAAGGGGCAAAGCATCGCAGCCACAAATGAACAATAAAGTGAAAATGAAGGAAGAATATCAATTCCCCCCATAAAAAGAAAACCCCACAGGAATCTAGCCTCAATGGCCAATAATCGTTCAAGATCAAAACGAAACAAAAATGTCAAAAGCAGAATTACACAATAATTATGCATAAAGAAGTAAGGACCCTATAGAAATCCGAAACGTAATGAAAATTCTGTTGGTACCTGAACATCAACCGAATCCCATCTGGTAGAGAATTGAATGCGGAAAGTGAGAAACCATGTGGTGGTCACATGAAAAAGAGCAGGACAGGCCGATAATGGGTGGCCGCGATTAGGTGTTTGTTTGTGGCCATCTGATGAACACGATGGCCGGAATCGGCCGTCATTTGTGTTCGTGGGCGGCCATGGATTCGATGCCCTAATCTCTACAAATTTTTGTCTAATGAAGATGATGATGAAGATGAGAAGAAACTTTCAATTTTAGGGTTTATATGTGAAAATTCAATCTCCACCTTTCTTGGTTGTTCATGATCTCCCATTTTTATTTTTGAAGGATTTTAGATTAGGGTTTCTATCTTGTTTGAACGATGGGGATGTAAAAATTATTCAATGAGATTATCCCAAACTAATTTATAATTTGAGTTTTTCCACTAATTTATTTTGATGAAGTCTTGATCGAAAGGATTGATAGTTGTTGACTCGATTGATTGTAATTCAATTTAATTTTACGTCACGATTCGAATTTGAAAATCGATAATTAACTTTCATTTTATTTGTTACGTTGGGTTTATAATCTCTCTTCTCAATTTGTACTAAAAATGATGAAGTTTTGAGGTTATAACTTCTAATCACACTTATATCGGATTTGTTGTCACTATATTTTTAATATTAAATACAAAGAAAAACACATCAAATTTATATAAAGGTTTTATTAAAGAACATATGGAAATATCGAATGTGTTGGTGATGCGATTGGTTATCTGAAATGGTGTTAATCAATTTCCACTCCACGATCATGGGTTTGATCTCTGGAATCGGTATTTGTAATCCCCCTTCTCCTACAATGTATATTTCATTTTTCCTACAATGTATTCATCTTTACTTAAAAAAGTATGTGAATGCTATCTAAATTTCAAAAACAAAAACAAGTTTTTGGAAGTCACAGTTTTTCTCTCAATTTTGATTTGGTTTCTAAAATTATTGGTAAAATATAGATATCCAAATAAAAAAATATATATAATAACATAATTGTTATATACTTAAATTCTAAAAATCAAATGGTTATCAAATAAGATTTAACTATTGTGTTTTGAATTAAAAAATGAAATGATTGAATATACATCTAAAGATTATTATATTGTGGTGGACTTATTATTAGATAATTAATTTAAGAGGACACCTCTTTTAATAACATTTATTTTTTATTTAAAAAATGATTATGAATATAAATGCAACTTTTACATACCAATTTTTTAAGTCCTTCAGGGATTCAAATACATTTGATAAAATTTATGGCAGATAAATTGAGAAAAAAGGTCTAATTTTTAAAAAAATGGAAATAGTAAAGGAAAAATATTTGATATTCTAGAAAAACTAGTTTTGAGTAGGAGTGAACATGCGTTGGATTGGATTGTGTTGATGAAGGTTTTTAACATTATTTAAATTTTCGGGTTGGTCACTTTTGCAACCAAACTCAATCCAACTCTTATATTTTTGGATTGGGTCATCGGAATCACGAATACATTGTAAATATAAATATTTTTTTGATCAATTAGTCATATACTATACATAAACAAAATACAATCTCCAATCATTATGATATTAAGTTAATGAAATGAATATAAATATTAAATATGCAAAATATTTAATCAAAATCGTTCATTATTAATCCTACCATCATGGTTCCATATAGAATATCCCAACTATATAACATATAACAAATAGATAATTAAAACAACTAAAATAGATGACATAATTCGACTTATTTAAAACAAATAGATAATTAAAACCAACAATGACATAATTTTAGTATATATTTTTGCCATGATATATAAATTTTTAAAACGTAAAAAAATATCAAAAAAATATTGCAAAAGAAAAAGTCTAACATTAATAATAAAATAAAATAAATATACATATAATCTAAATAATTAAATAACATAGTAATTATGTTATAGGTAAATTTTTTTTTTTAAACTAAATAATAAAATCGGTTTGGTCGGCTTGGGTTAAATTAATTTTAGATCAACCTTTGACCCAACCTAACTCATGAAGATTTCATGATTTTAAACCCAACTCAATTCAAAAATAAATTCAACCCAACATAATTTCTCAAATTAAGTTGGGTTGGTTCGGTTTATTAAGGTTGTCGAGTTGTTTGAACACTCCTAATTTTGAATTGTGTTCAAAACCTTTTGATTGCAGTGTTGGTTGAGATGCCATAAATAAGATTGAGAAAAAGACTTGAAAGTGACCGTTGGAAGAAAACTTAATTTGAAGAGAAAAAAATGTTGGATGAGGTTTCCACAATGTAATTATCCATATGACTTAGAGTTTGCATTTCACCTAGAAATCATTGATAGCTCTTTGGTTTTTTATTTGGTTTTGATCCGATCTCTGAATCAGGAACAAAGCTCGATCTAGACCAGCTTATTTATTCCTCTACTTGAATATCATGATTTAGAGTAGTTTTTTTTTTTTTTTTTTTTTTTTTTTTTCAATATTTGTGACTGTCTAAGCCAACGTACATGCACTTCGATTAATGTTACAAGACATACCGTTTGATAGCATAACATTAAGATATCAAAGAAATTCGTTGGAAATTAATTCTTAAGTAGGTAGATGGGTACCATATATTGAATTTATCACCTCTCAACTCTCCGAGATCCTCTCGACCACTGGACAACTCTATGGTGGATAGTTATTGTATGGTTTTTATTGAATTTTAATGAATGTTGGGTTTGATTTTTTAATAAAACCCATGACCAAGAGTGTAAGATTGTTATCTAAAATGTTGTTCGACTAGTTGGTGTTAAAGGAGTGGGTTAGTAGATAAAAGAAGGGAAGATAAGTTTGTAAAATTTGAAGGAGAGAGTACATAAAAATTAAAATAAATTTTCTTTTAATCCCTTAAATTTAAAAATTTTGCTTTAGTTCTTTTAACAATATTCAAATGTTAAATTTTAAATTTAGTCAACCTCATATTATGGTTTACAAAATCTCTGTAAGCTTTTTTTTTTTTTTTTTTTTTTTTTTTTGAAATAAACAAATTTTTTATATGTAAGCTAAATAGTAGAAACTATTTTTAGAGTTTAATTGATCAAACTATATAGATTCATTCTAATGACTCAATTCTAATTTTTTTGGACCAATTAACCAATGATAATTCTTCAATTTTGTATAAAAAACATTTAATATTCTTATTTTTCTTTTTATTGCTCATTTAACTAGATTCTTTTGTTGTCAAACACAAAGAGTAGTTCAATGACGTCAATGTATTTCTCATCCTTAATTATAGTTGATGAAAAGAAAAAAAAAACTATCTCTTTGTTAAAAAACGTAATGAATACCTAGCTTATTGTATTTAGCTTCAATCATAGACATCGCTAGTTAGATATATGAACAAAATATATGTATATGTCATGTATTTCTTACAAACACAAAAATAAAAAAATAAAAAAATAAAAAATTATATGACAAGAAAAAAAACATTTTGATAATCATCAAGTGTTTGTAATTAAAATATCATGAATTCAAATTTCTTAAATTATTTAAATCTTTTAGGCCTCCAAATGCTATGTACTAAAAAAACAAAAGGAAGATTTCAAAAAAAAAAAAAAAAGGAAAAATAAATAAATTCAACCACTTTGATAATTATTTGATTTTTTATTTTTATTTATTGAAATTCTATAAGTTTGTTCTCACTCAAATTGTCTACAAATTGTTTCCATTCTTAAGTTTAAATCCTATCCAAAATTTCAAAAACCAAAATAAATATTTGAAAGTTATTATTATTATTTTTTTCAAATTTTGGTTTGAATTTTTAAAAACATGAATAGAATAAAGATATAAAAAACATAAATTAAAGTAGCTGATGAAAGACTTAATTTTTTAAAAACAAAAAAAACCAAACACAAAATGATGATCAAACCACGGGCGTTAGAATTTACAAGTCAATATACAAACACCTACGAAAAATTTTAAAGACCCAGCTAAGCTTTGAATCTTAAAATATAGCCCATTTCCAATTTATGACTTACATTATTAAAATTTAAACTCTTTAACCAAGTGAACAAGTGAATATTATATGCTCAACCAAAGTCAAAATTGTAATACCTTTGTGTGTTGAAATCTATTGTCAAGATGCAATATAAATTCGAATTCATAACCTTAAAATTATGAATAAACATTAATATTATTTAGATCAGGTTTGATAATTATTTTATTTTTGTTTTTAATTTTTGAAATTTAAGTTTATTTTTACTCAAATTTTTTATAATGTGTTCTACCTTTCCTACAATATATTCATCTTTCTTTAAGAAAGTATGTAAATATTAACCAACTTTTAAAAACAAAAACAAGTTTTTGGAAGCTACTTTTTTTGTTTCTAAATTTCAGTTTGATTTACTTGGGTTAATTAAGAGTTAGTTTACTAATCATGAGAGATGTGTATTAGGTGCTCATATTTAAAGCACATTTGGGAGTTTCTTCTTCTTTGAGAGTGAGAGAATTTAGAAACCCTAGCCACCATTGAGAGCCCTCGTACAATCTTAGTAATGGCATTTTAGGGTGAATCGATCAAGCTCAATCGATTCACAACAGTGGAGTAGGGACGTTCCCGAACCATTTAAATCTGGTGTGCTTTGTCTCTCTTCTCCATAGTTCCTTCTATTTCTCTATAGCTTGATGCATCTCTTTTATGCATTCATTCTTCGATTAGATGTAGATCTGGAAATTGCATTTACAATTAGTATCAAAGCTTGTGTATGGATCTAGCAATAGAGCTTCTGTGTATTTGGTATTTCGATCTTTTATCTGCCGTATTTTCAATTCCAAATTGAAATTGATTTTGAAATCATCAACGATTGAGATCTGTTGAATTTGATGATTTCTTTATTTGAGAAAATCGCATCTCTATGAGGATCGATTGGGTTAATCAGTTCGAAATAGCTGATTTTCATCCATCATTACCGCTACTACGAATTTGACGATTTTTAGATCTGGAATTAACAAAACAAACTCAGTTGAACACCGCTAAAGGATTTCCGATTCATTTTAGGTGATTTATAAAGATCGACTTTTTCGATTATTTCAAAATTGATGCTTCTTTAGCTGCACAGATCCAATTGATCGGCGGTGAATCGATTTTAGTTGATCATTGATCGATTCGCTTTAGTTCTTCGGCGATTTACAGCTACAACGTCGGTTTGGATTTGGTTTTGTGCTATCTGCGATTTCGTTCTTAAATGTCAGTGAAATTGGAAGCGTCTGAAGTTGTTCAGCATCTCCTTATCAGAATTTGATAAATCTAAGTCTGATTCAATAGAAAACGTGTTAGATTTGTGCAATCGTCACTGTTATTTCAGTTAATTAACGGTGATTTCTGAAAATTGATTTGAAATTCGACCATTATCAACATATTCGACAGCAATCTTAGCAAGTTTTTGCAGTTGATTATCAAATTGGTAATCGATTATGTAGAAAGGTACCAAACCCTGATATTTGGAATTGATTCTGTACTTGCAGCTATTTGTACTCTAAGTGGTGATTACTTTAACAAACTTTGAGAAAATTGATTCTGGTGTCAAATGCTATTGGTTTATTTTAGCTACAATTAGTAGCTCTTAAGGTAATTTGAGTGCAGTATAGTGAAATTGAAATTTCTATTTCATAATTCTTGATATATGCTGCAAATTATGAATGCTGAGCTTTTTTTTATAGTTTAGCTGAATTTTGAGCTAGAATTTTAACTTGCAATTCTGAAAATCTGTTGAAATTTAGATGGTTTGAGAATTGATTGGGAATTACTTATTTAAGATAAGTTGTTTTGTGACTGACTGGGTAATTCTGAATTGTTGACTGCTTGTTTTTATGGTTAAGGCTAGCAATCCTCTGAATAAAATGCTTTCTTGTTTTATGTTCGATTAGCAAACATGTCGACAAGGTTTGTTATTGATAAATTTAACGGGAAAGGAGATTTCAATTTGTGGAAGAGGAAAATGAAGGCCTTATTGGTGCAACAGAAAGTTGCAAAAGCCTTGGATAACCCTCCTAAATGGCCTGCTTCCATGATAGAAGAAGAGAAATTTGAGACATGTGAGATTACAAATAGCACTATTGTTCTGCATTTGGCCGATAATGTCTTAAGAAGACTTAGTGAGATTGATGATGTGGCTACTCTGTGGACCAAACTAGAAGAGTTATACATGTTAAAGTCATTGTCTAACAAGATATATCTGAAGGAGTTGCTATTTGGGTTCAGAATGGATCCGTTCAAAGGTTTAGACGAAAACATAGATTAGTTTAACAAAATTTGTGCAGATTTGGCTAACACTGAGGAGAAGCTTGATTCTAAGAATCAAGCAATGATTTTTCTCAACTCATTACCCGACAAGTTCAAGGAGCTGAAATCAGTCATCAAGTATGGCAGTGAGAAATTGATCCTAGACAAAGTTCTTGACTCGCTTCGTTCTAGGGACTTAGAAATAAAAATATAGAAGAAGGATTCTGAGGCTTTTTTTATGAAGGGAAAATCGATCAAATTTACCAAAGACCAGAGTAGTAAATCAGGCAAAACCAGCTCTAAACCTGCAAAGAAGAAAGAGCCGAAAGAGCAGAAAAAGAGTTTTACCTGCAATTACTGCAAAGCTGAGAGACATATTAAGTTTAATTGTCCAGTTCTGAAGAGGATGAGAATGCTCCTTGTTAGGAAGCCTAAAGCAGATGCCATGTCCTCGATGGTTATGATTCCGTTGAGGTGCTTATGGCTGGAAATTCTGATGACCGTTATGAGAGTCAATGGATTATGGACTCAGGTTGTACCTTCCATATATCC
>JBBMKA010000026.1:11761103-11772717 GCA_037833695.1 Sechiopsis laciniata | reverse complement strand
TATCTTCAGGTTTCTCTAACTGAGCATATTTCCATGCTGGATCTTTTCTTGAGTAGTCTTCTTCACTTTCTTGACTTGCCATCTTTGAATAAATGTATACTACTTGAAAAAAACAGCAAACAACCTATAGTAAAAATTCATCACACTAATACATATTGTATAAATCAAAGATTCCAAACAGTTAAACACATAGCCAAGGTCCAAGTCAGTAATCAAAATGTAAAATTTATCTTTTAACTCATATAACACAGTGAAACACATCCAATTCCAGAGAAGATGAAATGCAAACATTACAAAACAAAACATCAACTTTAATCATGAATTAAAACGGAAAAGAAATGAAATGCAAAAATTACAATTAAAAAAAAAACAAATTGAGAAGAGAAGATGAAACAACAGTTGGTTTGATTTATTTTTTAAAAAAGGAAAAAAAAAAGAGAGATTTTGAAGATGAAGAAAGAGACTCACCAGGCACTGCTGGTGAGTCTTTGAAAACAGCCGCCGAAGAATTTTGAGAAGAAGTCGACGAAGAAGACAAGACGAAGTCGAGGGTTTTGCAAATATGGGTTTTACGATAAAAAACTTAGTGAGGAAGTTTCATTTTTGGTTTATTTAAAAAAAAAAGGTAAAACTCGTCGTTTTGACGCTCGATTTTTTTTAAAAAAAACAAGATTAAATGCACTAGGTGCCCGCCTTTTGCGCCACTACGCCTCAGACCAAAGTCGCAAGAGGCGCGCGCTTAATATTGCGTGCCTCGACTTAATGAGGCGAGGCGCGGGCTACGCGCCTTGCGCCTTATGGGGCTTTTCAGGGCTTTTTAAAATACTGGATCCGACTATTAATACCAGTTTTTTTTTTATGTCAAAGTGGTACAATGCCAAAAGTTGTACCATTTAGATATCCTTCTAAATTGAGAATTTGTCCGGAACAATTTGGAGGCTTGCAGAATGGTTATGGTTGAAATAGCTAAATTTCTTCTAGAAGTTTGGGAGAGGAGAGGAGAGGAGAGGAAGTGGAGTGATTTGGAAGGATGAAGTATTTGTTTGAGAATTGATATTTTGGAGAGGAGATGTTAGAATTTTTTTTTTTTTTTTGGAATTTGTGTTTTGAAAAGAGATGTTTGAATTTTTTTTTTTTTTTTTTTGGGAATTGGTATTTAAGAGAGAATTTTTATTTTATTTTATTTTATATTAATTTTTATGGTAATAAAGTTTGATTTGATATTTTATAGGATTAAATATGTTTGATGAGACGTGAGGAGGAGATGATGAGAAGTTGTTATGTACAAAAAAACAAACATGGAATTAGATAATTTCCTCTCCTCAACTCTTCCAACCTCAAAATTCCAAAATCTAATCACTCCCGAGAGTTTGTCTTCCAAGGACATTTTTGTCTGACTAACATCAGTGGAAGTTTTATGCTTGTTTGGTCAAGTTTGATAAGAATGATATTTCAACACATTTTTTACTCTAGTATTTTTTGAAATCTTTAGCTGTGGTAAAAATCTGATTTCATATTTTGCCAATTGAAAACTATGGAACACCAGACAGTAAAAGGAGTCTCACAAGGCAGGTTTTAAGTGACACCCTTGCGCTATTTTACTAAACTAATGATGACTGAGGATCTAGATTTGTTGTAAGATTCAAGAGTAATATTGTATTTGTTTTCTTCTTTTCTTTTTTTTTTTTTTAATAAATAATTTAGCCTAACTGAAAGACCAGGCAATTAAAAGAGAAAAAGATTAATTACCATCGATTTTTTATTTCCTTTTATGAGAACTAATTTCGTTTCAAAAGAGACTATTAGTATGATGCTGGAAAATCACCCAATTCTCAGTTCAAATCAATGTTGTCAAATTGAACAGCAAATTTTGATTAATTCAGGAGTGATAAATGATGACATTTTCTGTCTGATTAGGATGGAATTAGGTTCAATCTTCATATCCGATTGGTCTTATATCCATAATGGGATCTCTCTTTTCCACAAGCTTGGCTGACTACTAAGTACAGATTCAGTATTCAAGGTACTAAATTCATGTTACCATATTTTAAAACTAAAAACCATGATAAAAGAAAAAGTTAAAAGTGAACAACTTTCTATAAAAGGGAAAAAAAAGAAAAAAGTAATGGCAAGAGAAACACTAAACAAATGGAATTCAGAAGCCCGATCATGATACCCACACATTTACAACAATGGCCAAGCCCCTACCTCTCCTTCAACAATTCTTCACTGTGAAGCTTTTTCAATGAACAATGAGAAGCTTTTGCTGGTTGGCATTAACATGGATCAAAAAGATCTCTCCAAGACATTTTCCCAGAGAAAAACTGGGTAAGACCTCAGCTTCTTTCTTCAAGATCTGTGTACACAGGTTTTTGCCATATTTTTGTGTTCTTTTTTGGATCATCAGTGAGGCTAAGATCTGTATCGTCTTCTTTGAATGTTCTGATGAATGTCTTGGCACCTGCCAAAATGAGCCTTTCGATCATGAACAATTGATAGTTGTTCTTAATCACGGGATCCAGAATATGGCTATAGTTTGAGGAATACGCCAGCTTGTACCTGCAAACTCGAGGTATTATGAATCTAGGCAAGGACTAAAGTCGAAGCATCAAGGGAAAAAAACACTTCATTCTTTACTCTATGTTAAAATATACTATGGCTATTGTAACACAAGATCCTTAGGACAAAAGTCTCTTTACTACTACATTTCTTCAGCTCTAACTCTAGTGAACTAAGAAGGTAAGTAAGAAAGGCTCACCTGGCAGAGAGGGGCGAAAAGAACCTGGGAGTTCTCTCATTTGACGCAATAAACAGTGTTCGCCCTGCAGGAACCCACTTTGCAATTCTCTTTAGCATAAACTCGGGACGTGTATCTCTGTCGAGATGAGGATGTAAGCTTCTATCAACACCAAACCTGTCCTTTCTGGTCTTTATTTTATCTCCGCGACGAACATGGATGGCATCATAATCGCCAAGTAACTCCTTAATCTATTGATTAGATATTCTTTTCAGGATAATGAATCAGGTGAAAAATTGATGAACACTCCAATATAAATTAATCGGCATAAAATTGAAGTATTAAGTTTCTACCATCGATCCAGAATTCAATAATTATATTTCGAAGGTGGTGAGCTTATATGTTTCCAGAAAGTCTTAATAAACCATATCCTAAATCTATAACACTGAAGTTGAGCATCTACTGCAACTATAAAACACCAACATATTAAAAATATGTAAATACATTGCAATGGATAACAAAAGAAAGAACGTATAATTTTAAAAAATACCTTGTCAGCTGCATCCCTCAAGTTTTCAGATGCCATTGAGGGAAGAAATTTATATGGTAGCAATATGGCACTGCGATTGTTTCTGTCCTTGCATTCCATAAACCTATGGAGTTGTCATAATAATAACAACCAGATAAGTCACTAATTGGGATCTTAAAATGAAATATCTGCCATACTAAATTGCAAAGAAATTCATAAAAACAAAACATTACTTGGATCTGTGTAAACACATACATTCACACAAAAGAGATAAAAATAATGCTATTTCCCCAAGTTTGATTTACCATGAAAGAGGGCTGGCAGTTCGATTTATTAGCAAGAGATTGGAGTACTGGCTGTTGTCTCTAAGTTCAACACGACTAAGTTTCTCAACATGGGCAACTGCTCTACCTCCCAATTTCATGCCAGTTGACAGAACCTGATACCATAGTTTCGAGTTGTCTAAAATCACTGGTATGGTGTCAGATATAAGGTCCATATCATACAAAGAGTCCATAGCACAAGAGTTTGCATCCCAACTGCAATGCAGAGAAACAATTTCAGGTTCTGTGTTTTTTTCTCTAGAAAATATTACAAATATGAAAAGAACAGTTCAATTTTCTTTATAAGAAGCCGCTTTCTGTTTTAGTTTGAAGCATGAAGAGTACCAATTCAATACAGTTTCAACCATCATCAAGTACATGATTGTTACAAAACTTGAAATGCAATAGGTGTATGTAATATTTATTAGCAAAAACATTGTAGGAGAAGAAAAGAGGGAAGAAACACCTTTCATCTGTGCTTGCATTGTTGGATTGGTGAAGAATACCTTTCTTATTATGTATAGGATTGATACACATTCTAGAGGGCATTACAAATATTCTGCACCGAAAAGAAAAGAATAGTAAATTGCCCAACTATGTATTGCAAAAGCACCCTACCAATAAATTATGCTGAACTGAACAAAATGGCACTGACTAATCCATTACATTACAAAGAGAAAGTGGGAAAAATAAAATAGCATCTAATAACATAATATAAAGAACAAACAAAGAGAAGACAGAACTTTCCAAGCTGATTCTGCACACAAAAACAATTAACTGCTTTGAATCTATTCAAAACATGAGAATTCTCCATTTTGTGTTAAAACAACAACAAATGATGATGAACTCTACTGTAAAATCCTAATCCTAATCCAAATTCCTATCATACATTAACCCCATCATGTAAATCCAATAAATCAAACAATGAGAAAACATTTCCAGTTATCTATTAAACCCCAGAATTGAGAAGAAATTAATGAAAATTACCTCTCAAGGAACATGGCTTCTTCAAGGGCACACCTCAAGCTGGACTCCTGATGACCCAAACCCTCACAAGACTCGCAGTGCTTGCCCGGGCAGTCGATTCTGTTGCCCCAATACAAGAACTTATCGTTCGTACTAAAAACGTGCCGAATGGGTCTCTGTTTCTGTTTGGGGGCAATGTTCTTGAATCTGAAGATTTTCTGAATAGAATTTGAGGATGGGAATGAAGAAGAAGAAGACCCATTGGTGGAAATGAGAGAGGAAAAGAGGAAAAGAAGCGCAATGGCGGCTAGGGCAACGAGGAAGAAGAGGAGTGGGGATCTGGGTTTGGGTTTTGGCTTCTGGGTTTTGTGAATCGCCATTGAAATTGCAGACTGGAACAGAGATTCAAATTCTTCGAACAAGAAATTGATTTCGTAATGGATCGCATCCGCTGAAAAACAAGAAGTTGTATCGAGGGTTAGTAGAATTGAGGACTGAGAATTTTAAAGTTAAATCATAAATGGAATTATTGGTTGTTTGATTGATTGATTGATTGATATATGTTTCCTTTGAATCGAAGAAATTTGAGAAGCAAAAGATGTTCGTGATTATGTGCCTCACCTTACAACCATGTGTTCAATAAAGATGCATTACTCATCAGAATAATTTTGTTATTAACAATCTATCTCTATTTTCATTTATTATATTTTTGTGGTTAAAATTTGGAGTGCAACCAAAAATTTAAAAATCGAATCGAAATTTTACCTTCAATACAACTGAGTGCAACCAAAAATCAAAAAATCAAATCGAATAAATCTAATTTAATGGATCAGGTCAGTTTTTTAACGTAAAATTGAACATATCAGTTTGTAATTTTAAAAAACTAAAATTATTGGATTGATTTCGATTTTTATTTTAATAAACCAATAAAAACCGAACCAAATCGATATATATATATATATATTGTCAATAAAATTTCCTAAAGTTTTGAAGATCAATCTTTTATAGTAAATATTTTTTTATCCTTCAAATGTCGATATATTTTTCAAGTAACTTTCTCAAATTTTATTATTATTATTTTTTATATTAGTTGTCATAATTTATTTGAAACTAATTTTACGAAAGTAAATCGGATGCAAGGACTGAATTTGTTAATTTTCAAATCATTCTCATTCATTGTCAAGGTGAACGAATGAACTACCGAAAGAAAATCGCTTTCATATTGGATACATGATTTTTAAAGAATTGACAAAAAATTGGGCATTGGGTCGAAACCAAAACCAAACCGAACAAATTAAAAAATCGAACCAATGGTTCTATACTTTATTGGACATTGAATCAGATCAATTTTTTAAAAATCGAAGAAATTGGTTCGATTGTCGGTTTGGTACAAAATCGATAAAAACCGAACCGAAATCATCCATAGTCAAAATAACTTTTTAATTTAAATTTCTAATTTAGTTTTTGTACATAAAAAACAGAAATTAGAGTGGATTGACTATTTTCACAAAATAATTACAAATACAGTCAAATTTTAAAATATGTGCATACATAGTTGTTAATACGTTTTAATACGATATTATAAATACTAATTAATATACTATTATGCATTATAAATACTCATTAATACAATATTTTTATTAATACTCCAGGACTATATTTGCTATATTTTTTTTTTTAATTGTTGAAAGTTAGAGTAATTTTGTATTTTGTAAATAAAGTTCATTTATCTATCTTTAGCTTAGGTAGTTGAGATTCTTACGTAGAAGATCTCATATTGAGTGTCATCATAGTGTATGTATATGTATAATTGCTGGAAGATTTAATAAGAAAGTATGAGTATGTTCATGGTATCAGAGCCGAGAAAAATATAGCGAGAAAAATTAAGTTTATCACAAGCCGCCGTTGATCAAATCCATCACCGGACAAATTCTTCTCCGGCCAGATCCATCGTCACTGGATCAGTTCTTCTCTTGTCAGACCTATCATCACCAAACCAATTCTTCTCCAGCGATTATATCAAGAGAAACGATTTCTCATTCGATTTATGTGAAGCACCTCATTCTCGATCATTTTTATCCGCAAATTAGTCATCCTCGTAGCTCCATTCCATTCGTTCGTTAGAAGTGTTGGATTTTGGAAAAATATTAGAAGTAAATTTGTCCTACATTGAAAATATGCAAGGTACTGATATGCTCCAAGCACTATAAAAGGAGCATAAGACTTTGGTTTCAAAGCATTTCAGTCAGAAACACTTTAAGTTTAGTGTAGTGACTCTAGTTAAATTTATTTTATATTTTCTTATAGAGAGTGAGGCAAAGAGTGTGAGTAGTATAAGTTTTGAAGAGAGTATTTTTGTAATTGGGGTCGGAGAGAGAATTTTGTGTTTTCCTTTTAATTTATGAGTATTTTTCTGCTCATTCCTACTGTTATTAGGGAAGATTTTTCCTTAGAAGAAGAAGAACCCGTGAGATCAAATCTGTGCTTTGTAGATCGTGGGTCGATTTGATCCATTAATGGGTTTATTTGATATTCATCGAACTCGCGGCTGAAGACTAAATGTCTTCATTTGGGTTTGAAGGACAGCTTCACTTGAAGAATTTGGTGGTCATGTGACGACAGCAGCTACAATTTGTATTGAGGTAACACGTGGGTCACCCACTCCATTCCATCCATTTACAAGGTTTGACTGTGTGCTTAGTAAATTTCTCCATTAAGCCACCTTATTTTGCAACAATTTCCCTTTAAATTCCATGCTTGAGCAAGGGAATTTAACTTCGTAACTTGGGCAACTGGATTATCAAGTGTGGTAATAAACTTTAGTTTCCAGCAAGTGGATTCATTTTTATCTTGGTGTATTGGTTGCAAGTGGATTATTTTCCAGCAAGTGATTTTTCAATACTAGCATAACAAGTGAAAAATAATTTACACCCACTAAGGTTATTTTTCCATTCCAACCAATAGGTCCTTTGTTATTATACCAGCATCTAATGTCTTCTCCCAAAAATATTGATTCAATCTCTGAAAGATATGGTTCTTCTTCTACCTATATTACGAATTACACAATTCAGAGAGCTAGATTGGTTGTATAGAAAATTACACCGATTGCCTTCTATGACAAGGAGAAACACAACCGTAGATTGTAGACACTAGAGCAATATATCATATGACATGAAATTTGTCTTTATTTCAAAACTATCAACCTGACACATCCAACTCCTTTGTGAACTTTGCAGATGGGCCACTCTAAAATAGCTAAGATAGGTTCCATTCGAGTTAATGAAAGTTTATATTTGAACTCTTTTTTACATGTGCCCAACTTGGATTGTAATTTAGTTTTAGTAAGTTAACACGTGATCTTAAATGTGAGACTAAGTTTTATCCAAATTATGTGTTTTTTCAGGATTGAGAATCGGGAAAGACAATTGGTAGTGCTAAACTTTGTTCCGGACTCTACCTTCTCAGTTGTGATCAGGACTCACTAGCAATCGCAGACAAGTCTTCATTCTTATCCTCCTTCATTTCTAATAGTATTAGTCAGGTTTCTCGTAGTGCAACAATGATAGTGAAATTATGCTATTACACTATCGTTTGGGTCATCCAAATTTCATGTATCTCTCTAAATTGCTTCCTAATCTTTTTCAAAATAAAATCTTACTCTATTCACTCGAAATTCATATCCACTTATTGAATATAAACCATCTAGCTCTTTTTCGTTGATCCATAGCGACGTATGGGGCCCTTCAAAGATAAAAAAATATTTCTGGGTCTCGTTGGTTCGTTTCCTTCATTGATGATCATACACGAATTACATGAATCTTTCTTCTGAAAGAGAAGTCTGAGGTATACCAATATTTCAAACATTTCAATACTATGGTTCAAACTCAATATCAAACCAAAATTTGTGTCCTCAAAACAGATAATGCAGAAGAATTCTTTAGTTCATGTATGAGAGATCACTTGTCAACGGAAGGGATACTTCATCAAAGCTCTTATGTTGAAACCCCCCAACAAAATGGAGTAACTAAACGCAAAAATCGTCATCTTCTATAAGTCGTTCGATGTCTGATGTTCTCTACTCGTGTTCCTAAATTTTATTGGGGAGAAGCAATTCTCACTACCATTTACCTTATCAATCGTATGCCCTCTCATGTTATCAAATTTTGCACTCCACGTCAAGTCTTTCTTCAATCCTTCCCCCATCTTCGAAATTCGTCTCTTGATTTGGTTCCTAAAGTTTTTGGATGTAGTGCTTTTGTCCATATCCATTCCTAACAACGTTGCAAGTTGAATCCTCGAGCACATAAATGCATTTTCTTGGGATATTCACCAACCCAAAAGGGATACAAATGTTACTCTATTGTAACAAAACGAGTTTATGTCACTATGGATGTCACGTTCTTCGAGCAAATACCATTTTATTCCAAAACTGCCAGTCAGGGGGAGAACATAAGTGACAGCCAGTTGTGGTTTTCAATATTTGAGACATCGTCATATGCACCTAGTCCTTCCATCTCTACTTCTATCTTCACACCTAGTCCTTCCATCTCTACTCCTCTAACTACTTCTCCATTGGAGTTTCCCATCGATATTTCTGACCCACCTCCAACGTCTCTGATTGCTCCCATCGATATTTACGACCCACCTTCAACATCTCCGATTGCTAGTGAACGACTTCTCACTTATTCAAGGAGAAACAAATAAAAGGAGAAAGTAGATGCTAGAACAAGTCAACTCTTCCAAGTGTCTGAACCGACTCTAAATTCTGGACAATCCATAAATGAGGATAACAGTGAGATAGAAGTTCTAGAAGTTGATGATCTAGATTTACCGATATGGAAGGGAGTCGGAAGTTGTACCATGCATCCTATAGGAAACTATGTATCATATGAAAATTTGTCTGAGTTCTAAGCAATATTGATGAAGCGTTGAAACATCCTTGTTGGAGGAAAGCTGTGCAAGAAGAAGTTGAAGCCCTTGAAAAGAATGATACATGGACAATGACAAATCTACCTAGTGGAAAACGAACTGTTGGATGTAAGTGGATCTTTACAATAAAACACAATCCAAATGGAAGCATTGAGAGGTTGAAGGGCAGACTTGTTACTAAGGATTCACTCAGTCTTATGAGATTGACTACCAGGAAATGTTCGCACCTGTTGCCAAACTCAACATCATAAGGATTATTTTGTCTCTTGTCAATCTTGATTGAGGCCTTCAGTAGTTAGATATAAAAAATGTTTTTACGAATGAGGATCTAGAAAAAGAAGTTTACATGGATGTCCCTCCTGGATGTTAGGAGAATTTAAATGCAACAAAGGTATGCAAACTTAAAAAGTCTTTATATGGTCTTAAACAATCCCCTTGTGCTTGGTTTGGTAGATTTGCAAATTTTGTTCTTAGCCTTGGATATTCACAGTGTCAATCAGACCATACATTGTTTGTCAAACAAAGGTCTGGAAGTTCTCTTGCCCTACTTATAGTTTATGTGGATGATATCATCCTTTCCGAAAATGATGAATTTGAGTTGCAAGTTTTGAAGAAACACTTAGCTCAAGAGTTTGAAGTTAAAGACCCAAGAAATCTCAAATATTTCTTAGGCATGGGAGTTGCACGATCAAAGTCAAGGATAGTTGTATCTCAAAGGAAGTATGTGTTAGATCTCCTCAAAGAAACAGGTATGTTATAGTGTAAACCAGCAGCCTCCCCTATGGATTCTCAAAAGAAACTTGGACTTACCATGAAAGCAATCCTATGGATAGGAGGAGATATCTGTTAGGGATTGTACCCTAAAGGCCTAGTAGTTTGTAATTAAAGAATAAACATTTAATGTTATATTTCAGTTATTAATAAAGGTTATTATTTTCATTAATTGTGCATTTAATATACAAACGTCTTTCAGCTTTATCGCATTAATTGGATTAATAGAGATATTTCGATGGTTATTTGGATGTCCACTTGGACAAGTATGTGAGACATACAAGTGGATCTAGTTCTAAGTCAATAACCATCTACAGTATATGAACTAAGGTTAGGCGCCTAAGTCTTGGTGATACTGTTGGTACGGCCTACTTTGCAAATGTTGCAAACAACTTGATCCTAGTTGTTCATGTGGAGACATATGAGTGGGGGTGCCTATGCAAAAAGGAGTTTTTGCATAAGACGGAACCAAAAGTTTTATGATCGATCTAGTAATTCCGTTATAGAATCGTATCAACTACTTCACTAAGGATAATCGTATGTCGATGTGATCTTAATCCTGAATAGGTTGTGAACTTCTGCTTTATGAAAGCGTCCTTTGATGTACATGGGTGAGACCAGCCAAACAACATTGAGTCAATATGCCTCCCACGTTGAAGATTGCAGTAGTGAGTGGTTGGGAATGCAACATCACAAGGAATTCATGCCTTCCCAAAATTTGAGGAAGATGTAGAGTTATTCCCTTAAGAACTGATTCCGGGGCTTGGACAAAGGGATCACACCTCTCATTGGCCCAAAAGGAAATTGATTTATAATTTAAATATAAACACTTGTTCATTAGAGGAATCAGTGGCGCTTAAGGAGAAAGATGTAATCACATGGGTAGAACAGATTTCTTGTCCCAGCTGTGAATTACGAACAAGCTCGTGAAGAATCATATGACAGATGACTGATTATATCCTTGGACGTTAACTCGTCCTATAGTGCAAAAAAGTTCAACACAGGCTTTTAGTGAAATAAGCCTGATGTTAACGAATAGGGATTAGATCCTGGGTCGTTGTAGCTTTCAACCTATAGGTCCATCAGTCCCCGGGCTAGTTCATATTTGCTGGTACTGTAAGGACCCGACCCGAAAAGTGGTCCTAAACCGGTCCTTACTCAGCATGCATGGAAGTAAAAGAGACATTTAAAACAATCATGAAAACTGAACATCCTTAAAGGTAAAACATTTCATAAATAAATAGATAATTCAAATAGAAATCCTGGCCAGTATTTTAAACAGCATTTGCAATAGTTCCAAAGACAAAGTATAAAAACTTCCTAAGGACTCCATGTCCAACTACATGCTGAAACTGAAAA
>JBBMKA010000026.1:11731990-11761003 GCA_037833695.1 Sechiopsis laciniata | reverse complement strand
ACCGACCGTCGGTCGAATTTTTCGATTTGGAAATTATGTTCGGTTTCTATTTTAAGAAAACCAAAATGTAGGTTATTGAGGTCGGTTTTTGGAGAAAACCGACCCCGACCGACCGATGAACACCCCTAATGTGAACCTATGAAATTTATAGAAAGAAATCTGGTATGGCGTAACTTTTTTGGTGAAACTAACAAAAAATCTATCTTAGAAACCTTTTATAAAATAGAATAAACTTATCATTTGAACAAAAATAATATTTTAAACAATAAATATATAAATCCAAATAAGTTTTTTTTAAAAAAGACAATTTAGGGGTTGTTTGTTTGGCATATTTAAATAGGATTTAGTTTTAGAATTGATTAACTTCTTCTAAAAAACTTATATCCAATTGAGTTTTTACTAACTTTTCCTCATTTTTACTTTTAAAAATAACTCTCATTTCTAACCATTCATTTTTAATAATTCATTTATAACTATTCAATCATTTCTAATCACTCATTTTTAATCATTCTTTTGAAATCAATCAAAATAACTCATTTTTAACTATTTATTTTAATTACTAAAAATAACTACTCATTTTAAATCTATATCCAAACAAGATTTTGACTCTAAATCCTCCACACAAAAATTACATACAAACGAATTTTTTGCTATAACTCTCAATTTTTAACTATTCAATATAATTCCTTAAACTAAATCATACCTAAATATATCAAACAAACACCCTCAGTGTCTATATATATATATTTTTTTAACAAATTTAGTGTATATAGTCATATCAAAACTTTACCATGTTCTGAATACGCAAGCAATAGAGAGTTGTCCTAATTGAACCGGCGATCCAAAATGGAAGCAGCAAACAACGACTTCTCTTTCTCGTAAGGTTTCAAACACCATTTTTCCGATGTCTATATGAACTTCCATCAATGGTTTAATCTCACAAACACAAAGAATGACAAACCTCAAAATCATCAAAAAACATCACATACATCTCAACAATCCTTTCCCTTCAGCTCCAACTTCATTTCCTTTATTGCAAGGAGTCCTTTCTGCAAACTTTCAAGCACTTCCTCCCTACAAAGTCTTCTCAATCGGACACCATTTCCAGCTTCTATGGAGCTCCCAAAATGGCGGGTCTCTCTCAATTTATCATCTTTCTCAACCCACCAGATCAATCTGGTCAACAATTCCAGGTCAAGCTTTTGTATCTGCAGCAATGGTGGAAACTGAGGTGGAAGAAAGCAGAGGCTCCTTTGCTGTCAAAGATGGGGCTCTTCATTTGGTTTGTAATCATCAAACAATTGATGATATTAAGGAGATCAATGGCTGCGATCATGAGTTGGTGGTTAAGGATCATCATTTTCCATCTGGGTATTTGGGATTCGACTGGAAACATGCCCAGTTTCCTATGTTGCTCATCAATGGAAGAATATTCAATATCAAGAAGAAGATGATATGGAAGAAGAAGAAGAAGAAGAAGAATGGGCTTCAAGAAACTGGTTTCAATGGAGATGTAAGAGACTATTCAAAAGTTCCTGCTGCTTCTGCAAGGTATTGGGTATTGTTTGAACAGAAAAACAACAGCCAAATTGGGTTTCAAGTCATGCTTGGGCAACCCAGCTATGAACATGGCCAAATGGCTCATTCAAGAGGGGGATTCAACAGGCGTAAGATTCGAGTGCACCGGCTTACGAAACGGAAAGTGGAATGGCTTTGGTCTTTGGCAAAACTGAAAGGGTGTGTTAGAGTTTTTTCATCAGAAGATGAAACTGAAGTTTTGAAAACAGCTGAGGCATTTGAAGAATTCAACAGGGTCTGCTTGACTTATTCAAGTGAAGAAAAGGAAAGATTCTTTGGTTTTGGAGAGCAATTCTCTCATATGGATTTCAAGGGAAAAAGAGTGCCAATATTTGTTCAAGAACAGGGTATTGGTAGAGGAGATCAACCTATCACTTTTGCAGCTAATCTGATTAGTTACAGGTAATTTAAACAAACAGTTCACTTACTCATTTCTTAATCTTAAAACTAAGGTTAAAAAAATCCTATACTATGAAAATTTTCTTCACTTCAGGGCTGGAGGTGATTGGAGTACTACATATGCTCCTTCTCCATTTTATATGACATCAAAAATGAGGTCTCTGTACCTTGAAGGATATGAGTACTCTGTATTTGATCTAACAAAGAATGATAGAGTTCAGATTCAGGTACCCTTTCAATAACTACAGTTCTTCTCTCTGTCTTTCACCAACCTAAAAAAAATGGCTTTGGTTTAAAACAAAAGGAAAATTTAAAACAGAACCATTTTTTTGATAGCTCAACAACGGATATGATTGGGAAATTCGAACTTTTGATCTCTTGGATAAGCTATATGCAAAACAGAAACACATAACAATAACCAAAAAGTAAAGATAAGGCATGTAGAAATAGAAATAAAAATAATTGGAAGAGATGTGGTTTACACACTTATAAAGCAAGACCTCAAAAAAGAATTTTAAACTTACAATTCTCCCATTTTCTGTGAACTGGAGATTGCAGATCCATGGTAATTACATTCAAGGACGCATATTGCATGGGAACTCACCTTCAGAGCTTATTGAACGTTTCACTGAGACCATTGGAAGGCCTCCAGAGCTTCCTGAATGGTTAATATCAGGTGCTGTGGTTGGGATGCAGGGCGGCACTGATTCCGTATGCAAAATCTGGGATGAGCTAAAAGCTTATGAAGTTCCCATATCTGCATTTTGGTTGCAGGTAGTACAAATTTCTCATTTCCATAAATAGAGCAAAAAATGATGCATGCTGTTGTAATAGTATAGGTTTTCTAAAGTATATAGACATTCTTTTGCATTCATTCCTTGTCTAAATAAAGAATGTTATGTAGGATTGGGTGGGACAGAGAGAAACAGTCATTGGATCACAACTGTGGTGGAACTGGGAAGTTGACACAACAAGGTACTATGGATGGAAACAATTAATTAAAGATCTTGGTGCTCAGCATATCAAAGTGATGACATATTGCAATCCATGCCTAGCTCCGGTAATTTCTTCTTCCACACCAACACTATTCTCCAATCACCAAATCTGAAATATTGTACCATACTACACTCAATATTTTTTCTACTTTTATTTCTTTTTCCCTTTGTGTTGTAAAATCTTGTTTCCACCCGGATAGACATAGACAAAGCTTTCTAAATGACTACTTAAATGAAGGGCTTGATATGCAATTAGTGGTTATGACTGAGCACAAAAGTGGAGATTAAATAGTACATGCTAATGATTTCAGTTTCAAATTTCTACATGACTTCAGACTGATGAGAAGAAGAACAGAAGGAGAAACCTTTATGAGGAAGCAAAGGAGTTGGGGATTTTGGTAAAGAAGAATGGAGAACCCTACATGGTTCCAAACACTGCTTTTGATGTGGGAATGTTGGATCTGACACACCCAAATACTTCCAGTTGGTTCAAGGAAATTCTACAAGAAATGGTGGATGATGGGGTGAGAGGATGGATGGCTGATTTTGGCGAAGGCTTACCCTTAGATGCCACTCTATATTCAGGTTATCCTAATTTCCTGTCGTAAAATGAAGTTCAAAGATTGTTCTATTACTAAGCCAAAGATTGTTCTATATTGTATGTAATCAAGTTCAAAATAGTTGCTCACCAGTAATAGTAGATTATCTCATGATTAAGAGACATTCGTTGCCATCTTGGGATAAATCCTTCTAAAATTGTAAACTCAATTTTTTTTGATCTATCATCAAAATTTTTCAATTGAGATGAACCAAAATTTGTAATTCCCATAAAGCACGGTCATAAAATGAGGTCCAAATTTCTTTCTTTCTGGACATTTTGCGTCTGTATCCTGGACAAGAAGTTGATTCAGACATGTGTCAGTATCAATATAACTTATTTTCGCTAAATTACGATATAAAGTTTAACTTGGTAAAAACAGATTTCACATTTCAGAACTGCATACTTCCCCGCCTGTTTGAATCACTTACAGTTTTGAACTCATAATTTCAGGTGAAGATCCTATTATTGCCCACAACAGATATCCAGAAATATGGGCGCAGATAAACAGAGAATTTGCAGATGAATGGAAAAGTAAACTTGTTGGCAAGGAGAAAGAGGACCCACAAGAGGCCTTAGTCTTCTTCATGAGAGCTGGTTTCAGAAACAGTCCCAAATGGGGTATGCTATTTTGGGAAGGAGACCAAATGGTAAGTTGGCAAACCAATGATGGGATAAAGAGTGCTGTCACTGGCCTTTTGAGCAGTGGACTTTCAGGGTATGCTTTTAACCACAGTGATATAGGAGGGTACTGTGCAGTAAATTTACCGTTCATCAGATACCAAAGAAGTGAGGAATTGCTTCTGCGATGGATGGAGTTAAATGCCTTTACCACTGTTTTCCGAACACATGAAGTAAGTCAAAACCCAACTTTACTTCCTTGTCACTATTTTGTTTTCTCTTTTCCTAAAATACTACATCATGACATCAAATTTACCGTCAAAGCATGAAATGCTGATTGCATAAGAAGCAAGCTGTCAGGAATCAAGACTGCATTGTCTTTCTTTCCTAGCAATACTTTCAGATTATGTTCACCAAAATGCCCCAAGCGAATGTATGCTTTTCGTCTACACCGAGCTTTATATACATATCAATTATGGTTTGCATCAAAATGAAAGCCTTATTTTTTTTTAACAGACTCAATAATCATATATGCTTCCAAACCATATAAAACTTGCATTCGAATATTATCATCCTCTACAAATTTTCAACAGACTCAGCTTTGTTAGTCACTGTTTAAAACTGACTGATGCATGCAGGGAAACAAACCATCTTGCAACAGCCAATTCTACTCAAACAACCGAACATTGTCGCAGTTTGCTCGCTTTGCCAAGGTCTATAGTGCTTGGAAGTTTTATAGAAGCCAACTTGTAAAGGTAAATATGCAAACTTCTACATTCCATTTGCCACTTCTGTATTTTCAAATTCCACGCATAACTTATGACCTTCCTCTTCTCTGGTCTGATTCACAAAACAATACAGGAAGCTGCTCAAAGGGGCCTGCCCGTATGCCGCCACCTATTTGTTCACTACCCAGAAGATGAGCACGTGCTTACATTGGGTTACCAGCAGTTTTTAGTTGGTTCTGAGATCCTAGTTGTGCCTGTCCTTGACAAAGGCAAGAATATTGTCAAAGCCTACTTTCCTTTGGGAGAATGTTCTTCATGGAAACATGTATGGACGGGAGAGTTATATGATAAACCAGGCTGTGAAATTAAGGTAGACGCTCCAGTTGGCTATCCGGCTGTCTTCATCAGGGTTGGCTCTGCTGTTGGAGAAACCTTCATTAGAAACCTGAAACTATTTAACATTCTTTAAGTAAGTGACCCTAAAACTTGGGGTTGTTACTATTCATTAGATTCTAATCTAGATTAGATTTCTGGCCTCCGTTCTTCATTTTGGTACATTAATAAGCCAATTAAATTATATCTGAAAACTAGGAATGAATCAGCATGGCAACTTCATATGCATATGACTTGAAATAGTAGTAGCATAATAAGGAAAGTGATGCATTGACAAAATTAGAGAAAACTGAAATCAAATGTAAGTATAGGGCCTTCATTCACAAAGAGTGATTATTTATAAGAACTAAAATTTTGCTCTTATTTTACTCAAACTTGTATCTTTAAAAATGAATTTTCAAGATAGGAACAAAATCCTTAATTTGGATCTAAATCATTTGACTTCAATCAAAGTTCAATAGGTTACTAATATGGATAAAAAGAGTTCATTAAATAAAACTCAGTAATTTCTTTATTAGACCATGCTGAAAAATTATATCAGTATTACAAATACAGAAAACTTACAAACTTCTATCACATTCTCCTTGAGCATTCATTAAATTATGAGTTCAATCCATGATGACCTACCCAGAAATTAATTTTCTAGGAGTTACAGAGGTAGTTTCATAAAAATAATCAAGGTGCATGTAAGGTTATAAAACATATCTAGCAAGTCAATCTGAATTCCAAGACAATCTAGTTTACAAACCATCCCCAAGCATTTTGTTTGTGAATTTAGAGTACTAAACCTACCACCATACATACATCAGACAATAATAAGCTCTTACGTCAAGCCTAAAATGCACAAATAGAGCACAGAATACACCAAACCAAAATCAAACAATCATACGGGAAATACATCAAACACCTTCAGTGCATGATTCATTGTAAATGCAGAGCCTCAAATTCAATGCGGATTGCAAGGTTAACAAATGCATAATACAATTCAAACCGAGCATTAGAAGTCCATAACTAACAGAAACAGAGTAACGATCATTCTGGAGAGTAACGATGATTGCAGAGTTTAAAGATGAAGGAAATGAAAGAGATGATTGAAACTTACTTGGATGATGAATGATTGTGGTCTCATGGCGGAAAATAGGTTTGCATTTGCATGTGGAAAACTTCAATCGCCTGAATTTAGATTCGTATACTCTTCATGGATATTCCCCTTTTGGGGGATTTTCACACATATTCGCACTATTCTTTTTTAGAAATATGACAAAACCTTTCCTAGGCAAAACCTACTTAGAAATTTGATCTCACTTATGGAATTTTTTTTTACAATGCAGAGACAAGAGGTATCTACAAATTAATATCATCGGTGAGTATCAAATCTGAAACCTTGAAGAGAGCACACCTTCAAAATTCAAGTCTTCAACTAATTGCACCATCTCTTAAAGACAAACTATGGAATTGAATTGTCAATCAAACACGCCAACACATAATCCACCTTTTCAATATAAATAGTTGATTTTTTTTTTATTTATAAATGTGGTATAATAAAAATATTTTTTTTAGATATATTATATTTTTCAATTGTTTTATAATATTCTTTTTCAATCAATAAGACCAATAACTCGACAACATAATATATATCTATGAACTAAGAGAGTGATAGGTTCAAACCTTTATCGCGTTGTTGAACTAAAAAATCACAGATATTCTTATTCAAAAAATATATATATCTAAACAAAAACTTAATTTTAGACTTTATCTAAAAATTAGATATTAGATATTAAATTTTCTATATTTAATCTTTTTTTAAAAATTATTTTAAATCTTAAAAAAGTACATTAAATTTTATAAACATATTTCGTTTAGTGTTTTTTTTTAAATTTTAGTGTTTAAGATTTAGTATTACCATTAGAACAAGGTTTTTTTTTTTTTACAGTCCATTAGAACAAGGTTTAAAGTTTAGTCTTGATACTCATATCTTGGCATCATCTTTTGTATTTACTATAAAGAGAAGTTATTGATTTCTTATTTTTCTAATCTAACATATAGAAATCGGTCATTTATAAAAGGCTCATTTTTAAACTTTAGACAAATGCAATTAGAGTAAGTAAATACATTTAGTAAAAAGTCCTAAATTATTTATAAACTTCAAACATTCTTGATATCAATGGTAGAAGTAATTTATATAGTTTTTTTTAGTTGAATTGGATTCTGGACACTGTTTAAAGAGACCCAAACCTTTTATTGCATAATGAATATATAATTTTCTTTAAGAAATTTTTTCAAAAAAAAAAAAAAAAAATCACCACTATTTGAATCCTCATCCATTTAGTTGGAATCTTTCGTGAAAAATATGAATAAAATATGTACAATTTTACCACCATAACCTACGTTAACAAGCAATTTCAAGAATAAAAAAAGGCTTAATTAACATAAAGCTTATAATCAAAGTTCAATATTCAAGGTTTTTTTTTTTTTTTTTTTTTTTATAATTTTGTTACCATCTTTAAATATAAAGTTAGTTACTACTAAATAGATCGATAATGCAGTTGATTATCTTGTTTGGTGTTAATTCATTTCAACTTTACAGTCACAATTTCGAGCTCAAAAATCGATAGTTAGCTCTCATATTATTTGAAAACAATTATACTCTCTTTGAAATGGTTTGTTAGTCTCCCTTCTCCTAATTTGTACTAAAAAAGTCAGTTACTCAAAAAAAAGAAAAAAAAAACTGTCAAGTCTAAAAAAGAAATCACATTTCAATGCTAATAAATTTGGCTTTTCCATTTTTGGAAACAAACCTATAAATAATATTTAATACATTAGTTTCCTAGTTTTGTTGTGATTTTTCTTACTATGAAAAATGCATTTCCAAAGAAAAGTTACATATAGTAGGTCAACTGAGTTAGTAATTGTAGAAATTGTTCAAAACAGAGAACTTCAGTAATACATTGCATTTTTCGAAAATTGAGAAATAAGAAGTGATCTATTAAGAGAAAGCAACCTAGCATTTATTGGCTACGCAGCAACTATCCGCCTAACAAATATGTCAACAAAAAAAAAAAAAAAAAAAAAAAAAAAATCAAATCAATGGATCTAAATTCCAAACCCCCAACTTTACAAAATAATCCAATCTACGAACCACGACAGCATGCTGTGATTTAGATGAAAACGTATATAAATAACACGACCAACTAAATAAGCGGAAGTAGTTGCAGGCTGTTAACATTTTCATAATGTTTTTGGCTACACACATTTGGCAATATGACATTTAGGGGTAGTCTAAGAACTTGATCTCTCTATTCATCATTATATAATGTCACAGTGTCTAAGATTTTAGAATAAATAATGTATAATTCATGTGTAACATTATACAACATCAGGGTGGGGCAAAAAGCAAAAAAGAGAGAATGAAGCTGGGTTAGAAACAAATCCAAAACTTGCTCCACAACATTCATTTAATCAAATGACACTACCCAACTCACCACCCTAAGTTTTCCCCCTTCTTTATGCACCAATGAGCACAGCACTCCCATGGCATGGATCATCTTACTCGAACGCCATCGATCAGAATATAAATCACGATGAATGCAATGAAGAAAAGGATATTTCAGCCAATTCAATCTGTTTATAACTTTCCAGGAGATGGCTCCAAAAACAAGTTCCAAACTGTACCATCCTATCCTATTCCTACCCTTGTTGGATTAGAAGCTAATATCCTATTCTTAGATATCTAGATGGTCGAGATTAATCATATTTGCATATTTCTGAATAAGTTCCTTCCGGAAATCCACCTGGAAAAGAAAAGAACCCATATAAATCTAGTGGCTATAACATGAAAATATTTAAGCACTGATTTTGAAGGTAAAATAAAATAAAAAAGGCTTTTTTAGAGAGCAAGAAACTGATGCTAATCTTGTTTGTTCTGATAAATTGGTTGGTCACACTAATATATTCATGTTGGAATGGTCATTTATGTGTCAACTTGGTAACTTTTAACGTATGAAAGAAAAAACCAAGTTGATCCAATGGTGCCTACTGCAGAATTGGATCTCCTAGACTTGATATCGAGTTAAACATGCATACATATCGAACATGCATGTGCTACTTACTCGGGCACCCATAAGAGATGAAAATACGACATTTGCTTCAGCTGCATCCTCAACTGCTAATTGCTTCAGCATTCTTTGTTCTGGGTTCATAGTCGTTTCCCACAGTTGTGTAGCCATCATCTCTCCCAAACCTAAAGTGGAAGAATTATTCGTACAGTGGTTTCTTATCACAAAAGAATATTTAGCGCACTTTCAAACATACATTTTAGGCATATAACATGCAAAACTTCGTAGGGTATACAAGCTCATTATTAACATCATTATAATTTTTTTTTCTTGGATATCCGTAACTGTCCGAGACAGCTTTTGCGCATCTCGACTAATTATAGAAAAATAGAACTTTCATCACAAATGCGTAAGCACAAAAACAGGCAGTCCAATTTTATAGGGCCTCAAGTTGGGGTGAATTATATATTTCCTTTTGTAATACACCTTTTCAAGAGTTGCTAGGGGTAGAAGGGGTAAAAAGGAGCACTTTATGGTTAAAGGGTACTATGCGGAGCTGGTGAGGAGAAAACGATGAGTTGGGAGACAAAAATCTAAAATTAAACGAGAGAATGTTGAATGATAGGGATATTAATACTGCTTAATTCTATAAAGAGGTAAAAGTCTCATTGACACTTTGAAAAATAATCGTGAGAGTTGGTGCAAGGAGAGAAAGATCGAGGAATAGATTATTACCTTCTTCTCACCTATTTATGCTCCCATTTTCAACCTAGATGATTTGTTTAAGGTGCTGATTGAAGCTCTGTTTCAGATGTTGATAGTTTTGTGTTGGTAGCTCAGTTCTCTATCGAAGAGATTATGAAAGTTTGTGTTTGGTTTTGGTAGGAACAAAGCCCTCGGCCCGGATGTTTTTCTTCAAATAAAACTTAGTGTTTAAAAGATGTTGCATTTTTCGAATGATAAACCTTGTGACGAAGTGGCTAGCTAATAAATTGAGAAACATCCTTGCAATGACAACTGCAAATTATCATGGTGCTTTCATTGTTTTTTTTAGGACGCAAACTATTTCATTGAGAAATGAAAGAGTCACAGAAAAGATTGGGAAGGGAAGAAATAGGGGAAGGGAGAAGCCAACTAAATAGGCAAATAATATTAGGGGGAAAACAAAAACAAAAAAAAAACCAAAAATACAGGCTATTACAGCACGGACACTTCAACATAGACAAAGAATCCATGTTGGACACGGATGCACCTGGAAATGCCTTAGACACGTGTCCAACATGCCAAAATAAGTATCTGTGTATATTTTCTGTTATATAAACTTCGGACACAACGGGTACACAGCAGGGTATTTTTTATGGTTTGGAGTTTTATCACTGTTTTGAGAAAAGTAAACCCACATTAAAAAAAAAAATCGAAAGTAAACCCCACATTTTATACTTATAAGTTTAGGAAAGTAAATTAATATAATAAAAGAAATTAACCTAATAAAATATCGCCCAAAACTTCTTGGCAATACTTACTTTTATGAGAAATATTTAAATGCTGTCTTGGCAAGCATGCAGCCACCAAGATGGCAAAATTTTAGCCACTATTTTGTTTGTTTTTTTTTCCTTTTAAGGATTATTTCTCATAATTAAAAACAAAATAAGTGGCTAAAATTTTGCCACCTTAGTGGTTGCATGCTACCAATGCAGCATTTAAATATTTCTCTACTTTTATTAAATGATTATCCAATGTAATTACCTAGCATTATTGTAAAAAATAAACTAATTATTATTTGTTCATACTTACTATAATTTTTTTTTTTTAAATGGCTTATCCTAAACATATACGCGTCCTAGTTTTTTAAGAAATTGATGTATCGTCGTGTCTTGACACAGAATACTACAGGACATGGCAATGTGTCAATTTTTATGTCAGTGTAGTCATGCTTGTCAATATTTTCGATAGAAAATCTTAGATAGATCAAGCCTTAATTGATAATGATTTCAAGAAGGGGTCAATTTTAAGATTGACTTGGAGAAGGCTTAGAACAGATGTGGATTGGAATTTCTTAGACAAGGTTAACTTTTTTTTTTAAATCGGGAAATGAGAGCTTCACTTCACTATACCCAGGGTAACCACACCCGTCCCTAGGCCAGACACTGGGAGACATCGAAGAAATTGAGACACGGGAGGTGTCTACAAATTAATGTCACAGGTGGGTCTTGAACCTAGGACCTTGAGAGGAACATACCTTCAAAACCCAAGTCTTCAACCACTATGCCACCCCTTAGGAGATCATGGATTTGGAGTTGTGTTAGATCGGTAAGATACTCTATTATAGTGAATGGTCAACCAAAGGGTACGTTTTATGAGCTAGAGGCCTACGGCAAAGAAACCCTTTTTCGCTTTCTTGTTTTTTCTCGTGGTGGGTGGGGTTTAGAAAAGGTCATTTCATGAAGGGTTGGGAGTGGGATTGTTGAGGGTTTCGAGGTTGGGAAGGACAACTTGTCCACATCTCTTCTCTAGTTTGCTGACGATACCCTCCTCTTTTACTCTATAAATGATCATTTGTGATTCTAAACAATTTTTTTACTACCTTCGAGACCATTTTTGGATTGAAGATAAATAGAGGAAAGTGTCAATTGTTGGGGTTGGATTGTAAAGGCGTACAAAAAACTAACAACCTGAACTACTCAACCCAAACTGTAAGGCTTGGGTTATAATTTTGAAATTTTTGTTGGGTTTGGTCAGTTTTCGGGTTGGCTAATTTTTTGAACATTCAACCCAATCCGTACTAAGAATAATATTATATATTTTTTATTTAAGTACAATGAGGGATTAGGAGAACTCAAACTCATGATCTTGTGGTTGGTTAGTTGAGTTATGCTCACTTTGGTGAATAATATTATATATATGCGTGTAAGATTAAATAATCAAATAAGTTCTCAATATATTGGTAAGGAACATGTACTAATAAATAAGCAACCTTTGTTTAAGTAGTTTCATGGTCTTCAAAAAAAAAGTATACTTTCATGCATTTTTTCTTACTTTCTTTAAATTTTAACAAGCTATGAATAAAGTTTTAGAGAGGAAGAACGAAGAGTAATACAACTCGAGAACCAACCTAAAAAAATATGGATATGGTTGGGGTGGGGTGGGTTGCTCTAATACATAGGGTTGGACAGTTGGTGGATTGACCAACTCGAAAATTTTTGTTGGTCCGAAAATTCCTTCAACCCTACCCAACTCAAACCATGTAGATCCCTGTTGAATTGTGATCGAGATAAGTTCAGAAGATTAGCAACTATGGTGAGGAGAGAAGTTGGGTCGTTTTCTTTTTTTTTTTTGAAACAAGAAACCAGTCATTTCATTGAGAAAATGAAGAGAAAGTGTACAAAATGATTGAAACAAAGGAAAAGAGAGAAAAAAGAAGCAGAACAGAAAAAAGAAAATAACAGAAGATTTGCTTGAGAGACAGATTAAAGAAAAGCATCCCACTTCAAGAAGATCCGTTGAATAGAGTACTTTTCAAAGGCCATCGAGGTAGAAGCCCAAAGTTGGGTCGTTTTCTAGGACCCTCTTGTGGGTAAGTTGCAGAAGAGGCTTTCATCTTGAAAGATTAGGTTTTTTTAACTCAATCTATCTTTATCCTTTCCCTTTTAGGATCCATGTGTGGGTGTGTAAGAGTTTGGAGAAGTTTATGAGGAATTTGTTTTGGAAGAGAATTAAAGGAAAAATGAGACGTTATGCAGGAAGAGGTTATAAAGGTCATGGATCTTGGTGGCTTAAATATTGGTAATTTGAGAGCCAGCAACATGGCCTTATCGGCCAAGTGTCGTTGGTGCTTTTACCATGAGTGAGTAACTCAAATCAATAAATAATGGGAAGCCTAAAGTACTTTCACTCACACATAGCATGGGTAACTCAAATCAACGTTCGAAAAAATTTAGCAAATAGTGTGCTGTGTGCGTGGAACCAACACTAATATTGTTGGTTGATATAATTAAATTTACTTCAATCCATCAGCTTTGGCTTTTGGATTGATTGGTGGTTTAACATAATTCAACATGGTATCAGAGCAGGAAGTCTTGAGTTCGAACCCCTGTCGAGTCATTTCATACCGAATTAAAATTAAATTCCAATTGTAGGGCATTTCTCAAATTTCAAAGCCCACAAGTGAGGGAGAGTGTTGGTTGATATAATTAAATTTACTCCAATCCATCAGCTTAGGCTTTTGAATTGATTGGTGGTTTAACATAATTCAACCAATATGAATACCTTTGAACCTCTGAATATTATATGATGCATTTGAAGGGAAGGAACTTTGAAGCTTTTTGAGTTCCTTGTCATCGTAGCAATAATATGCTTGCTTCCCCCTTTCAACCTGGCAATCACGAAAAAAGAATAATGAGGCAAAGAAAATAACCACAAAAATAGTTAAAACTAAGCATGATTCTGCATCTCTCAGTCTGACCCATCAAGGCGAAAAGCGAACCTTGTAAAGAGGTGGAACTCCAATATAAATGCAACCTTCGTCAAACAATGCTTTCTGTAAGCAAGAAACAACATCAACTTGGTTTTCATTCCATTACATTATGCATTTCAAGTTTCTTTAGAATCTTACACGTTGTCCCTGGCAATAAATAATAATAATGACAATTACTGTACCTGATATCTAAAGAAAAATGTTAAGAGCAGAGTTCGGATGTGAGCACCATCTACATCAGCATCCGTCAATATGATTATTTTATGATACCGGAGAGCCTCCTTATTAAAATCTTCCCCCTGGCGCCAATAGTAAATGAACAATCTAGGCAAGAAGAAATAATAATAATGATTTAAAACAATGGAAGGAAAAAAAAATCACAAACCTTGACACCAAGTCCAAGAGCAAGAATTAAATTCTGAATCTCTTCATTTTTGTACATTGCAGCCTCGTCTCTCCTCTCAATGTTTAAGATTTTGCCTCTCAAAGGGAGAATAGCCTGTATTGAGCATTTATAACAAAATAAGGATAATTAGGATGTTTGGTTTGTCATTTTTGTATTATTATGCAAGCAAATACTTGGCTAAAGATTATACAATAAACATGTGAATTGTATCACAATCCTACTTCACTGATTGAAAAAGAAAAAATTGAAGTGACTGGTGGACTGGAGTGTTAAAAATAGAAAGACATAGGACATTAATCTTATTTATCCATTTTTTTAGAAAATTAAATCAGATGCTGTCAAGAAATTCAAACCTCCTACCTTTAAAAAAAATGAGGTTTCCTTAACTGCTAATTATATACAGCAAAGAAATCCTATGTATCCATTTTTTTAGAATATTAGTTGGGTACCTCTTAGAAAAAGAAGGGTTTCCTTAACTGCTAATTATATACAACACAAAAACCTTATGAATCCATTTTTATAGGATATTATGTTTTGTGTCAGGTAGGACAATTCAAACCTCCAACCTCTGAGAAAAAGGAGATTTTCCTTAATTGCTAATTATGTCTATGTTCTGTGTTTTAAAGGTTCGCCTGGGTGCACACCTAGGTGCGCCTAGGCTCCAGAGTGCCCCGCCTTAAGTAAGCGAGGTTCAAGTAAAAAAACACACTCTAGGTGTCACGGTTAGTCTCTCTAGACCGTGCAGCGCATGATCTTCCACTCATCCTAGCCAACCTGAAGGGAAACTCTAGCCCCAGCTTACTTTGCCCATCCTTTGGGCATTGTCAGACCCAGATTTTTTTGAGCTCAAGGCACTAAGGTGTAGCGTACAGCACACTATATAAAAAAACATATGTGTGTATGCACAATAAAAACATTTTCATGGAAAGAAAAGATATTTTAACCAAGAATAATATTTAAAACATACATAAGATTCAACTATAGGTGTCATAAGTGTGTCCGATCGAACCTTGGGCAAGATTCTTTAGACCTTGACCAAACTTCATTCAAATTATAGCCTAAATACTCTAGGCCATGCATGTCGCCTCCAAGTGCTTTTAACTCAACCCATGGTCATCGACTCTATAGCATACCACCACTCGATATATAATCGAACCTTTGGCCCACGATAAGGGGTGCAACGTCAGCACACACGTGCCACCCAACTCTGTCCTCGAATCTCCATTCCAAAGGATGTTGTCCAAGACACTCGTCTTACAACGCTCACCCACACAATGACAAAGGCCAGTGCTAGTAGAGAGCTGACATCATGTCTCCCACTATAGTATATTTTGGAGCATTTTACGTGTCTTTACACGTCATTTTGATAAAAGACTAAATACCACCATGGAGAGACTGTCGGGTGTTTGATTAATACAAAACTTGGCAAGTTTACATATTAGACTTTATAAATTTAACTTCAGAGCCTCTCATCAAAACTCCAAAGCAATGTTTTAAAAGACTTGAGGCGGCCTCGAGGCATTACGCCTCATTTTAAATTAATATATATATATATATATATAAAAAAAAAAAAATCAATGAACATAAACTTTTTAAATTCTGAACATTATAATACTTCCAAGTACAAAAAAAAAAAAAAAAAAAGATGGGAAACAAAACTTCATTGATAAATGAATAGGTGAAACCTATCGGAAACAGTTACAAATTACAAAAAACTTCTCCATTGGGAGATCAGCATAGAAAGAGAGTAATCACAAAAGGGATGAATCCAAAAAAACGCTAGATACAAAATAGAATCCATAAAATTTCCGATGGCCCTCGATTTGTCTTTGAAGACTTTCCAACCACAGAGACCATAGAAAAGCGTGAATCAAGGATTCCCACATCAATTTTTTCTCATTTTTAAAGGGGTGTCCACCAAGAGCACATTCGATCACGGATTGCATATTGTTTGGCCATGCACAAGTCCACCTGAACTCAGCTTGTGTAAAACTCCAAAAGTTAGCAATAAAAAAGCACTATTGAAAAATGTGAATTTGAGTTTCATGGTCCCCCATACAGAAAGGGCAACAACTAGGGGAAAGAGAAATCCAAGGAAACTTTCGTTGGAAAAAGTCATTTGTGTTTATGGCTGCATAGCTGAGCTCCCAAATAAAAAACTTAACCATTTTAGGTTGGGGGCCCTTCCAAATATTCTCGTAGATTTGACTAGGATTCTGATGATTGCCAAAAGATTCTTTCTTAGTCAATGAGCCCAAAGTGAAGATTCCATCATTTTCAAGCATCCACCACCATTTATCATCTCAATCGCTTTGAGAGAAGGAGGAGATCAACGAGGATTGAGAAGCCCATTCGTCAATCTCCCCCTCTGGGAGATTCTGTCTAAAGAACAAATTCCAGTTTCCCTCATTAGGAATCCATAATTCATAAATAGTGGCCAATTTTTTCAAGGAGAGATTATAAAGAAGAAGGAAAGAGCTCTTAATAGCAGTATCATTGACCCAAACATCCTCCCAAAATCTAGTACAATCGCCTCTGCCAACAATGGATTTTGTATGTTTATGAATCAAACATTTAGCTTTATCAATAGCTTTCCAAGGCCCTCTAGATATGAGAAGGATTTTAGTTCCAGCCATCTGCCCATTAGTAGATAAACCGTATTTAGCCGATATTAAGCTTCTCCACAAAGCATTTTGCTCCTCATAGAATCTCCAATTCCATTTTGCTAAGAGAGCCCAGATCTTAATGTGTAAATCATAAATGCCAAGACCACCTTCAAATATGGGAGCTTTAACTCTGTTCCAATTGATTAAATGGCTAAATCTAGTCCCTTAGTTGCCTCTCCATAAAAAGCGTCTAAGCAACCTCTCAATGGTCTTAATGATTTTAATGGGAGCTTGGTAAAGGGACAAATAATATACAGGGAGGTTAGCTAAAGTGCCATTTAATAAGGTCAATCTACCACCCTTGGATATATTCGATGAACTCCAGGAGCTAAGTCTTTTTTCAATCTTCTCAATAATTGGAGAGCAGAAACTAACAAAAAAAAAATCAAAATAAATAATTTAAAGATCAAAGTAATCTAAAGACTATCAAGATCATTATGGCTTTTCTAATTTCATCAAAAATGATAAAATTCATAACAATAAATGGCTTTTCTAAGTAATAATAATAGTAATAAAACAACAATTACAAAAAAAAAAAAAAAATTAGAGCAATCAAAATAAAATGGTAAATGGACCATTATAAGTACTAATATTTGAAAAAACATAAAAGAAAACTGATAGTATTTGTAAATAATTAAAAAAGTAGAAAAATAGTAGAAAACTCAGATAATATAATAATATCTTATCTAATAATAAGAAGAAAATATGATAAGTAGAAAGAAAATTAAGCATATTTTATTTAAAATAAAAAACATCATTGAAAAAATAGAATATATTAATTATTCAAAAAATCAAAAGAAAATAGACAAAATCACAAAAGAAAAGGACAAAATATGTTGTTCTTGAATAAATTTAAAAACAAAAAGGAAATGAATAAGAAAAAGAAAGGAAATTTGAAAAGAGACACCTCCGCTTCTTATGTTTTCCTGTGCTTCTGTCAAAGAGATACACCTCCAAGTTTTCTTTTGTCTTCCACTTTAGCGGTGACTTTCAATGAAAATTAAGTGGCAATTTTTTGTGTAGACCAACAATGATGATCCACCTTCTAAATTTAAGTTAAATGTTTCAAATATTTATTTAGAATGCATGGGCTCATTGCTCGAAATACAGAAAATAAAAGCTTACGCCTTTAAGCCTTGGTGGTGTTAGCACTAAGGCATACGCCTCTGCTCAAAGAGGCATAAGCCTCATTTTTCACTTTCAAGGCATGAGCCTTGAGGCTTTTTAGTTCCATCTGGACTCTTTCGATTTTTAAAACATTGCTCCAAAAATGTTAGTCAAAACTCCATCTTGAGCATTGTCATTGTTTATATGGCCCAAGGCCAATTGTGTCCCCACTAAGTCTTGACACTTACCATGTCAATAATACTATTGGTTGCTTATGTATGCCTGTTCTCGACATTCTTGACACTTTTCTATGTGTGTTGAATGATGAACTATCCTCCTCGGTCACAATGATGCTTCATGAACATGAGTCGTCACATCATATTCTATGATTGTGACATCCTCCTCACTTAATCGAACAATCATCCTCAATGACTTCACATAGGAGCATACCGACATAGTCACGCTTATGGATTTGACACTCTCCTCCACTCAATTCGACAACATCTCGAAGACGACCTGACAATCAACTTGTTGTTAAATAACTTGCTAGCAACTCGTACATCAGACCAACATGGAACTTTTGCACACTACTTATGAGGCATATGCCCTTGCGCCTATGCGCCGACTCGTCAAACTTGACTTGATGGCTAACTCATAATCGTGATTAACTCATAAGCACGACTAACTGCGCAAGTAATCTTACACCTCAAGATATCTCATCCTCAACTCTCTTGGCCTCCGACTGCAAACAAGGACACGTAATACTTAACTCACACAAAACACGATATTAGGTTCGAAGTAAGTGTGGTATGTAAGTTTCTGAACAAATCTTCTAAAAACCATATGAAAGTTGTGTATAAAATCTTGAGATATCTCAAGAATGATCTTGAAAAGGGTATTATGCTTAGAAAAACCACGAATCGGTTGTTGAAAGTCTACACATATGCAGATTGGACTTGTTCTCTCATTGAGAGACAAATCAATCTCGAGGTACTGCTCTAATGTGTGAGGAAATCTGGTCTCTTATGTGTGGGAGAATCTGGTCACTTGGTGCAACAAGAAATAATCAATTGTAACTGAAAGCAGTGTTGGAGATGAGTTTCCTTCAATAGCCCATGGAATATGAGAATACAGTTGGCTGAAACATCTTCTCACATAATTAAAGGTGAAGATAGAAGGCTACATAGAAATGTTGTGTGGAAATCAATCAGCTAAACTATATTAAAGAATATGGTACATCATGACAGGGTGAAGCATGTTGTGATCGATCGTCAGTTCATTCATAAAAATATTGAGGCTAATATCTTTACACTAAAATATGTGTAATCCCAACAATAAGCTGTAGATATATTGACCAAGGCACTTCAGCAATCAGTTTTGGTAGATTAATTTTAAAGCTCAACATATAGCTTGAGAGAGAGGGTAGAAAATCAAGTTGTTTAGTTGGGATTTTTCCTTTATTTTCTTTGTATTTTGTTATCTATATTGAGGTGCTACTATTTTTATATGAGTCAACTGTATAAATGTAATATGCATACTCTTAATCATTCATGAATAACATTATCAATTTATAGATAGCTTCAGTAATTACTTATACCAATAAGCTACACCTTTTGTGGTTGCTATTATAATCGAGAGCTTGTTACTAAAGAGTCGTTTTATTATTAGAAGAGGCAATGTCTATTTATAGAGTACAAGATAACCCTAACGGGCCTAAACCTAATGAAAGCAGTAAAATACATATTTACACATATAATCCTAACACTCCCCCTCAAGCTGGAGCAAATATGTCTATCATGCCCACCTTGTTGTAGAAGTAGTTTATGCGAGCTCCATTCAGCGCTTTGGAGAGTATATCACCCAACTGTTCCCCAGTCTTCACATAACTCGTTGAAATCAAACCCTGCTGCATCTTTTCTCGAGCAAAATGACAATCAACTTCAATGTACTTTGTTCTTTCATGAAACACTGGATTCGAGGCAATGCGACTAGCTGCCTGATTGTCACACCATAATCTTGCAGGTATCGTAGTTTTCATTCCAATCTCATTCAGCAACTGAACAAGCCATACTATCTCACACGTTACTTGTGACATAGCTTTGTATTCCACTTTAGCACTTGAGCGGGACGCCACATTTTGTTTCTTACTCTTCCACGACACTAGATTTCCTCGCATGAACACACAGTACCCTGAGGTCGATCTCCTATCTTCCTTAGACTCTGCCTAGTCAGCATTTGAATAATACTCAATATTAGAATGTCCATGGTTCTTGTATAACACACCTTTTCCAGGAGCAGATTTCAGATAACTCAGAATTTGTTCCACGGCTGTCCAATGATCTACTGCGGGAGATGACATAAACTGACTTACTATACTCACAGAATATGATATATCTAGTCTCGTGACTGTTAAATAGTTCAGTTTCCCAACCATCTTCCTATATCTTTCAGGACCATCAAAAGCTTCTCCTTCTTTAACAAGTTGTTGATTTGGTACCATCGGAGTACTAGACGATTTCACACCCAACTTTCCTGTTTCAGTCAATAAGTCAAAAACATACATCTGTAGGACAAAAAGATTCCCTTCTTACTTCTCATGACTTCAATACCTAAGAAATATTCAGGTTCTCAAGATCTTTGGTACTAAACTGACTGGGAAGATAGGTCTTTAGTGAAGCTATACCAGAATCATCACTACCAGTGATTACAATATCATCAACATACACCACCAGTAATACAATCCTACCATTGGACTGGCGATAGAACACAGAATGATTTGAAGAACACTTTTGCATTCCAAACTTCTCAAAAGCTTGACTAAATTTTTCAAACCATGCTCGTGGGCTCTGTTTCAACTCATACAATGATTTACAAAGACGACAAACTTTAGCATTCTCCACCTGAGCAACAAACCCAGGCGGTTGCTCCATATACACCACCTCTAGGAGATCGCCATGCAAAAAAAGCATTCTTAACATCAGCTGAAACGCGAGAGAAATAAACAGTCGAATGGATGACATCTTTGCAACGGGAGAGAAGGTCTCACTATAATCAATGCCATATGTCTGAGCATACCCCTTTGCAACCAAGCGTGCTATGAGTCGAGCAACCGAACCGTCAGAATTCATCTTGATAACAAACACCCACTTACAACCAATCATCTGTTTCCCTTCTGAATGAGCAACTAGTTCCCAAGTACCATTCGCATCCAACGCAGCCACCTCCTCTACCATGGCCCGATGCCACCCAGAGTGGGACAAGGCTTCACTAGTATTCTTAGGAACCAAAACAGAATCAAGTGAAATGAGAAACAAAAAAAAGGGTGAGGATAATTGATTATATGACACAAACGAGGAAATAAGATACGTACAAGAACGTTTACCTTTACGAAGGGCAATGGGCAAGTCAAGATCATCACTAGGTTGCAAGTCAGGTGACGAAGAAGTCACAGGTACGGGGCAAGCATCTGACGGGCGAAAACGTCGAGTGGACACCTGAGTAAGGGGTGAAGGAGACAGAACAGGGAGCAACGAAGGAGGGTCTGAATTCCAGAACGAAAACACCACCTCATAAATCAACACATCATCCCCCGCAGGTGGAGAGCTAGACACAGGTCTAAACGGTGTATCCTCAAAAAAAGCAACATCAAATGAAACAACATACGGATTAGTGCTAGGACAATAACAATGATAACCCTTTTGAACCCGAGAATAGCCAAGGAAGATACATTATAAAGACTTTGGGTCGAACTTGGTCCTTTGAGGACGAACATCACGAACGAAACATGTACACCCAAAGGTCTTGGGGGGAATGTGAAACAATTCCTTAGAAGGAAACAAAACGTGGAACGAAATTTGATTATTGAGAACAGAAGATGGCATTCGATTAATGAGAAAACATGTTATGGTGATAGCATCGACCCAAAAATGTTTCGGGACGTTCATATGAAAGGACAAGGCCCTCGCGATTTCAAGTAAATGCCGATTCTTACATTCAGCCACGCCAATTTGAGATGGAGTGCACAAGATGATTGATGGATAATACCCTTTTCACTGAGGTAAAAACTAAGGAGACGTGAAAAATATTCACCCACATTATCAGTACGCAACACTTTGATAGAAACGTTAAATTGATTACAAACTTCAGCATTAAAGGTACAAAAATGCAAAAAAATAACTCAAAACGATTTTTTATTAAATATACCCAAGTAAGACGGGAAAAGTCATCAACAAAAGTAACAAAATAACGAAACCCTGTTTTGGACACAACAGGACTCGAACCCCAAACATCTAAATGAACTAACTCAAAAGGAGCAGTAGTCGTTTATTGACTCGAGGACTCGAACTCAAACGATGAAACTTTACAAACTCACAAAACTCTCAATTTAAAGATGACATCTTATTAAAAACAGGAAACAACTTCTTCAAGACAGACAACGACAGGTGACCCAACGGACAATGAACCTCGAACGCAGATGTAGTGCTTGTACAGGCTACAGCTTGGACTGGTTGTTGATCCAAGATGTAAAGACCCCCAGCTTCATGCCCCCTACCAATAGTCTTCTTCGTCAAATGATCCTGAAACAGGCAATAACCAAGAAAAAAGGAAACAAAACAATTTAAGTCACGACACAATTGACTCACAAAAATCAAATTATACGAAATATGTAGGTAGGCACAGGAGTAGGAGTAAGTGTAACTGATCCTGAGCCCTGGACGGGAGACAAAGATCTATCTGCCAATGTAACAGCAGGAAAACGAACCGATGACAACGAAGTAGAAAACAAGTGAATATTACCAATCATATGCGTAGTGGCTCTAGAGTCTATGACCCACTTCGTAGACGATGAAAGAAGAAAATGACTGTTACCTGACTCAGCTAAGGTGGCAACAAGAGGGGGGTCAGAAGATGATGACTGCGATGGTGCATTGGAAATTCGGAGGTTAGCAAACTCATCAGGCATATTTTTATCATTGGAAGCAAGGTGGGCTGTCTGAAGCCGTTGATTCTGATACTGTAACTTCCTGTAGTCTCTCTTGAGATGCCCTGGTTTCTGGCAATAGTAATATACCACGTCGCCTCGAACTTCCAGACGCCTTTCACCACTAGAATCTTGACGTTGATCGTAACCAGGTTTCACAGGAGTATTCTGATTCCTCCCACCTCGTGTGTCTCTTCTTCCAATCAGGGTTCTATTCGATGAAACCTTGACAGAACTTTCTTCATTACGTTGGAGCCTCCGATACACATCATCCAAGTTGGGAATCTCAGTTCTAGACAAGACCAGAGCTCTAGCAGCTTCAAATTCTGGTCCTAGGCCCTTCAAAAAGCTAATAACTCCCATCTTCTCTCTCTAAGCCTGTTGGACAGCAATATCAGCAGTAAAGGCCATAAGAGAGTTCAACTCAGCGTCATTCTTCTTATGTCTAGTGTAATAACTCAGAAGAGACTCCCCATTCCGATCAGCATGAAAGTAAGAGGTGCAGACATCATAAGTCTTTGTGACCTGCTCTCTCCCGGAATACAAAAATTCCACAAACGTCATAAGCTCTTTGACAGTAGAACAGTGCTTTTCAGGTCCACAATGTCATCGTTCATGGAGTTCGTAATCTGATTGTAGAGACGTGATTCATCACAATCCCAACGCTTTTTTTCTGCCTCGTCCATAGGTGGTTTTCCATCCATATGACCCACCAACTCATTGAATAGTAGATGATTTTTAATCGTTTTATTCCAATCAAGAAATTTGAACCATTCAACTTGCGCTTCGTGATTTCCATTGAGTGAGAAATAATGCTTGTTTGCTTATTCTCAGTCATATTCCCTCAAATTAAACAAACTAGGGCAGCAAAGAGTCTAAAAATCAACAAAAAAAGTTCTTTCTAAAAAAAAACAGATCTGAAAACAGTAGCAAAAAGTGCCTAAAACAACGTGCAATCGTCAATCCAGAGACAAACCGATGCTAGAAACCAAAAACGAATTACCCGAACCTATTGATCTTGCTGTCCCGCACAAAACCCAACGAAAAACACTTGGATCAGAGCTGGGATGCGCCTCCACGCACGGCTGCAAGTTGGCGACGGTCGAACTACTCCAGCGACTATTGCAGATTAACGGTTGGTCGGAATCCTTCGATATTTGGACAGATTGTAGATCGAGACATGAGTTACCGGATTCTGGCGACGGTAGTGCTCCGACGACTTTCCGACGACTCCCTTGACTAAAAAAAACTCAATGCTCTAATACCATGTAATCAAGAGCTTGTGACTAAAGAGTCTTATTATTATTAGAAGAGGCAATGCCCATTTATAGAGTACAAGATAACCCTAAAGGGCCTACCGGGCCTAAACCTAATGAAAGCGGTAAAATACATATTTACACATATAATCCTAACAGTTATGTCATAGGAACTTATAAATTAAGTACGATTAGCTAGGAACAATCCATTATTGGGTGACCTCCTAGCAATTTTCCTTGAAGACATGATGAATGATGACAAAATATGTTGAAATTACATGTGTTGTGTTGATGTATAGGGACAATCTTCATTCACAAAAGCAATTCAGTCCAGACCATCAGGTGCCAAATCCAATACCGGCATTACAAGTTGGCTGCCTTAAGGCCTTTCACCATACTGAATGTAGAACTTCTTTTTTACGAACTCATTTGTTGATGATGAGTACATTATTCTATCCTAATAATATCTCTAATATTTTATTAATAATAAACCTTGCCCTGCCACAAATAAGTACTTGTCCTCGTGGGTGTAGTAGATCAACTAATTCTCACGAAAAGAAGGCACAAAAATGACTACTTTTTCCTACTGTATATTGTAAAAAACTTCAAGTACACCAAATTCCAAATTAAGACCCGCACAACCCACCAACCATAAAAATTTAAACCACTGTCATATCAAATTAGGACGTACTATATAACGTGCACACTTTTAGATTTTCTACTGTCTATCCAATGATGAAACATAAGTAAAAAATAGTTACGGGATGAATATACCAAAGAAAATGGGTGTCCTGGAGGAGTCCTACACAATTGATTTTTTTTTTTTTTATCGGATGTCCCCGAGGGGACCAATTGGCAGTTTATTGTTACGTGTCTTAAAGAAATTGGTATTATGCATGGCAGTTTGTTATTAAACTGCCATGCATAATTTGTTTCCCATGCAGTTTAATATTCTCCAGTGGCTTTAAGACACGTAATACACCTCGAGTATTTTTTATTATTATTTGAAGCAAACAAATTATGCATGGCAGTTTAATAGAGCTTCAAAGTGTCTTATAGCTACTGAAGAATAAATAAAATTTTAAAAAAAATTAAATTTAAAAAAAAGGAAGAAAGAAGCTGGAATCTACCTGTTGTTAGGCCTTTCTCAATTAAAATCAATTCTTGTCACATTTTTTGCCAAAAAAGATAACTCTTGTTAGGTATTTAACTATTTGAGATTGCCTTCTTACCGTATATATAAATGATGAATTTTTAAATATTCTACTACTGGTTGACTTTTCTTTTATTCCTTTTGAGAGGATTTCTCATCATCCTTTCTAGAATACTATTTTACTTAAATATTCTAATGTTTTCTATAAAAGAAAATAGCTTAAAATTTTCTAAGCCTTCCTTCAATAGTTCCTATAAATTAAATTGAAATCTACAAAAATAACCCAATCATCAACCATCGACAAAAACCTGAAAGCGCCTATCACGGCCTTGTTTTGCACTTCCACCTGCAGAATCTCCTTCAACAATGAAAATTTCTGTGGCAGAAGAGAAATAAAATGAGATAAAAAGAAAAAAAATTATAATAAAAAGCCCTCATAAGTTCAAAATTGCTCCGGAACAAGATACAATTATGACAAATTTGAATACTTTCTTTTTAGTAATCATGAGTGTTCAACCATCTTATGTGTACCTCAGCTCATCTTACAAAACAATCCAACCCTCCCCTACATATTGTTTTTTTTGTACTAAACCTAAGAGAAAAAAATGAAAGTACAAAAGGGCATATAAAAATAAAGCTCCACAAAACTAGGGAGGCAAACTACGAAAACTGCTTCCAATCTAGTCATTTATATTTTGATTCATATCGTCGATGTTTTCATCCTTGATCCTAAGCAAGTGAACATCATAGCTAATAAACTTGAATTCATACCCTTTTAAGGCATTTATTATTTACATTGGCACTTAATAACCACCATGGTGATTTTTGATGCTTAAATCATCATAAAACTACCTACGTTGAAGATACTTTTGTTTTCACATCAGGTATGCTATGTTATAATTATCTTAAGTTTTGTGTGGGTCGATCAAGGTGCCCTATCAATGGTATCACACCAAGAATTGCAATGTTACAAGATAATGGAATGGGTTCAGCAATAAACCAAATGAGTTTATACAACATAAATGCATAAACTCAAGCCAGTAGAATACAATTAATTTATCTCTATATCTTGAAACCTCAATGAAGTTGGAAGTTCCATCCATATCAAAAAAGAATCATAACAATGGAATATTTGTTTCTCAATTCTAACCAAGGGAAAACTAAATACCTGACTCCTCAGGATTAGTCGATGAGCAATCAGCTAGTTTACCGGGAAGGGATGATGAACGCAAAACACTTTTTTGTCTCACAAGCTCCCTAGCCCTCTTAGCCGCCAGAGCTGCCTGAAAATAAGAATAATAGGTAGAAACAATCCTTCAAGAGAAATTCCAAACAAACCCCACAAATATAGCCTTGAGAGCATAACACATAAAATCTTGTTATCTTATGAAAAATAACCTTGAGAGCATTTAAAGATTTTGAAAGGATTGAATCAAGAACATCAGGATGCAACTCCAGGTATTCAGTTAGGTACTCTTGTATAGATTGCTCGACTACTTTTCGCACTTCAGGATTTCCCAACCTTGTCTTTAGGAATTGACAAAAAAGTGAGACACAATAAAGGAGAGAATGCATGAATAATAGCAGAATAACTGCGAAGACATCAACATTAAAATTCAAATCGGCATAATCTTAAAAGGGTACCTTGGTCTGTCCTTCAAACTCAGGATTTTGGACCCTCACTGAGACAACACATGTTAAACCCTCCCTAACATGTTCACCACTTAAGCTGATATCCTTCTCCTGAAAGAAGTATATAATTGTGGTTAGTTTATTTCCTTTATTTATAGTTTTTCATTGAGTTATAAAAAAATCAAATATCTGTCATACCTTACATGACAAGAAGTGAATGGGGCGTGTGCGTGTATTTGAACATAACCAATTAACTTTAAAATAAATAAATATACCCACCCTAGACTATAAAAGTGACTATTCTCACTAATAACCGCGTGAGCCTACTACATTTAGTTGTCAAGAAAACTCATAGAAAATTAATTTTTAAATAGATGGTCGCCATGGATTAAACTCATAACCTCTAAGGGGCTGTTCTCACATAACAACTGTTTAAACCTACTATATTTGGTTGTCAAGTAACCTCAAAAAATTCATTCTAAATAGGTGACCACCATGGATTGAATTCATAACCTCTAAGGGGGTGTTTTGGGCAAGGAGAATAAGAATGATTATGTGGAGGATAAGAATTATGAGGAAAATACGAAGGAAAATGATTATTTGTGTTTGAGGAAAAGAGAATGATTATTGGGAGAAACGTTACTTGTGTTTGGGGTCAAGAGAATAATTATGGGAAGAACAAAATAATGAGTATAGGAAGAATGAAAAATAGTTATGGGAGAATAAAAAGTGGTCATGGTGAAAAAAAATAGTTATGAAAGGAATAAAACGTTATTATGGGGGAATGTGATTATAGGGGAGAATGATTCTCAGTGGCCCAAGTAAGAGCTAAAAAAAATCTCAAAGAGAAACCCTAGCGTGAGAGTCGCTGTTCTTCCTCCTCCGATATGGGGAGGAAGAAGAACCTCAACATTGACACTCCTCTTCTTGCTTTCCATCTTCTTCAACCTTCTTCTCCCTTCTCTTCTTTTTCATTTGAATAATCGACTTTCCGACAACAAATCTTGGGTTATCAAGGGATGGTTTCAGCAGATCTGTGATAAGATTGGGTCTTAGTAGAAATAGGAATAATATAAGGGTATGTTAAGTTGCAATTACTTGGGGAGTAAGTTAGGGTATTTTATTATAAATAGAGGGGGTTAGGGTAGGGTTTAGGCATCCAAATATTGAGTGATTACTGAGTGAATTATTGTAGGGCTCATGGAGTTTCTCTTGAGAGGGGAGGTTCCAAGACCTATCAAATCTTGGTTTAGCTTGTATTCTTTTACCTTTTTATATAATCTAGATTCTGGATCATATCAATTGGTATTAGAGCCGTTTCAATTCTTGGTTGTAGAGATGGATCAAGAAGATGTTCGTTTATTTCAAGAAATGTGGCAAAGTTTTTACAGTGACATAAAAAGTTGTTTTAGAGAGATAAGGGAGGAGAGTGCAAAGGAGCGGGAACGAAGAAGATTAGAAAGGGAGGAGCAGTCCAAGGCAAGGGAACAATGGTACACAGAGATGAAAGCTAAGAAGAGAGGTTGTGGAAGAAACAGTGACGACTAGGGTTTTGATGCCACCGCCATCGCCGCCGCCACCACTGCCGCCGTCGCTGCCTCCGCCACCACCACCGCCGCTCCCACCATCGCCTCCACCTTCGCCACCACCGCTGCCACCGACGCACCACCACCCGCCGTCACCAACACCTCCGCTGCCACCGATGCACTACCGCCACTACCGCCTCCGCAGCCGCCGCACAAAAAAACAAAAAAAACTCATAATTTTATCTTAGTTATTTGTTTACCAACACCTTGAGGACAAGGTGTCTTTTTTTAGGGGTCGGTAGTAATAGGGTTGGGTCTTAATAGAAATATGAAAAATATAAGAGTATGTTAAATTGTAATTACTTGGGGAGTAAGTTAGGGTATTTTATTATAAATAGAGAAGGTTAGGGTAGGGTTTAGGCATCCAATTATTGAGTGATTATCT
>JBBMKA010000026.1:11702022-11720065 GCA_037833695.1 Sechiopsis laciniata | reverse complement strand
CTGCCACTCCATAAAGCTAAATGCTCCCACTTGCTTAATTTTGACAAATTTAACTTTGTATAATTATAATTCCAAAATAACATTGTTTTATTATTGTACTTCTAAAGAAACATTGTTTTATTATTCTTGCTGAACTCTTTGATAATATATTTATTTATATTTATATTTTTTGTTAAAGCAAACATTTTACATTGACCAAGACACCCTTAATCAAAGTCATTTTTGCTTTAATTTTTTTCTTATAACACTTAAACTTTTATTTTTTATATTAAATGTCTTTCGATGTATGAATTAATTTATGTATAATATTTAATTATATATTTATTGTTTGCGCCTCACTTCACTCGGACCTCGCCTTTTTGTCGCCTCTCGCCTTAAGGCGATAAAAAAGAATGTCGCTTGGCGCTTTGAAAACACTGATATAGAATGTCGAACAAGTTCTTGAATTTGTAACTTTTGTCTAGTAAGTCCTTGCCTAGAATCCCCAAGGATCCCTTAAACATTCGCGGCATACGACACTGAGCTATATCGAACAGTTTCAGTAGAAATACTAACATAGTCTAGCATTCTGGAGAATGAAGTTATAGACATTGGCAACCCTATCCAAGGCAACCAGAAGATATAGATCATATCATTGATTGATTACCTAATAAATGGTACAGTATCATGTGGAGGTGGGTATTACATTACTGATAACATTTAAGAAAAAATTAATTTCACAATCACGAAAAAATGCAAAAACAAAAGTCTATAGAAAGGATTTTTTGGAATAAGAAACATTTCATTAATAAATGAAAAGAAGGAAGTCAATAGAAAGGATAACGGACACATACCTCAGACAAGGCATTAACCACTGACAGACCCACACCATGTAGTCCACCTGATACATTGTAGCCACTACTGGAACCACCAAATTTGCCGCCTGCATGTAATACCTGTACCATTCAATAGCATAGCACATTGAGTCTCACACTCACTACTTGCGTAAAGAGTTCACAAATATAAAATTGATTGTGATCACTATTCTTTTAAAATAGCAATAGCTTTAGTCCATTAAAACTTGGTAAAAACATTTAACTGCAATAGTAGTACAGCCACAAAAATGCAAAATTCAAATCAGAATGCAAAGTAGAAAAGCAAGAGGCTAATGATCCAAACAATGAGTTATTTTTATAACCGAGAAATCAACTTCACTACATACCCTGTTCTAAGGCCGGACTCGAGAGAAAACAAGAGATTTACGATTAAGCTCTCACGTGAGTTTCAAACCTAAAACCCCCAAGCCTCTACCAATGATGTTGCCCCATGGGTAGATCCAAACAATGAGTATTGGAAAGTTTTCTTTCTGTACGAGTATTTGAAAACATCATATACAAAAACATATATATATATATTTGTGAGTATCTGGACCAACTTACAAACACTCGACTATTCTCAAGGTACAACCACTCGACTCTATTTTATTGGTTTTCAAGAAAACATGTAGAAAACTAGGTATCACAATGGATTGAACCTATAACTTCTAAATTTAAATACTCTTACTTGACTACTAGATCAATTGATGATGGTTTGTTGATTATTTAAATTCTATAAAGTATGTGAGGCTGCACCTAACCCTTTATGGTGCTCTCTTTATAAAGATTGATGTAATTAAGGTTATGTGCACGTTTATCCCAACTTGACGTCCTTTTTGTAATCCTTTTTTACATCTTTTTCATAAAAGAATGTACAAGCTTTGTTTCCTATGAAAAAAAAATACAACAAACAAACCATCTAAATTCTCATTTTGTCTAAATCGTTTAATATGAATATACAAGTCTCTGTTTCCTAAAAAGACATCCACATTCATAAACATAAATGGTTATAATAACCTAAAATTTCGAATTATTTCTCTTCTTCCCGATAAAAGTTTGGTTTTGAATTAAATCAAAAAACTAAAATCATTTTAAGAATTAAGGAGCTGTTCAGTTTGTTGTTACTTGGTCTTTTTATTATTAAAATCATTATCAAATTTATTTTCTACAGGCTACAGCTACGTTTCCCTATTAACCAATTGGGAGGGCATTTTGCAATCTCAATGGATATTGTAACCTTTTTGTAAATTAGGATTTTCATACCAAAATATTATTCAAAAAAAATATCATTCAGTAACATTTTAAAGCCCTTATAGTTATAAATTGTTAATTTCAAGTCCAACAATGTGCCCAAAATTACTCTGCTCCATTTTCTCATGCTTCTTACCATGAAAACTGCTTTTAAATTTTAACTTCGTTTATCTTATGACCATATTCCACCTTTTATTGTTCCAAAAATACACAATCAATATATGCAAGCAAAACCTATTCCATGGTAACTCAAGCAAAATGTAGTTCATGAAGATATACCGTCAACACAGTCTCCAAGGAAGATTTCTTCGTAACAGGATGCAAATCAGTAGGGATCTGCAACAAATAATTTAAAACTTTACATGGGAAAGAGAAACTACAATATCCACTACGGTTACATATTATAAACTTGAAAAAATCTTAGTACCACATTCTGCATTAAACCACAGCTTTTTTAATTAATATCTATATACATTATACAAATCATTCCAGATATGCCTGCAGTAAAACCTTATAATATCTATCAATTCATTAGCGGAAGTATGTTTCTCTTCAAATATAAAAAATAACCGACCTACCGAATTTATAGCAAAAGATAGTAGTGAATAAAGCATACAAATTTGAGTATCAAGATTGAAATCAAACTAAATCAAAATTTCAGAAAAATGCTACACACCTCTTTTAATGATTAAAACTTGAAGAACGTTGTTCTGGTTAGAATAAAAATGAATTGAATGCAAGAATCTGACCTTTATGATGAAGCTAAAAAGATTAGAGATAAAATGATAAATCATACCCCACGGCCATTGTCTGTGATGCTCACAGAATTATCTGAATGCAAGACAACATCTATATGTGAGGCAAACCCAGCTTGAGCCTCATCAACAGCGTTGTCCAATATTTCATACACCTACCAATACCAACAAGACATCAAACTTTTACTGTTCTCTTGTTTTACTTTTTTTTTTTTTTTTTTTTTGGTGTGGATTTCCTCCATATTAGAATTAGAACAGTTAAATACCAAATGATGCAGTCCACGAGGTCCAGTGCTCCCAATATACATTCCGGGCCTCTTTCTTACAGGGTCTAAGCCTTCTAGTACCTATAAATTTCAGGCAACCAGCATGAACGAAGAACAGCATTTGTAAGTATCCTCAGAAACACTAAACCCAACAAAAAAAAATCTAGATTATACTTCAATAACAATTTCTAGTTCATATGCACCTACACATGTATTTACTTCAAAGAAAAAGAGTTTTTATCCTTGAAATATTCAATCCAAGGGTTGGCTAGCAGGAAGGAAAATTTTCAATCAATCTGTTGTTTCATAAGAGTTTTTGCTTCCAATACTACTCAAACAGCGGAACTGTTGATATCTTTTTTTAGGTAAGAAACCATATGAAAGAAAACAAGAACAGGCAAAAAACAAGCTCAAACAAACAAAGCTCACTATAAATTACAAAAAATCACTGCAATCCAAAAGGACGCATTAAGGGGGTGTTTGGGCCACCAAGAATAAGGAGGACAATGGGAATGGGGATGATTCCCCATGTTTGGGCCACCGGGAATCATTCTCCCCATAATCACATTTTCCAAAAATCACTTTTTTCATTCTTCTCCTAACTACTTTATATTCTCTCTCCAACAACTTTTCATACATCACATCACTATTTTTCACTCTCATCATATTCATTATTTTATATTTCCCATAATCATTACCTTTACCCCAAACACAAATAATCATTTTCCCCATAATCATTACCTTCACCTCAAACACAAATAATCATTCCCTCCATAATCATTCTCCTCCCTATTCTCCTCTTCATTCTCATCCCCCCTTAATCATTACCATTCCCCTTGCCCCAAACACACCCTAAATGATAAATCTAGCCACCTACCAAACCTCCTCACCAGATCTCTCATCCTCTCTCAATATTCTATTGTTCATTTCCAACCAAATATACCATAAATAGCAAAAAAGCTAGCTTGGCATATCTACACATGGAGCCATTATTGACACCCGTAGAATTCCAAACATTTGCAACCAATGCAATGAAAGAACCATCTCCTCCTACTTTTGTCATGTCAAATAGAAAGTGATAGGAAATGAGAGCCTACTGAGCTCTTCTTTACCACTTTGGCAGGTGGGGTTGAAGAGGGAGTTTACTTGCAACCGAATCAAAGTGAAGGCAAATTTTTTTGGACAATCTTTTTTCATCTGTACTTATCTACTAATATTTTTATGATATGCGAGAGTAGAGTAGAATCTTTCAACCCTTCTTTCTTCCTCCATTGCTCCCACACTTACAAAATCGGAAATAGAGCTTCAACTACTTGGATCTTCAGGATGCCTCCCGAGAGTGTAGAGGGCTAGGAAGCATAGACACAAAGAATTTGACAAAGTATCCGTGTCGGGCACATGCCTGATACTTCCAAACATTCTTCGGACACGTGTTCAACACTTAAAATTTCTTATCCTACTTAGCATTATTTTTTAATTTCGAACGCTTCACGGAAATACCATGGACACTATTTAAGACTTATTTGTTTCAAGTGGTCGATGACAAGACAAAGGGATAGTGTTAGTGGAGGCAATCAACGACAACGTCCATCGAGGGTAGATGGACTAAAATGAAAAAGGGAAAGAAAGAGAAAATAAAATGGGGAGGGAAAGGAATTAAAAAATAAAACATTTTGAGATTGTTAAGGGTTAGATTTATAAATTGTGTTGTGGCCTTTTAGTAGGCATTTGAAGATTAGTGAAATTTTGTTCTTTATTGAATTTAAATGGACTCATATAACTAACTATGTGAGTTAAATTCAAATGCTAATTGAGTTTTCAAGTTCATAATTATTTTAATTATTTTTCATAGTTAGTAAAAAAACTAAAATACTTTAGATTTGATCTTTTAATAATATATCATAAGAAATAATAATAAATAGCATGTCCGTGACGTATTCGTGTCCTGCATTCTTAAATAATGGCGTGTCTCCGCGTCTGTGTGTGTGTTGTATCCGTATCTTGTCTCTGTGTCCATGCTCCTTAGGTAGAAGGCAACATTTTATAAACAACCACGTGTAAGAGAAGGAATTTAGGGTCATTCTCAAATAATTTTACTTTTTTTGCAAATCTCTTGGACTCTGTTCATAATACAGTACTGTCTTAGATTGGAGTGCCATTCACAAATCTCCTCTTTTCTTCACACCTTAGAGGCCTTGTGTTTGATTCCTCCTTCATAGGTTTAAGAACCCCTCTTCCTAAGACCTTTCCTAGAATATATATATCTCTGTTTTTCATCGAATCGAATGAGAGAAGACAAAAACAAAACAACAGCAGTCTATTACTGAATTTGTCCTAGTAATTTTTCCACCCACAAAATAATTGAACTATAAAATACTTAAGATACGAATTAAACTTTCCACTTGTCAACACTTCAGTAAAGAAAAAGGTTTGACACCAATTGAGAGAAATGTCTTTATTTTTCAAAATGTCATTCAAATGTCAAGAAAATATTGAAATGTTAAAATAAAAGTAAATCGTGACAAATTATAATGTACTTAAGATGTACTCTGCCTTTTATTGATTTCTTATTAGTTCATGTAATTTTCAGGATTTTTATAAGTGTCCGTCAATACCGACATTTCAACAATATTTAGTAAATTTAAGATTGCAATTGAACTTATTGTTTTAAGCCCAACACGTAATCAAAGAGTCCATAAAAGATTCCAAAAATCAGGAAGGAAGAAGAATGCCAAACATAGAGATGGAGGGTCAATGTCTTAAACGAAATGTGGCTGCTTTACAAATAAAAAAACTTTGAAGTTATATGTGCATGTGTTCATCCTTTGCATGAGACTGATAACAAATGTTAACTTCACGAAGACTAACAACCCAGTGAAAAAACATCAAACATAAAACTTTTGACTTAGAAATTAAAATTCCCAAATACTTGCCTGAATTTGCTCAGACCCATAAGCCTTCAAACTCTCACTTCCCGTTGGTGTTTCAGTAGCAGCACTTGATGACATGAAAGCCTTAGCCGAGACTGCTACATTTTGGACCTGTCGGAGGCTAGTGGGAATCCTCCTCGTTCGAAACCTCGTCCCACTAACTCAATTAAAATAATCAAACATTAAGTAATACACACAAACACACACACACACGATAAAATAAAAACAAGATTATGCAGAAACCTAGACAAAAATCAAAACAGCGACATTATCCATTATTCATCACTAAGACCATTAAAACCCAATTAAAGTTAACACTTCAATACATATCACACTAAAAAAACGCCAAAACTAAACGAGGCTCGAACATTTCCGAAATCAAGAAGCAAAGCATTATCTATGAATGCAAACACCAAAACATGAAAAAGCAGAAAGAAACAAAATCTAAACCTGAAAAAGCATAGTTTGTAGAACCTGAGCTCGATGAACCTGACGGGAGGAACGAGAGATGCCGATGACGAAAAAGAGCGGAGATATACAGAGGAAGGGAAAAGGAAGGTTGAAGAAGCCATGAGGCGACGGGGAAGATAAGGATGAGCTTTGAAGAGAAGATGGCGAAGCGCCATGAAAGGTATTTTTGTGCTCAAAAATGGAGGAAGGAGGGAAGTTTGGGGTTGGGGTTTTGGCTCCGAAGGATAAACCCCTTTTTTTCTTGGTCTTGGTCGATTGAGCTTCGCGTAATGGGCTTCCTAATTTTTTTAAGGCCCAAATAATAAAAATGTTATTAAAAATTGCTAAAAATAATGAGAAATTATAGTAAATGGCTAAAAAATATTGACTTTAAAAAAATAATAAAAAATTACACAAACCACTCTTAAAGTACGGTGTTTGTAACAATTAACTTCTAAAATTTTCAATTTGATCAATCACTTTCCTTGAAATTTGATAAGTGTTACAATTAACCCTTTTATATTAAAATTGATAGTTGTGTGAAAGGTAAATTTGTCCTATAAAAAATATTTGTATTTTTTTGTCATTTTTGTTAATAAAAATATTTCCTTTATCGTTGGACAAACTCCCCGACTGAAAAACATTTTGACAGAGGAGATGTAAGGGGAGAGGTTCAAGTTTTGCAATGGGGCGGCTAGTGTGGCATTAATTACCAAATGATTTTAAAATTAATGAAATCGACGCATTAGCTATGGCTAACTACCATCATTTTTTTCTTTAATATTTTAACATTGTTTTTCAATTAATTTTACTAGGGCAAGTTTCTGAGATGTTATTTGCCGACCTTCTACATGTATATACCCACACACAAACATTTGCTTCCAATTATTTCCTTATCTTCATTTTTTTTTTTTTTTGAATTGTTTTTTAAATTGGATCTAATAGGAAAAAAGTGAGAGTTGAATCTGAAATCGCTACATTAGTAATGATCGATTCCTTGATTTCCTTGTCCAAATCCAACAACTTCAACACGACAGTGGCCAAAGTTTTTACCTGCAATACTTGTAATCTGGAGTTTTCATCGTTTCAAGCTCTAGCGGCTTAGAAGCCGAAATTACAGAGTAATGTGATTAAGACAAAGGCTCATAGGTGCTCTGTGGAGTTGAGTTTCCGGTGGGGCAGGCGCTCGGTGACCACATGCGCCGCCGCCAGAATTCTTCTCCGGGCACCGGTAATCCACTTCCCCGTACATTTCCTATGTCAAAATGTTTTTCAATGGGGGAGTTTGTCCAATGGTAAAGGAAATATTTTTATTAACTAAAATGACAAAAAAATACAAATATTTTTCATAAGACAAATTTATCCTCCACACATCTCTTAATTTTAATATAAGGAGTTAATTGCAACACTTATCAAACTTTAAGGGAAGTGATTAATCAAATTGAAGTTTAAGGGGTTAATTGTTACAAATAGGGGTAATTTCGGTTCGATTTTTGTCAGGTTTATGCCAAACCGACAACCGAACCGATATCTTCGGTTTTCTAAAAATGGATCCGATCCAATGTCCAATAAAATATAGAACCAATGGTTCGGTTTTCAATTGGTTCGGTTCGATTTTGGATTCGATCCAATGTCCAATATTTTTTAATATATAAAAAACAACATTTCTAACTAAAAAAAACTTCTCCAATTTTCTTTAACGAGTTTGGTCTTTGCACCTAATTTTCTTTCATAAAATTAGTTTTAAAAAGATAATGACAAAGTAATATGAAAAAAGTCAAGTTTGAGAAAGTTACTTAAAAAATATATTGACATTTGAAGGATAAAAAAACATGAGGTTGATCTTCAAGACTTTAGAAAACCTTCTAAATAATGGAATAAATATGACTTTAGATGATTTATGGACAATATATACATTTCGGTTTGGATCGATTTTTATTGGTTTTTGAAAACGAAAACCAGAACTGATCCAATATTTTTGGTTTTTTCAAATTACAAATCGATATGTCCAACTTAACCGATCCAATCCATTATTTTCGGTTTTTCGATTTTTCGATTTTGCCTTGCACCCCTAGTTACAAACACCATACTTTAGGGGTGGTTTGTGCAATTTCCTCAAAAAAATGGCTACAAAAATTCAATATTTTGGTTTATGGCTAAATGAATATGCCATTAGTATGTACTTGGCACCATTATTGCATTTTTTGTATTTTCCTATCGTTTTTTAACATGAATTATTTCGAAGATAAAAGTTTTGGTCGTGTATCTATCTTATCTATCTTTTCATCCTCTATATATGCCTAATTTGGACTACATTTGATCATGCCGAAATGGTACTCTTTTTTTTAATCTCTAGATTGGATTATTTATTCTTGAAGCAAAACCTGTGTTCTCTAAAACATTCAAAAAGAAATCCACACATAAAAAGAAAGAAGATATTGACAAACCATTATCAACTAATGTTATTTCTTTCTCTAAAACCGGACAATCATTAAAGGAATCTCAATTGAAAGCTGAAGTTTTTATTTAAGTTGGGAAGAGAGTAGGAAATTACGGATTATGTACTAGAATGTGAAACTGATTGCCAAATAGAGTAGGATTTCATCCAAAATTAATTGGTGATAAGAGGAGTACTTAACATCTTTTATAAAAAGTGTGAGAACTCCTCGCCTTTTTAATATAGAACAAGGTGATGATATCCAACGTTGGTTAAGCATATGAATATGACGATCAACACCATCCATTTTGATGCGACAGGCCTTGGAATGGCCTTTTTAACAATAGAGACTGTGTTGGAGGAAAAAGGTGGATTTTAGTTGGTCACATCATAACTCGATTAAGTATTGATGTTAACTAATCATGCAATCTTCATCGTTGATTCATATCGTGAGATCTATTCGATGTCTTGTGACAACTTGGTTCATCCTCGTTTGAAAGGTGTTTGTGTGAGTCAATAACAATGTGAATCTCCTAAAAATGATATGATACTATTTTTGTTCTAGCATATGACCTTTCATTTTATTAAACTTGTTGGGATAAGATCACTAAATCCGAAAATGGTGTGTAACACTTACAAGGGCTTTAATAAGAGGGTTAATAAACTCCTTGATAAAAAAAAAAAAATGGTAACTAAATATGATAGATATAATAGTTCATTTGGTATTAATGTTTGGTTGAGATAGTTACATTTGACCGGTTGAACGCACCTATCATTCTATGAAACTTTTTCTAAACCATTAAAGTACCCCAGTTCTAGTATTTTTATTACGGTTGTGTTAGCTTCAATAATGATATGTCATAATTTTGATTTAGAGCTTCAAGGTTTAAAAAGAATAATAATAATAAAAATAAATAAAAAATAAAAATCATGCACATGCACATGCGAATGATATTAATAGTCAGTCATCAAGTAGTTACCGGCTTATTCATTTTTCATTCTTTTTACTGCATGAAAGCAATGTGTGTCTGTAGTTTTATGTGTATGAAAGTGAAACATCTAAGACCAACGCGTGTGAGAATAACACACACCAACAAATGAAAATGACGTGTAAGAATGACAAGATTCAAGGTATGTGAAAGTGATACACGCTTACAAAGGTATATGTGTCGAACAAACCATGTGCATGAAAGAGATACATTCCAAAAATAAGTAGGAAAAGATGAAAGTTAGAGAGTTTGATATATGTCTAATAGAAGTATGTATTTAACAATCTTGTTGCATTTATTTGCATGTGACCTCAATAATGATGTCTCTTACTAAGTATTTATTTATAAATATTCAACATTTTCAAAATATTTTTTCAAATAAAGCTGTGAAGTTGCATTCAAATCTTTAATAATTTCTAGCTACACCTTAGATCATGAAATTTAATCTCGACGTTAACTCTTAAAGTAATTGATAAGTTACAAAAGAATAAAACAACCCTAAAAGATTAATTTGCAATGAAAAATCATAAAATTCCACCAAAGAAGAAGAATAACTTCCATGTTTTATCAAAATCATATCAATCTAGATATGTTCATCATGGAAGAAAATTATGCATTTTGAATAATTTCTCAAATATCAAGTTACAGATCGATATCTAAAGATACTTTTCTATTCACATACTTCGTTTTTTGTCAACTCTAAAATAAAAAGAATAAGAAAAAAAAATTCGACAATATCAATCTACACCGTCCGAACAATCTTACAACTCTAGTAGAATCGATTCCAGCAGCTCTGAATGTTCAAGACAAAACAACATATTTGTTTTTAGTTCAAGTCATAATTAAGAGATGCTCTCAAGTTAGAAAACTTACATGAATGCAAAAAATAACAAATTGTGCTTAAGAAACCAAATCATGAACCATAAGAGAAACTCCAATGATATTTTCCCATTTCATCAAATCAACTAACTTACCATATAACTTGAAATTGAGGAAATGTTTTTCAAATGTGTGGATGATGAGGTACATCTAAATTATAATAATGTAAATGGAACCGAAAATAAATAAAATCTTGTTCTAAAAAATCTTGAGGATAAAACTTCTTTGCAAACTTACAAATATAACCAATATTGAATGCTTTATAATTTTCTTTGAGGTCTAATGTAGAGTAGAGTATGAGAAGTTCTATTGTTTGTTCACTGAATCTATTGTGTAGTTCATTCAATTGAGAAATCATCTATTGCAATGAATATATTGATTTTATAATTATGTTCAATAGTAACATGATTTTGTCGACGAAGACTGCCTCGACCTTTATTATACTACACACATATCAAAGACAACGATGTTATATTCATCACAAAATAACTTCACACTTTCAAGTAAAGCATCCCAATCTTCTTTCATTTTCTGGATCACATCATTTGCAGTTGAAACTGATTGAATAACATTTAAGATGTCTTATGACTTTTTCTTTAAAGTTTGACAAAGAATATGTGTAATTTCCAGAATTTGTTTCATCAAATGTAAAATAAGTATAAACTAAAAAAATGTGATAACTTTGTAAGCAATATTAACATCCCTACACTAAACATAAGTAGATAGTTCATCAATGATATTTTGTAGTAACAAACAAGTGGCACCAAACATTCTTATCAAAGTACAAATAGAGCAAAAATGACAGATTCCTCGAGTATCTTCAGGTCTTAGTAAATTACTAACTAGTTGTAATCACTAAGCAAAGCCATGTCTATAATATTGAAATGTCCATGAAGAGAGAATGCTTGTAAGCCATTCCACTTACCTCTCATATTACTTGCACCATCATATCTTTAGACTTGAATGTCACTAATTTTTAAAATTGTCATGAATAAGAACTGATGATGACTCTTCTTTTAGAGTCAATGTTGTAATATCATTCACACGAAAAAGTAGGAAAATCTCTCTCGAGTATAGCCATCAATATCCACAAATCCTAAACATAAGTGCTCTACTTGTTCTCTTTTTTACTCGTCTAGTGCCTCATCCACCATAATACAAAATTTTGCATCCCTTGAATCCTTACGAAACTTATCTTTCATTTTATTTGAAAGAATGTGTAGGATCTTAGTTTGGATACTTGGTGTAATATATTTTGCATTGCCTAAAGCATTATCTAAAATAATTTTAACAACTTCCTTATTACATGTTGCAAAGAGTTTCATAACTTCTATAAGATTTCCTCGATTTCTTTACTTTAACTTTCATCATGACTTTTACAAACACAACCTTATAATGTTAGTCATCAGATAGAACCAATTAAGATTTTGAGTCGTAATCGATTGTTATAAATTTACTCAAATATTTAGACATTCATTAGTTTATCGATATGTTGAGTTTGATTCACAAGATCATCACATGATTCTACAATAATATTTTGAGGAGAACAAGGAAGCATCACCAACATGATTAATAAAGTGAATCATTTACCATTACTAACTTTCTTCCAATTTTGAAATCATTCAATAGTAAATAGATTTGATCTAGGACATCCTATTGACTTCTTAGCAAAAAAGAAAACATGGAAAATAAAATACAGCATCATTTTTTGGAGAATACTTTAACAAATGAAATAGTTTAAAACAAGTAGATTTACCTTCTAAATTGTTTTTTCTGAACTAGAATGTGGATAATCTAAAAGAATAACTTTATAAGGTTATTTCTTAATACATGCTCATCGAATTTCATCACGTAAAGTTATAAGATATACACATATTTAACGCTGTAAACCAGGATCTATTATAAAGGCTAATCACATTCTTAAAAAAATTTATACTATTCTAAAAAAATTTTAAGGTCGTGGCTCAATATGAATTGAGTAAATATAACAAGATGTAGGATGTTGAGTTATAAGTTATCCACGTTCTTTGTCTTGAAAAATGCATCAATAGTTTTTCGTGATTTTTCCATCATTCAAATATACAATATGATTTCTATATTTATGATGAACGAATTTAAAATAAAATACTACAAATATATCTATGACTTTTATATATAACTAAAGATAATAAAATTCAAAAATAATTAAAACTAAAGAAAATTAAACTAATCGAATATATACCAAAATATTAGTTTCTTCGATTTAATTTTTTTAATAGATTGGATATTAAAACATAATAATAAATTGTTGGTATTATACAGAAAGTCATAATAAAGAAAACAACATAAACAAATAAGTATATGCATACAAAACAAGAATACTAAAATGTTCAAGAAACATAAATAATAATAATAGAATCTAATATATGTCAATTATAAAATTATTGGGAAGAGATTACATCCATTTGTATTTGAAAGTTGAGCCTTTGCGAGCGTTTCCTACAAATTTAAACAATAGTCAGACTTCAAGACAAAGTACATGATGCCACTTATTATTCATATTTGATATTTACTAATAATTAGTAGCTCATAATTGACATCATATTTGGAATTTTGTTCTATTTCATAAGTTATACATTTGTTAACGTTCTCTATGAATTTAATCAATCGTATATAAATAAATTAATAAATATATAAAGATTGAGTATAATAAATAGATTAACACAAAACCAAAATCAGTATTTGTAATCCCCTTCCCAAACTTGTACTGAAAAAAGTATAATAAATGAAAATTTATATAAATATAATAATTAATAATTTTGAATATATTGTTTAACTACATTTTGGAAAAAGTAGTAAACACTTTATTTTGATAATAAATTTATTTGTTTTCAAATTTTACATTTAAATGAATAATATTTGTATTAAATACATATTGAATGTAAATTAACAAATCCAATACTTCCCATCAACATTACACAATAATCGAGGTAAATTTTCATCTTCATTTTCTATTTTATTTTATTTACATAAAGTACTAATTTATATACCACTTCCTCTGCCAACTACAAGTTTCTTTCATCTTACCATAAAAAAAAAAGTTTCTTTTATCATCTTCTTTTTACCCTAAACTTCTTCCATCTCTCTTCTTCTTTTTTGTTCTTTCTTCAACGTCGACGACAAAACACCATGTATATAAGATTTTTTTTAGACTTTTTAATTGAAGTGTAATGTTCTAAATTGAAACAAAACGTACGAGTTGGCCTCTTGTATAGTACGATTTGGTTGATTTATGTTGATGCCAAAATTTGGTCTTCGAGATCAACTGTGAATTTGTATTTCGTTGGGACGAATACCTGCAAAATAAACAATAATCAACTGGACACCGGTGTGGTGTGAGCCACAGAGCCTCCGATGCCTAAGTCAGTATAGGTCAAAAAGTGTAGATGAGTCGTTTCTAGGGTTTAGAATAGCTTACTTTTGTTAGAGTCTCAATTGACTATTTATAGGCATGTAGGTCTTTCTGCGTAGCCCTAAAAATAAGATTTGGGCTTGTGAATTGGGCCGAGCCCGTTTTTGGGTCTAACCTCGTGTAATTGAGCTCATGAGTTTCATTAGGTCTTGACCACGAATTTCACCCATAACAATTTACATTTTGAATCTCTTTTCCTCCACTTCGATTTGAATCGTACGCTACGAATTGTGAAACATTTGTTTTTTTACAACATTCGATAGAAGTATCTCAACTTCACAAAAAAATTTAATACATAAACAAATCTTAGATAAATGACATAAGTTAAAATATTAGGTGTGTATGTGTTAGTGTTTAGTGTGGGTGTGTGTGCAAGAGTGCATGCGTGCTTGAGTGGGTGTGTATATGTGCGTGTGTGTGTGTAAGAGAGAGAGAGTGTGCGTGTGTGTGCACATGCGTGAGTGTGCTTGTGTGCACGCGCGTGTGAGAGAGAGAGAGTGTGTCCATGTGCATGTGCGTGTGCGTGCATATGTCTGTGCATGCTTGTGTGTTTGTGTATGTGCATGTGCCCGTGTATGTGTGTGTGCGCGTACTTGCATGTGTGTTTGTTTGTTCGAGTTCATTTGTTAACGATCAAACTAATCATCACTTGAAGCTACTATAAATCAACGTATCATCTAATATTCTTTGTGTTTTTGTGAGAATCTCGACTTCTACAAAAGCTTGTATATGGATTCTCATTAGCATGCATGTCTAAATACGAGGTAAATACCAAAATGATAGAAATAAAAATCATACATATTTATTATAAGCTAAAACTTATCTAATAGTTATAAAACAATAAATATAAAATAGTTTCTCTAGCCAAATTACAAACTAAAATACTGCTGATTGAGCTAACTCATAAACTAAATTTCATGTTGAAAAGGAAAGACTAAAAAATAAAGGACTATGCATCGATCCTCCATGATCCTCTCAACTACCTTTAGCTCACCATCCTATTAGAGTTCATTATCTAGAGGGAGGAAATGTAGAAAGAGTGAATATTGAGAAATACGTAGTAAGAATCTCCGACTAAGATACACTATGCAATTAGAAACATCAACAAAGCACCAAATTTTTATCACACGAGCATTATTTAGATTCAAAGCATGTTTGCATAGAGCATACATGGAAACTTTATGGACATAACCTTGATAAATTTCATGGTTTCACTGATTGTGAATTTTTTCCTAGTTGGTTTGCATGAATTTAAAGCATGCTACTATCTATTAGATTTCAAATGCACTTGTCTTCATTATTTTCCAATTTAAGTGGTGAGATTGAGATAATATACAATGTGATTTTTGAAGTTATGTGACTACTTGATTGTAATCACAGAAGGGAGTCCAAAGAAATCCATTTTTCTGGTCACCATATTTGTATTAGAGCATGTTATCTAAGATATAAGTTTGCATTACACAAGCATCATTTACAATCGAGGACGAATCTTCTTGAAAAATTGAAGAATAATATGAATCCTATTATTCTATTCAAGATCAAAGAAAAGCTTCATAATAGATTTGCATTAAACAATGTTGAAATGCATTCAATGAAGTCAAATACCAATCCAAGACAAGCTTAGCATTATTTATGGAATAAGAGCTTCAAGATTTATCAATTATATCTTGATCTATTCTTGGATGGTTATAAAGAGTAACAAAACAAGAGACTTTATTCCCATTTTTATGGCTAAATTTGATTGCAATTTCAATTTTAAAGTTTATTTTCAATGTTAATTAACTAGAGAACTTCATGGTATTGATGGACGCGGAGATTGCAACTCTTAAATTGCTAATATATTACATTTAGGCTTTATTTGGAAGCTATAAATTGTCTAGGATATCAATTATGTAATAGGAAAACTTGAGAAATGTAGTAAAATAGCATGTGTACTTTTTTTTTATTGAAAACACCGAATGTGTACTTTCTTATAGTATAGAGTTATGTTTATTTGAAATTTTATGTGCTTAGGTTGAATGTTTAGAATCATTCAAAATTGGCATGATCAATCTTGCTGGAAGAGTAATTCTAATATTTGCCTTGAAATATTTTATCGATAAGGTAATCTAGTTTTACTTTCTTTAAGTTGATTTTCAAAATTAGTTTTGGGGTGTTTGAGGTTGAATTTTAAAGGTCTTTTTCATAGCAAGGTTGTTAGATCTCATTGTTAAGGGTTACTTAATATTTTGAAATCAAAACCTATTGTATCATTGATTTTTAAAATTGATTTAGGGTGTTCGGGTTTGAGTTCTAAAGATCTTTTTCTTTAGCAAGGTTGTTAGATCGAATACTAATGGTTTCTTATCAAATGACATACATCATACCCATAGCCTAACTCAATAATCTACTATATCAAGTATAAATTCATCCTGATCACTGGCTATGTCTCATAACCCTCTAGCACAAGCAAAACTTTAAACTATATTAACCTAACATTCAATCTTACAGGTCAAAGACACACTCGCAATGACCTTGTTACTCAAGGGACACCCTAAGTAACTAGCTCTAGATAGAAATGGTGTACACGCGTCAATGGTCAGTGGAAGCCCTCAACTAAGACCGAATGTATCTATACATACACTAAATGCAGTTGTAACCAACTAGGAGCTAGGCCTGCACAACTTGACCTTATCCACGTCTACGCATGCCTAAGACAGGAAAGATATGCAAATGTGGCTTTGCCCATTAAAACTCTCACCAAAATTTTAGGCAGCATGTTTACACCTATTTTTCACAACTGTAACTTCATCAACAATAAGCTAACATTATGATCAAGTGTAAAGACCCGACCTAAAATAAAGTCTATAATGGGTATTTACTAGCATGCATGATTAAATTCACAAATGACTCACTTATTCAAAATCAAAACATGCTATTTTTATTAAAAACAGCTCATTATTCAATAAGGGTAAAATAGTATAACAATCTCCTGGCCAGGATAAATCAAAATATAAATAAAAGCTTTCTGAATTGAAATAAACATTTATCAAATAGTTCATGCAGAATAAAAGACACTTAATAAATAATAGAACATGTGTCCGCCCATGATCCAACAGCCTCGTCCAACTCATCCGTCTCGGTATACCTTAGCATCTAGAGGGGAAAAAAAGATAAGGGTGAGTAATGGGGATTATTCAGTAAGAACTCTCACCTAGAGTACAAAAATGCATACATCAGCTCAACACCTAACCAACAACTATCCTCATTATCTATAACAAGCTCAGACTCAAAAGCTCAAAGCTGAGAACCTCTAGGCTCAACTATTTAGGGAAAACACAACTGGTCCCACCTATTCAGAAACTTGTCTGGCCTATTTACGTAAAGAGCTTAACCGGTCCAAGTGATTACTAACAGGAAACGCAACTGGTCCTGCTATAGCTTATAGGAAATGCAACTGGTCCTATAAAAGTAACTCTACTGGTTCTAGCTAGTTAGGGATGCAACTGGCCCTATCACAAAATCAGGAACACAACTGGTTCTTCTATAACTTATAGGAAACGCAACTGGTCCTATAAGACGGTAGGAACGCTACTTGTCTTACATAATTAGGGAACACAACTGGCCCTAATAAAGATCAGGAACGCAACTGGTCCTGTTATGAGAAACGCAATTGGTCCCATAAATTATATCAAATCAGCAAATCGGGAACACAACTGGTCTTACTATAACTTATAGGAAACGCAACTGGTCCTATAAGGCGGTAGGAACGCTACTGGTCCTACACAATTAGGGAACACAA
>JBBMKA010000026.1:11655525-11669927 GCA_037833695.1 Sechiopsis laciniata | reverse complement strand
GCTGCTAATTTTCCAGGTTTTTTCTCTCTACCTCCAAAAGTGACAAAACTCACTTTAAAAATAACAAGTCTTAATGGGCTTTTAGTTGGGCTTCACAATAAGTGAATATAACCCAACATAAAGGCAACATTGCTGATACCTTTTCAAGCTAAACATTCATGCCAAATGTCATAACTAAGGTCATGATGGCTATACTTGCCTAAGTTTTGACGTTTCTTATAAATGACAAGTCTGAAACTATCAAATTATTCACAGTTTTTCATAAGATGATTCAAAACAAGTTTTAGATAAGTATCCATGTCCTAAAAACCGATAATGCTCGTGATTTCTTCAATTCTAGCTTTAGGGTTAATCTTCAATGTCATGACGTTGTTCATCGAAGTTCTTATGTCTATACACTCCAATAAAATAAGGTTGTTGAAAGCAAAAATCGTCATTTTTTATGCATCTCGGTCTCTTATTCCCACTTCAAATGTTTCAAAATAATTTTGGGGTGAAGCTATTCTAGTGGTTACATATCTTATAAATCGTATGTATTCAACGCGCATTATCAAATTCAAAACACCCTTACAAAATTTGCTAGCACTCTATCCAACATCACATCTTGTATCTCAAATATTGTTTAAGATATTCAGATGTGCTACTTTGTTCATACCTTCCTTCAACATTGTAATAAACTTGATGGTCGAAAAACGTGTTTTCTTAGTATACTCACCAAATAAGAAAGCATATAAATGTTATCTTCCTCCAACCACACAATTTTCCATACCATGGTGTAACATTCTTTGAAAGCCAATCATATTTTCCCAATTCTGCACTTAACGAGTATTCTAACATTGAATAACATCATTGGAAATGCGTACTGCCTTTTTCACATTTTCCTAATTTTGTTGCTAGTCCATTGAAAGTTGTCGTGTTACCTCATTTTCCTCCTTCTCCTAATAATTTTTCCAATCCATCTGAAAATGTTATGTTACTAGAGTCTGAGTTAGTCCCTCTTATTTCACTCAATTTGGTTGAAACCCCTTTTGAGTCAATCTCTCAAACTGAACTACAAGTTTATTCATGACGAACACAACAATCTATGGTAGAACACCCTGTAGTTTTTCATCAAAGCCAAGATCAGAGCCAAAATCCTAATTTTCTTGAAGGAATACAATAGACTACATAAGATAATATGGACATGCATATTCCTTTGAGGAAATGTGTTCGCTCAGGTACTAAACACCCATTGCGATATCATTTTTCTTATACTAATTTGTAACCATTATTTAGAGCATTTTTTACAACATTAGATCAGATACAAATTCCCAATATGGTGCAAAAAGCTTTACAAAGATCAAAATGGAAAACAACCACTATGGAGGAATTGGAAACACTTGAGAAAAATGGTACATGGATTCTTATTGATTTACCACTAGACAAGAGCATAATGGGATGCCAATAGATTTTTACTACTACACATAAATAAGATGGTAGCATACAACAATTCAAAGCTCGACTTGTGGACCAAGAATTCACCTAAGCATATGAGATCGGCTATCAAGAAACATTTGCACCAATAGCCAAGTTAAATATTGTTAAGGTACTTCTGTCTATTGCAACCAATTTAGACTGACCATTGTTTAAACTTAATGTGAAGAATGCATTCCCAAATGGTGACCTAGTCAAATTTATATGAAAGTTTCCTCGAATTTGAAGATTGATATACTGGTGGGAAGGTATATAAACTCAAGAATTTTTTGTATGGGTTGAAACCTATGAAGCACAGACACTTCATTTAGGACTGAGTGTCAGTGTTAGACATAAACAGGCCTGGACATGCCTCGAACATGTGAATCGAAGTGTCCAACTTTTTATTTTTTTAATAATGGACACAGGAAGGACATGGGGAGGACACGAAAAGGACACAAAGAGGACACGGGAAGGACACGTTGACTGATTTAAAAAAAAAAATATTTAAGTCCAATGTAAGCCCCATTTGATTTATTATATTAAGCCCACTTATTAAATCCATGTTTTTCTTATTTAAATAATAAAAAGAAGTTAAACCTAATATAATATTGAACAAAGAAGAAATTTCTCCATTTGATGCCACCTCCAAGAACTCTCCAGTCTTCATCTTTAACTCTTTGTCAATCCTTCGACTTAAACAACATCGAGTATCTCTCTCAGTCATTCTCCGATCTTCATCCACATGAGAGTGTCTCTCCAAGTTAAACCTAATATAACATGTTTTGTTCTAGTGCAATTGTCCATTGTAAGATTATATGTTAGTTATTATTTTAAAATCAACGTGTCTCAAACGTGTCTGTGTCCTTTTTTTTAATTATTTTTTTTAATAATTGACATGTTGCGGTATCTTGTCGTGTCCGTGTCCCGTGTCCATGTCTGTGCTTCTTAGGTTGAAACAGTTACCTTGAGCTTGGTTTTGAAAATTTACTTATGTGTTGAAGCAAGATGATTATATTCAATGTTAGTCTGATCATATACTCTATTTGTTAAACATTCATCACCAGGTTAAATTACTATGCTGATAGTTTATGTCGATGATATTATTCTCACATGAAATGTTTTTAAAGAAGTAGTCCATCTCAAACGACCTTTCTCGAGAGAATTTGAAATTAAAGACTTGAGACATCTCATATATTTTCTAAGAATGACCGTAGCAAGATCAAACAAAGGAATCTTTGTAATTCAACATAGTACATGCGAGATCTTTTAAAAGAGATTGGAACGAGTGGTTGTAAACCAGTGAATACACCTATGGATGTATATACACAACCTGAAGATAATTTTGAAGATAAAATAGTCGATAACAACATGTATCAATGGCTAGTTGGAAAGTTTATACAGAGAAGATATAGTGTATAGAACTCAGGTATCTCAAGCATGATCATAGTAGTTATCTAATCCTTACAGCCAAGTTTATGCTCAAAATCATCTCTCTTTTTTATCATTCTTTAAACAAAATCCCATTTCCCTTTTTGTTTTATGCACATCACAAACAAATCCCATAACATCATCATAATTATCATTTTCATTCTAAATTTAGAACACTAGAACGAGTCTCTCTCTCTAGATATGTGTTCTATGCTAATTTCAAAAAAGTAATATGTGTCGAAACAAATAGAATTATTTAATCCATTAATTAATAGCCTGTAAAAAAAAACCAACAAAAAAAAAAAAAAAAAATCAAAATTTCATCATCAGTTTATAGACATGGCCGTTTATTCTGTTTTCAGGAAAAACAGGGGGAAATGAGAAAGCCAATGGATGAATTCACTCCCTTCGTTCAAATCGTTCTTTTTTTTAGCATTTCTTGTCCACGAAATCATAAACCAAAAGGGAACAAAACACCCAAAATTGAAACCATGTTCGAGAGAGAGACAAGGAAAAAAGAAAAAAAACAAACAAACCCACATTTGGGAATGGAATTGGAGTTTGAATTGAGATTCTTTAATTGAATTCTTTGTTTTCCCCATCTGGGTTTCCTTCAAATCCACCCAAATTCGAAAATTCTCCAATTGGGTCTCTTCCAAAATCATCAATTCACAATCTTGAATTGAAAATCTCATCTGGGTTGGTCTCTAAATCGATTAGTTATGAGCAGAGATATTGGGGTTTTGAAGGCATGGGAAGCAACGGTTCGCAGAACTCAGGCCGCCAAGAAGCGAGCCCACAACATCTTTGGCACAACCTCCGTGGCTCATGCCGAGGACAACAAAGACGACAACAACGACAATGCCGCCGAACCCGAATTGTATTTTGGCGACAGAGTCCTACCAAACGGAGACTATTACACTGGCCAATGGTGCGATAGCTTCCCGCACGGACAGGGGAAGTACTTGTGGACGGACGGGTGCAGGTACGTGGGGGAGTGGAGCAAAGGGAAGACCATGGGCCGGGGACGGTTCACGTGGCCATCGGGCGCCACGTACGAAGGTGAGTTCAAGAGCGGCTACATGGATGGCATTGGAACCTACACAAGCTCAAAAGGGGATACTTACAAAGGGAATTGGGTTATGAATTTGAAACATGGGCAAGGGGTTAGAAGATTCTCAAATGGGGATTGCTATGATGGGGATTGGAGGAGGGGATTGCAAGAAGGGAATGGGAGATATCAATGGAACAATGGGAATTATTATGTTGGGGAATGGAAGAATGGGGAGATTTGTGGGAAAGGGAGTTTTGTTTGGACAAATGGGAAAAAGTATGAAGGGAATTGGGAATCAGGGTTGCCTAAAGGGAATGGAACTTTCAAATGGCCTGATGGAAGTTTCTATGTGGGGTATTGGAGTAAGGATTCACATGAGCAAAATGGGAGTTATTACCCTTCTGGTTCTTCAGAGAATGTTCAATGGAATCCTCAAGATGTCTATAATGTAGATTTTAATGACTGCAAGATTTGTCGTGGGGAGAAGGTTTCGATTTTGCCGTCGCATAAGAAGCTCGCTATGTGGAGGTCATCGAAGGGGGAGGATGGGGTAAAGCCAAGGAGGATGTCGGTGGATGGGCGGGTGAGTATGGATGTGGAGAAGCCGTTTGATAGAATGCATATGTGGGGGGGCGGGGACATGGATGACTTTGTGTCGGGGTTTTGTAGCGAGAGAACGTCGTCGATCGGAGGAGTAGGGAGGGGGGATGTTGCTGACTTTATAATGGGATTGAATTTGGATAGGGAGGGACTTGGGACACCAATGAGAATGCCAAGGTCTTCTAAGAGGCAAGGAGACACTATTTGCAAAGGGCATAAGAACTATGATCTAATGCTCAATTTGCAGCTTGGGATCAGGTAGTTTGATGATGAGATTCCATTTCATTTCATTCTCTTTTTGTGTTCTCTTAACATAATTATAACTTCATTTTTTTTTCTTTCTGTTATGATCTGTTGATATAACAGAGAAAGTCTTGTGCTTTCCTTTCCTGTTTTTGATACATTTTGACTGTTTTATGTAACCATTGGTATGTGTATGTGGGGGTTCAACAGGCATTCGGTTGGACGATCGGCCCCGACGGCTTCTCTCGACTTGAAGCCTTCAGCTTTTGATCCAAAAGAAAAAATTTGGACTAAATTTCCTTCAGAAGGAAGCAAACACACTCCACCCCATCAGTCATGTGAGTTCAGATGGAAGGACTATTGCCCTTTAGTTTTCAGGTACAATGCCAATTCTTAGGTTTACTCTTGGCGTCGATCGAGGATCTCATCCTTATGTCGAATAGGATAAAGAAAACGACGTATCAAATTCAACCATCTTGTTAGCAGAATCTTGTTGATTATTTTAGATGTTACATGGCCTTGTTAATAGATATTGTCATCCATTTTCAGAACATTGAGGAAGTTGTTCAAGGTGGATCCTGCAGATTACATGCTATCGATCTGTGGGAACGATGCGCTTCGAGAACTCTCATCTCCTGGGAAAAGTGGAAGCTTCTTCTACTTGACCAATGACGATCGATATATGATCAAGACAATGAAGAAGTCAGAAGCCAAAGTGAGATATTACTTTCTTCATAGTTTGTTCATTTTAATTCAACAATGGTTGTTGTAACTTGGCTTCACTTTACAGGTTTTGATAAGAATGCTCTCTGCCTATTATAACCATGTGAGAGCCTTTGAGACCACCTTGGTGACCAAATTCTATGGTCTTCATTGTGTAAAATTAACCGGGACGATCCAGAAGAAGGTAACTCGACATTTGTTTACGACTTGAACTTTACCAATAACATGAAGCCTTTTAGTGAGAATGTGTTTTATATATTCAATGGATGATTCCTATGTTTTAAACATAGGTAAGGTTCATCATTATGGGAAACCTCTTTTGCTCGGAATATTCCATTCATCGACGGTTCGACTTGAAAGGGTCAATTCTTGGACGCACGACAGATAAGCCTGAGAGCGAGATCGACGACACAACCATCCTCAAAGACCTCGATCTTAACTTCATATTTCGATTGCAAAAATCATGGTTTCAAGAGTTTTGCAGGTGAAAACTATGCTCAAGGATTCCATGCTTAAGAAGTTTGTTTTGTTTCATGTCAAAGATCACTACTAACATGATCAACTAGTTTTATGTTTATTTTTGTGTCTCTGTTTGATGTTTGTTTATCGTCCTTTTTTAGGCAAGTCGATCGGGACTGCGAGTTTCTCGAACAGGAAAGAATTATGGATTATAGTCTTCTTGTTGGTCTTCACTTCAGGGAAACATCAGCTGCTGGAGATTTGATACCTTCTGGGGCACAAACCCCTATAGGTTTTTCTCTATTTTCTTTTTCGCCAACTGGCATTGTCGAGATCATGACCATTCTTCACTCTCTAAGTGATAAAATGTATCTCTTGCAGGTGGGCCCGAGAACGATGCAGCTCTTCGTCTGTCAAGAGTTGACTTGGATCAGCTTTTCCTAGATCCATCTAGGTGAAATCTCTATTGATTGAGAAAAATTGCATTCTTCTTTATAATTCAAGTGTTTGTACTAAACCTTAGTTATAACTTCGCGATTCGACTAAGCTGATCAACAATTTCGGCTCATTTTACAAACTTTTCTCTGAACCTCAAAACAACGAAATTGCAGATGGTCGAGTATAAAATTAGGCGTAAACATGCCTGCTCGGGTCGAACGAACAATTAGAAGAGGCGACTGTGTGTTTCAACTGGTTGGAGAACCAACAGGAGAGTATTATGATGTGGTTATGTTCTTTGGTGTCATTGACATACTTCAAGATTATGACATTAGCAAGAAGCTTGAGCACGCCTACAAGTCCATTCAATACGATCCAACTTCGATATCAGCTGTTGATCCGAAACAATACTCGAAGCGGTTTCGTGACTTCATATTTAATATCTTTGCAGAAGACGAGAAGAACTTTGAATGAAAACGTATGGATCACCTCTTAACTTATAGTTGAGAAAAGATTATTTAATTTTTCGTAGGGTCGAGTGAGACGGGAAGCTAGTCGTGTCTCTGGTCATATTCTTTCATTTTGTTTTATATATAGCAACAGACCATATCCTCATATATTTTAGCAAATGAGAAGAAGATTGAAGCAAATAGAATTCTGTTCTTGTAACCATTTGTGTAGTTTTATTACAAATACACAGAGAAAGGTGTAGTCATTGATCATTGGATATTTGATATCAATTTGCAACTGTAAATATAATTTGTTCAAGAATGAAGAAAAGCATAATCATTTTTCCTTATTTTCTTCAGTTTTTGGAGTTTTTACTTTACATTTTCTTCTTAAATTGGATTTGAGTTTGAACTGTTTAAATTAACTCTTTCTTCTTTTACTTTCTTCTTTTATTTTTCCCCCCATATCCTGATTAAGACATTTACAAGTAGTTGAAAGGACAGTTCAACTAGCCTCACTAAATCAAACTTTTTTTTTCATTGCATTTATGAGTACATATCCCAACTGGGAATAGGAATGAGTCCATAGTTTTTCTTTAAAAAAAGAGAGAGAGAAAAAAGAAAAAAAAAAAAAAAAAAGAATGAGTACATAATTGGATCACACTAGTTTTAGATGGTAAAAGGAGATTCCTTTTCTTTTATTCAATCAAACTTGATATATACATATATATTTTTTCCTTTAGGTAAAAAAAATCAAGCTTTGATGTTAGGTAAGAGGTCCATTTGGTTTTCCAGCCCATTGTTTGTCATGTGGGTTCCATATATCCAAGTGTATGTTATCTCAAGGGTTTTTTTTTTGACATCTATAAGGCTTTCCACCATAATGATTCATTTTAGAGCAAAATTTACCTAAAGATATGTAAGTATATTTGAAATATTTACCACCATATGTCAAAAAATGGACCACATATTTTTGTTAATTTTTTAAAAATTCAACACTTTAACATTTCTCTCTCAATCAATCAAAGTCAACTTTTTTTTTTTAAGAAATAAAAAAATGTGATCCAAAATGGTAGTAACTTAAAGTTGAATGTGCTCTCGACGATCATGTGTAATAAGCAGTGCAACTTTCACCCCGATTTCGTCATGCCTCAAGAATTTATCCAGGTAAGATCAAGAAGTGCTTTGATGTCCTGACTATTGTGTGTAAGCCTCTTTCCCTTGAATATTTAACACTATTAAAGGAACTATCTATGTTGGTCTTTACTAGTTCAATCTTTTCAATGTGGTGCCTGAGTTTCTTCCTGTGCCTCTACCTTAAACAAACTATCCTACGTTTTTCTTCTAGTCTTGCTGCTTCTCGTTGTTCATCTTTGAATGTTGTTTTTTCTTTAGTTCAATCTGTTGGGTTGTTGGGAAAATATTAGAAGAAGATTGTCCCACATCGAAAATGTGCAAGGAAATAGTGTGTTGCAAGTACTATAAAAAGGGCGTATGTCTTTGATTTTAAAACATTTAAGTTAGAAATACTTTAAGCTTGATGTACTAATTATAGTTAAATTCATTTTGTATTCTTTGGTACAAAGTGGAGCAAAGGGTGTGAATTTCATAAGTTAGGAGTGTACATGAGTTGGGTTGGATTGAGGTGAAATTTTGGACTAACCAAAAAATTTTGGTTGATTACATTTTGAACTCAACCCAACCCAATTAGAGAGACAATCCAACCCAACCCAACCCTTATATTTTTGGGATGGGTTGAGTCATCGGGTTTATCAATAGATTGCAAATACAAATATCTTTCATCATATACTATACAAAAACAAAATACAATCTACAACCATTATTATACCAATGTAATGAAATGAATATAAATATTAAATATGCAAAATATCCAATCAAAAGTTAGTCATCATTAGTCTTGGTTCACATAGAAGATCTCAACTATAGAACACAACAACAAATATGTTTGACTTCCATGAAACAAATTGATAATCAAAACAATAAAAATAGATGACATATAATTCGACTTCCTTAAACCAAATAAAAAAAAAAAAAAAAATAGATGACATAATTTGACTATATATAAATATTTTTATCATGATATATACATTTTAAAGACTTAAAAATATTTTAACGTATATTGGAAAATAACAAGTCTAAAAATAATAATAAAATTAAATTAATATAAACCTATGTAATTATATTATAAGTAAAAAAAATTAAGCTTAATAATCAATTCTGGTTAGTCAAGTTAGTTCGGATTAATTTTGCGTCAACTCATGACTCAACTCAATCCATGAAAATTTTATTAATTTGAACCCAATACAACTCATACATGTTTTTAACCTAACTCAATCCGCCAAATTGGGTTGAGTTGATTCAGGTTATTCGGGTTGTCGAATTGTTTGAACATCCCTACTATAAGTTTTGAGTAGAGTATTTATGTACCTGAGTTTGGGAGAGATATGCTTTTGTGATTGTAGCAATTTTTTTTTTTACATAGTGAAATTTTTTTCGGTTATTCCTTTTTTGTTCCAATTTTAGAGTTTTTTTCACTTAAATTTTTATGTTCATTTTGTTGTTTTTTCTTTTAATTTTTAAGTTATTTTACTGCTTAATTATGGAATATTTTTCCTAATACAATCTATTGTAAAACATGTTTTGCCTTCTGACTTGTTCAAAAATAGAAGTCTATCATTTTTTACAATCGTCCTCTTGAATTGATTTTCATCTCACAATTTTTCTACCAATCATTTTAGATACTACATGAGATTTTTTGATGTCTAATTTTCTTCCAACTTCTTAGTGTTTTTATTTTTGTCTTTTAAAGCTTTAATTGAGAGGTTTTTAGGGACACCCATTGAGATGTGATACGAATCAGACAACTGATCCATTGCTTGTACCTGAAGGATTTATTACAAGGAGCAAGGCAAAGAAGATTTAAGAGACATATATATTACATCTTCAAAAGCTTGTCAAAGCACAAGAAGAGATAAAGCTTTTTCAGACCGAATTTATTTATAACATTAGCACAACAAATGAAGAAGAGATTGAAGTGAAGATGGCATGAGAATAGTCATTTATTTTGAAAGATCACAACATGACAAAATTTTAAATAAAGAAATTTCTAAATTTCTTATTTTGGGACTTTTTAATTTCAATGTTTGCCAACCATGCTCATAATTGCAAAGAACCTTCTAGAAGAGTTAGTTGCGTATATTTAAAGCATATCTACCTTTTTGTCCAGCATTTTAGCCATGCAATTGACTTTTGGCTTTTTATGTCTTATTTTCTACAAAATGCATTTATTAACTTTTTTAGTCATTTTGTATTCCAAGGCATGCACGAATTTTTGGCCTTTAAAATGACTTGTAATACATCATTTTGTACAGATTTTATGATTGAAAAACTTGTGTTTTCTTGAAATCTTAAGCATGCTTTAAGTTTGAAGATAAATCAATTCATTGGATTAGTCTTGATCAAACTAATTCTGGAGTGAGTTGTCTTAGGATTTAAGAGTGACAATTTTAGACTTTAAGTGTGATCTAAGTTAGCCTTCATTGTGAGTTTTTGCAAGGATCCTAGAAGGGCCTCTAACTTTGTAAAATCAAGCAACGTTTTGGCGCTTATTAAGATGGATGGGGATGAGTTCAATCCTCACAATCCTAACTTAAAAGCTCACATGGTATCAATTAATAGATTGTCATTTCAATATACTTCAAAGTAAAATGGTATAATTGAACTTAAACATAGACACATCGTAGATATGTGGCTCACTTTACTATCTCATTCTTATACCTTTAATCTTTTCGGATGAAGCTGTCTCTACTTTAGTCTATTTCATTAAAAATTTGCCAACATTCATTCTTCATAGGGAGAGTCCGTTGCAAAAGCTCTTCACTGTTAGAGTATTCTCAACTCAAAGTCTTCAGTTGCAAGTGTTTTCCATCTCTCGAGCTTTTATCAATCTCATAAAATGAATTTTCGATCTAGTATTTGCATATTTATTAGCTATAGGTTATGACATAAAGGTCGTTTCTATTTGAGCATGAATGTATTTAAAATTCATGAAATGTTGTCTTTGGCAAATTTGCATTTCCTTATGCTCAAATATTTGCTTTATCTTCTTAAGGCGCCAACAGTTATTCACCATTGCTTTTAGTTTGCTCACATCATTTATATTTACTGCTTTCATCTTCTAACTTTCCTAATGTGTCTCCTCATTCCCTTTGTAAAGACTTTGGTTCCTAGACTAGTGTAAACAGGGGGGTCATGTTATAATATTAACTAGTGTTCACCCAGGATACGACGTTCGTTTCTTTAATTTTGAGACTCAAAGATTGATGAACCAATCAATTAACAAAGCTGGAAAAATTTTCCAGCCATGTAATATCATCCAAAATAATAAGTAAAAGGTAGAGAATAGAGAAAATTGACACAATAATGTAAAGTGGTTCGGTGCGTAAGTCTTATTTCACTGTTCCCGAGCGATAAACACTCGAGCGAGACAATATCATTAGAGATTAATGTTCCAATGTTCAAGATTACAATAGTAAACAAGAATTACAAAGCTATTACAACATACATTTGGTTAGAAAAAACTATAGAACATTTGGATTAGTTTATTTATTTATCTATTTTTATTATTATTTTTTATTGAGTTTAGTGTCAATAAAAAGAAAAAAAACTATAGAACACTTTCACAGTAGGTAGTGTTAGTTGAAGTACATAGCAGGCTATCATGTTATTAGTTAGTAAAAAAAAGTATAGTCATTTATATAGATTACTTTGTAATAGAACTAAACAAATTGATTGACCAGCTTATTGGAAGGATTTACAAAAACTATTTTCTGAAGTTTGTGGATTCTAATGTATGTATCTTACATTTATATGTCTATTTACCAGTTTAAATGAGTTGGTAAAAAAAGTTAATTAACTATCATCATTTTGATGAATAAATAAATAGCACAATAAACAATTTCTTTTAGTTTTAAAACTGTTATGATATTTTTTGTTGTCATTTTTCCATTATCAAACAATATCAAATTCATGACATTTCTACACTGTCATCCCATGTTATTTGTATAACAATCACAAACTCTACAAAAGTTAACACATGATATTTTAAGATTGTCATGCTAGTATGCTAGTATTTTCTTTGACATCCCCAAATTATCAAATAGCGTAATTCATGACATTTATTAATTTTATGAAACTAAAAAAGAACAAATATAAAAGTTTTAGAAAGATTAAAATACGATTGTCAAAGTGAGTTTAGCTTTATGACAACTAGTATATCTTTGATAAAAAAAATTAAACGTAGGAATTTTCTAACTAAAATATTATGTTCCAATTTTATAAAAAAAAAAAAAAAAAGATTGCACAAATTTATAATATTAATCAGAATTGTAACCATCATGGAGTGGCTCAATTGGTCAATGAAGACCTTGAAGTGCTTAAGATGATGAGTTCAATCTATGATAACCATTTAATTAGAAATTAATTTCCTACGAGTTTTCTTAACATCTAAATGTGTATGTTCTGTGACATTGGTCGAAGTATATGCAAGTTGGCCCGAACAGTCATAGATATAAAAAAAATAAAATAAAAATAATCAAAATTCTTTCAAATTAAGATAAACTCGACTTCAAGAACTTAATGTTGTGTACCATATAAATAGCAACATATTACAAAAAGGAAATCTCAGAAACAAAAAGAAAAAGAAATTAGGATCCATCTCATCTTTCCCTTACTCTCTGCATGTGGCACCGAACAAAATTATGATCTTTTCTTTCTTTTAGTAACTTTTTAATTTAATATATTATTTTCCATACGAATCATTTGTTTTTATTTAATGCTTATACTTTAAAAGAGTGAAATAGTTTGGAGAGAATTATTTTAAATTATCAACAAGGTTAGTGGCGTGTATTAGTGGGTGTGAATATCTATCTTGGTTGTAATCTAAATTTAATTTTAGATTCATAGATAAATAAATAAGAGTCAAATACCGGTTGGGATCCAACTCGTGACTGTGGTGTTGAATTGCCTTTTCACTAAATAATGAAACCATGAGGCTACCAACTCTTTCGATACTATTATGATTGTTAATTTGGTTGTCAATTTGAAAAATCCTTCACTTTCTTGAAATTTAAATGACCATGTCATCAGCTTCTTAATCATAATGTCAATCAATATATCTATTTATACCAATTTGTTCCCTCTTTTTTCCTTCTTTTTTCAGAATTCAAACCTTGCAATTTTGTACTAGAGGTTACCAACATTAAGTTGTTTGAGGAGATTACTCCATAATCAATTGTTTCAAATCAAGCCTATTTAATTTTGGAGTTTATATGATTTGAGACACTGAAAATAAAGGTATATATTAATAATGTAGGTAGTAACTATAAATTCTTGTTTTAATCATGATCATATGCATATGTATCTTTAAGAACACTTAAATTTGGATGTATTAATTATGATTCATCGAGTATTCTTTTTCAATTCGAATGTTACTTGCTCATCTACTTTTGCTTTGGTTCGTTTGCAACCACATCTTAGTGGAGCGATTATGCTTGATACTATTTCTAACGTTCTAGACTCGATATAGGATAAGGATTTAGAATTTGAAATAAATCCTCTCATATTCAAATGTAGTTACGGTTTATACATGATTCTTTGGTAAAATATTTAGTTTTTATGATTAACTTTTATTAGAGTTATTAATGGCTCTATTGTGCCAAAGATCGAAAGTGGACATTAAATGGGATTCTAGGTTAACTATCTATCATTAGGATAATTTATACACTTCAATGGCATATATTTATTATATGCATGCATGTTTAAAAAATATAAATAAGCATGGTTCAATAATGTATCTTCCTTCTATTATTTAAGTAATTATAAATTGTTTGGTCTTATGAAATTAATATTATACCTACCACCTAATTAAAATAACAATTTTTTTTGAATTATTAGAATTTTATTTTGATTTATTTTGATTTTGGTGAAATAGCGACAACTAACAAAAGAAATGACCAAATGCTACACTAGTCTTGGTTGTATTGGGTATACTCATGCCAACTAATCACAAATCTAATCATGTGATCTTCTTTATTGTTGTATTGACTTTTACAAAAAGTTAGGTAAATTATAATATTAAATTGTGGTTTTTTTTTCTTTTTTATTAAAAAGATTCATGTTTCCTTTGGTAGAAATTTAATTAAGCACGAAAATCACTTGTTTGATCATGAAAATTGATATTTAGCTCTCATTTATTTAAGAGTATTAGTGTCTTCTATATGGAGTTTGTGGTTAGAGATGTTCATTTTTTCTGCGGACCAGATATTCGTGGGGATCGTCTCTAACAAGGCGAAGAATCCTCGTTTAGGTGAGAAAAGGGGTTGGGGACGGGAAAAAAAAAATCCCCGTTGGCTAAATGGGATCGGAGATGAGGAATGTATTCCCTATCCTTGATCCCTATCCCATTTACAATTTTTGTAAATTAATATATTTTACTCTTTAATTTTTAGATAAAAAACTATTGATGGTTAAAT
>JBBMKA010000026.1:11639202-11650920 GCA_037833695.1 Sechiopsis laciniata | reverse complement strand
ATATTTCAAAATTAGAGGTCAGTTTTCTACTAAAATAATTATTATACTAAAATTATATTACAAATCATTTATGAATATTTTGAATAAAGCCAGACTTTATAATGTGATACGGTGTTTTTACTGGTGTGGGGTGTCTGAAAACACATAGGAGGCATTTGAGGTAAGAAGCGCGGGCTAACTTCCGTGATCATAAATATATTTTCGCTATATTTGGTGTTTTTCGCTCCGTTTATATTTTATATTTATTTTATTTTTTTAACACATATATACGTATTTTCTTACTAAATTCAATATATAATTGAAAATTAATAAATAGTTTAAAATTATAAGTTAAGTATTATTTTAAGAAGGATTAAAAGATTGAATAAAAGAACAAAAAAATTTAAATGAGGAAAATTCTTTGTGATGAATTCAATGCCCACAGATTCTCTGTAGGAAAACCTCGCTTCCATTCCTGCAAAATTTAATGCAGGAATAATAATTAAAAAGAGTGATAGGAATGGAGACGGTAAATCTATCACGTAACTTGTACATAGAGAGAATGACTACTCTCAAACAAGATGAGAGTCAAATATCGATTTCCAGGATCAAACTCGTGATCGTGAAGTTGAAATGGATTACCACCAATCAAGATAACCAACGCATCACCAACCTATTGGATATGAGGTTAATGTTTCTCTCACGCCTAAACAACAACAACAATAATAATAAATGAACCGCAACTATGTATTATTAGTAAAAATATAAAAAAGTTCATGCGTTTCATAGTTTCAATTAATACATTAGTTAAGTTTCAATCAGTGCACATTTTCAATCAATGTCACAATGTCATGACAGTTTATAATCAGTATAGTATTCAATCAATGTTCATAGAAATAGTTTTAATTGTGGAGTAGATAGTTTTCAATTAAGAGAGAATTATAATATGCAAAAAAACTTCTAAAATTCTTCTAAAAACAAAAAATTATCGCAATTATTGATTATGAGAAAGAGATATGAATGCAATTATTGATTGAATGGTAAGGATGTGTGATATATAAAAATATTGTTTGCAAATATAAATTTGTTGGAAAATAAGATTTTGATTAAAATAATATAAATTTAGGAGGAATATATGAATGGAGCGTAACTAGAGATATCCATTTTCCCCGGGGTTGAGTCCCCGCAGGGACCCGCCCCTAATGGGACGGGGAATCCCAGGTTAGGCTAGGAACAGGGTGAAAAATTCCCCGTCCCTGATTCCTCGATTTCCTCCCTGTTTACCTTTTTAAAAAAAAAAAAAAAAAAAAAATTCTATACTTTACCCCTTTAATTTTCAAATTAAAATATATTTATTGATGAAATTATCTATTCATATGAATATTTTTCTTTAATAATTAATATTACAGTTGAAATTTATAGATATTTTCTAAGAAAATTTAATTATTTAAAAGTATTGTCCAAAAAAATATTTAAAAAATGTAAAAAAAAAAAAAGAAAAAATTCCCATAGGGAATCCCAGCCCCGATCCCCGAGAAAAAAATGGGGATTTTTTCAGGGACGGGAATTAAATTAGGTGGCGGGGAAGCCATTCCCCGACCCCGCCCCTCCCTGTGGACATCTCTATACATAACTATATCCAAATGAGAGAAATCTTAAAGATGTGCAAATTTTGATTAAAAACAACTAAAAGTTATTAATATTGACAACATATTACCTAGAAGATGTACAACTCTTTTTTAAAAAAAAATGTGCATTCTTTTCTAACGATTTAAAATATAAATTTATTCAAGAGTAGTAGTACCTTCTTTGTACCGAATGGGCCAGTGACGCAATAATTTTATTGTTTCATTGTAAATCAGTTCAACACTATGGTTATAAGTTCGATACCAAAAATCGGTATTTGACTCTCATTTATTTGAGAGGAGTGATACCTCTATGTAGGGTTTGTTATCCCCTCATATGTACTCAAAAAAAGAAAAAAAAAAGTAATAAATTTGTAGGTTTTTGGTTCTCCCAACTTGTACTAAAAAAAAAAAAATTAAAATATAAAAATTCTAAATTTTAACATGTATGGACTAGAGCAATCTTAGACTCCCTAAAAAAGTACCGAATGAGTCAGTGACCTAATGATTTCATTGTTTGGTTGTAAACCAGTTCAACACCAGCGTCACATATTGGATCCCGAGAATCGATATTTGTCCCTCATCCCCAATATGCACTCAAAAAAAAAAAAAAAAACTCCTTGAAAAAGCAATCTTCCCTTTTGAAAATAGTCGAAGACAGAATAGGTGTCCAATTTTAAATTTTGATCAGAACCCGAGTGTTACAAAACTAAAAAGCTAGATATCCAAACTATTTTAAAATAATAACCATCATGGAGTGACTCAATTGGTTATAGAGGGCCTTGAAGTGCATATGGTGATGGGTTCAATCTATGGTGACCACCTACCTAGGAATTAATTTTCTAATGTTGTAGGGTCAGACGGTATGTCCCGTGACATTAGTTGAGGTGCGCAAAAGCTGGCCCGAACAGTCATGGATATAAAAAAAAAAAAACTATTTAAAAATAATTAGTTTTTGGAGAGAGTTTGCCATAATTCCTTTTGGTTAACATATGATTAGACTAGATAAAAATTAATTGCCACTTTCTTTCATATATATATATATATATATATATATAATAAGGATTGATAATTTATGTTATCGAGAGCGTCAATGACATTGGTAATAATTTAGTTCAACACTGCAATCGCAATTAAAAATTCGATCATTTTTAAGTATTTGATTTTCATTTATTTATGTTTGTGATTATTTTTAGACCTTTTTTTGTAAATAGACTATATTTGAAAAGTATTTGTAAATATAGGTTGCTGGAAAAATATTAGCAAAAATATAATTTCGTTAATTATATTATTAAATCAATAAATAACCAATTACAATAAAACCCTTCTATTATTGTTTTTTCATGTCTGAAGCAATTTTCAAAATAGGAAAATTTTTCCCATTTCATACCCACTAGGCCCAAATTTTGGGGCATTAATTAGGAGAAATCGTCAACTCCCCAACTTCCATACTCACTAACCCCTAAAATTGTGTTGCTATTATTACCAAATTCCTGCCAAAATAGAAATTGCTATTTTTTTTTCGTTTTATTTTCAATTTGTCTTGTTTATTTTCTTTCGCCTTTTCATCTTCTTCTTCAATTCTTGACATCGTCTGGTTCATCCGAGAATCTGGATGTCGTTTCCACACCTTTCAAGTATTGACGATCGGAACTCGAAACATGGTGCACGTACAAAAAGAAGACCTTCCTACTGTATGTTTACAGTTTTGTTTAGTTTTAGAGTTTTTTTACAGTAGATTTGTAGAGGACATACACATAAGACTTTTCTATTTGATGGAGGACACGCACTTACGGTACGAGTATATATCCGTTTGTTATTTCATTTTAATCCCGAATGTTGTTATTAATCATTAGTTCTGTTAGTTTTAGGGTTTACTAATTCGTTTTTCGAATTAAAGACAACGAGATTTTCCCGTGCTTTATGTTGGGAAGACGAACAATCACGGACGTTGGGGGTCAAATCGTTATGCAGTCTTAAAACACTATAGGAGAAATAGGGCTAGGGAATTTTGTACTGTATGGAAATACCGTAGAAGTCGTGGTTGAGGCAAATACTGAATGAGTGATGACAACACCATGTTCAATCATGGTACCTATCGGGTATGATTTTAAGGTATGAAAATATGTGGCATTAATATACGGGAATGAATATACTATATTCTGAGATGATTGAACTGTGGATAATTAGGTAATGATTTCGGTTAGTATGGTGTATGATATATGCTTTTGTAGCTGCTATTGAAGGAGGAAATGGAGAAACGCATGCTGGGAATGAACAAGGCAAAGGCGCGACTGAGGTAATACTGTAATTTTTATACGGTACATTTATTCATATACTCATGCTGACCATTGGTTAGATGTTAGGTCAAACACGAGGATGTAGATACAAGTTGTAATGCATCTAATTCACTATTGTATATTGATGCAGTATAATACAGTATTGTTTATACCGTGTATTAGTATATTATGAATTATACTGGTTGTAATATACTAATTTTATATGCGTTGTCTATATAGTTGAAAGGAAATAGACTGTTTTTTCATATACAATATGCAAAATGGCAGATATGAAGAAAAGACAATGAAAGATCATGTTGTTTCCTTTCATGTCTAAGCTAGGGTCGGCTGAAGAAAAAAGGCGAAGAATGAAGAAGAAAAATGAAATATGCAATTTCTTGATCCTTTGAATTTTCAATTAATGTCCTATCTTTAGAGTTAGTATAGTTTGTTGTATGTTTTTTTTTAGATGTTTTTTTTTGTGATCGTATGGATATGGAAATTCGTGAACTTTGAAATTTTGCAAGATGTTTAATTTTATATTTACTGTTTGATAATACACATCTTTATATTAAGCCTTTTACGGATTATGAGTATCACATTCATAACTCGAACAATACTGTCTTGAAATTATCGTATAATGAAAGTGTATTATGGAAATATTAGAACATTATACATTTAAAAAGTAATGAATACTATAGGAGTTGGAAGATGGATTGGATGTGAATAGAATCAACGGTAAACCTTAAAGGCACTGTATAAATTATACAGTATATATCATGTAATATGTGAATGTATATTCAATATTACTAAGATGTACAAACAATATTGCACTGATGTATATTTGGTACAATACACATGTGTAAACAACACGGTATTACATATTTAAAAATTAATGAATACAATATGAGTTGGAAAATGGATTAGATAAGAATATAACCGTAGGGTAAACATTAGAAGTATTATATAAATTATACAGTATATATCATGTAATATGTGAGCGATTATAGTATTTTGTATATTATACAGTATTATAAATGTATGTAACCAAAACAATATAGCATTACATGGCTGACTACAGTGTTAACGGTATTATGGAAACTGTGGCCGTAAATATTACTGTATAAAATATGAGTATGGAAGATGGATTTGATTTGAATAGAATGCACATTAATGGTATTAGGTTTTAGGGTATTAAAAAAATGAAAGAGAATAAAGACACAAACCATACGGTACCTCTAAGACATATCAGATCAGGATGACGAGAAAATACATACTAAAAACTTATGGAAAGTTTGACTATAATATTAATAATAGAATGCACATTAATAATATTAGGTTTTATGGTATAAATTTCATAATTATACAAAGTTTGACTATAACATTAATAATTTAAAATGAATGCAATAAATATATATGAGGAATAAAGATGTGAGATAAATACAAAAAAAAATTAAAATCTCATAACATTAAAAGTTTTGACATTTAAATATGGTATGTATTAAAAAGATAGAAAATATGAAAAATGGATTTTGAATTCGAAAATGAAGCAAATGTAGAAAGGGCAAACTGATATTAAGGAAAAAAAAATTGAATTTCGAATTTTTTTAAAAAAATTAACTTTGTAAAAAAAAAACTTGGGCGTCTATATTTACAAATACTTCTCGAAAGTTGTCTATTTATTACCATTTCCCTTATTTTTAACAGAATCTTGTTCTATTTATTTTAGAAAAAAATTTCATGGGCTATCAGCGCTACCGATTGAATTGATTGAAGGATTGTGGATATTTTGTGAGAATCGATCCAATTTTTTTTTTATTATATATGAAATGTTATAAAAAAAAAATTTGTTACTCATAAATTTTATTTTGCTACAATGAAATATCCCCCAAGTAAATATCATAATGGATGCTATTTAGGCAATTTTCTTAGTTTTTTTTCTTTCTATTACATTAAATTTTATATTAAAAAAACAACGCAACATATTACTTTTTGTGCTTTTAAAGGAAGAACAGAAAAGAAGAAGAAGAATAAATCATTTAGACGCCCAACTAAAAATAATAATAATCATTACAACAAAAGAAAACAAGTCATATACTGTCGAGAATAAAAAAATACGTCATATATTTTTATTTTAGAGTAAGTAAGTTCATCCATCCGATTTTCCCAAAAAAAAAAAAAAAAAAAAAAAAAATTCATCTATCCAAATATTTCTCAATTCACAAATAAAAATCATAAATTCAAAATCCTCCTTCCATATTTATTGTTCTGAAAAAATAGTCTCTATATTCACTTAAATAAAATGAAAATAAAATTATAAAATATATATATACACACAAAATCTTTAGTTTTAGAAAATTAAAATAAAATCCAACCAAAAAAATATACAAATATTTAAGCGAAATACACAAACTCAGCCATCAAATTAAATGAAAACCTAGTTTGAACAATCAAACCACTGAAAAAACAGCCATAAGTATCCACCATAATTAGATATAACAATACCTTACAAAAATAACAATACCTTACAAAAATAGGGTAGGAGAATGTTGAAAGTTAAACAAACTAAAGTTTATGATTGAAATTGATTTTGAGTAAAATTTAAAATTAAATTTCATTAAGAGGATCATAAATTTCTCTTAAAACTGAATAGAAATAAGAAAAATATTTTAGAAAAAAAATTAAAGTATAACAAAAACTCATTCAATCAAAGTTATCTAAATTAAATTTTATAATTGACATAGAGACATTAAAACTTGCAACAAAAAATTTCCAAATAAAAAAACCAAATTTCAAACCAGCATTATACCTAACCTTCATGATGAAAAAATAATAATAATAATAATAATAATTGATTATTATTCCCAACCGAAAAATATTCAACTACACTGCAAAAATTTCCATGATACATTGAACGAAGAGAAAAACAAATAAATAATAATAATTACGCCGAATCGTCGGCAGCGGCGACACGGTGGTCCTCCGGCGGAACCTGCGACGGCGATAGGGCCAAGAACACAAGCAACGACATAATCAGCACCGGAATAAACAAGAGTAGCGCCGGCGGCGGCGGCAACGGCGGCAGCACAAGCGGCAATACCAAAAGAACCACCGCCACAACAATCAACATTGCCACCGATCTGAAACTAAAAAACGCCATCACCACCAAACTCCGCCGCCGTCACATCCGCCGTAAGCTCAATTTTGACGTCACCCAATTGCATATCGTTGGTAAAGTCGTCAACTTTAAATCCCCAACAAAAAACCCACAAAAAAAAATACAATTTTTTTTAAGGGCAGGGTTTTGATTTTACGGTCAGGAGAGAGAAAGTGAGGAGAGAGAGAGAGACAGGGTGGGTTAAGGACTGCAGAGATGGGGGAGGTAATAAAGGGAAGGGGAAAAGGGAAACCGGCTGAAGAGGTAAACGGTCAGATCAGTCTAGTCCTTGTAATTTAGGCATGCTCTTTTTGTCCCATGTCTTGGTTCAACCAACCAGAACATACATGAATTTGTAATTATGGATAATGCCTTTTTTGGGTTACATCCTATAAAGCTATTTCAATATTTACACTTGTACCCTTCTCTTTCTCAAAGTTGTGTCATAAGTTTCTGGCTTTGGTTACTCTCTTTGGTTGTTGTAACTCTTTAGTTTACAATTGTGTGTGTCTATTATTTGGTGTGATGTACTTTGAAAAATATTTTAATAAGTTCATCCAATTAAAGGTTACCTACATTTTATAGGAAAGTAGAAGCATACATGGTTTGAGTTGGATTGGATTAAGATAAATTTTTTTTTTAATCTAACTCAACCCTAATTATTAGAGCAATCCAACCTAATCCATATATTTTGGGGTTGTTGGATTGGATTAGAACACCAGTGTGTGCCAAAAAATAAAGTAAGAGAGCACCGGGAAGAACAAAATAGCTTAAGAGTTCAGGAATAGCTTATGGTCTCCTCTTTGTTTTGGCTTTATATTCAAAGGCTTTCCGTAATTGCTTCCCATCATTAACTCTCCGTTTAGTGGATAAATGGTGGGAACACGACTCTCACCCCCACTGACAAGGTAGTGCATGGTAACTACTCACATACGACACATTGCAAGGATCGAAGGGGATTGACTTGGCCATTAGGATCCTAGACTGGCTTTACTTAACCCCCCAAGCCTGACCCATCCTAGTTGGATGAGGCCTGAGTCAAACTCTATTGTACTTTGCTTAACTTACCTTGTTTATGGGTCAGGCTTTCCCCTAACAACTGTCTAGGGGTTGGATTTTGTCCAACTCACTTTTCTTAGAGGTTGGACTTTGCTCTACCTACCTTGCCTAAGGGTTGGGCTTCGCTTGACCCATCTTATCTAGGGGTCGAGCTTTGTCCTACCCACCTTACTTAAGGGTCGGACTTTTTTAAATAGGTCTCACTGCTTGCATGAATTTCATCCATAAAATTAGGTGATACCTTAATTTTTATTCATAAATGTTTGATATTGATATATTATTAATGGTAGCAAGAATAATAATAATAATAATTTTATTTTTTATTTTTTAAAAATGAATATGAATATAATAAGAAGAATAATAATAATAATAGAAACAAGCCTAATTATATAATTATAATAAATGAAAAGAAAATTATTTTTTAATTTTTAATATTTTTAATCCCATCAACATTATTTTAAATATTTTATTAGGATTTCATTTTAGAGTAGCAAATCAAATAAAATTTTCTATTATGAAGTAAAATTCGGCAAACCAAATACCGCAATCTACATACGGTACTAGATTTTGGGAAATTGAGATTTAAACATGCAAACCAAACAAGACCTTAACATTTATAAGATAAATGAGGTACTTCACATATTACCCATTAATTTTAATATAAAACTTGATGGTGTCTAATAATTTTTTAGTTCTTACCTGGTAGAAAACATGGCGTAATGACTTTTTTTTTTGTGTGACCGTGAAGTGGAAATAGATTAACACCAAACCAGAGAATCAATCGCGCCACTGACCCATTCGGTATTGAATTATTTAGTATGTAAACGAAATTTTATTTTTAAGTTATTGGATTTACTTAATTCAATGAACATAAGATCAATTGCCAGATTTGTTTCTTTAATTGTTCTTTACATCTTATAATTAATCTCATTAGTAAAATTTATTTTGTTGTAAAAAAAATAGTTAAATTGTTTTATCATCATTTTTATGTTTTTAACTGGTGTAGATTTATAATTTAAAAGTTTTAAATTAAAAATGCAGAATTTCATTTAAAAAAATACAAACTCAATAAATATTGTGATTTATATTATGCTCATTTTTTAAAAAAACCATATTAAGCTCATCTAACTCTTTTAAATATGAAATTGTAAAAGAATAATTATATACCAAATTTAAAGTCGTTCCAGTTGAAGATTCCACATTAATAAAATAAGATATCTTCTAACATTTTTAAAATAGCTAAATTACTTCTCTCTTTTTATCAATTAATTTAAGTTGACTGTTCATATTATTTAATATCTTTATCAGAACTCATAAAATCTAAGCCAGTATTAAATCTAATTTAAAGTTAATGAATTAAAAAATAATATCTAAGTATATTAAAGATTCCACGTTATTAATGAAGTTGAGATATCTCCTTCCTATGTATTTATCATAAACATTTGGACATTGAATTGGTATTTGATGATTGCATTTTGTTTTCTTTCTCAAATTCTCTCTCTCCTTTTTTTTTTCCATCTTTTTATTGGAGGATGAATCTAGAAGAAAATTTTCTTTTGAGGATGGAAAATTGGAAAAAGTGAGATTTATCTACTACATCCACACAAAAATGTTAATATGCTTTCTTTTTTTTTTTTTTTTTTTTCATTTCTCTTTACTTTTGCAAAGACAAGATTTGAACGGGTGTGATTCAACCTTATTAGTTGTACTCATATAAACGATATATATTTACTTATTTGTGAATCACATATTTAAATTTCTTTATTTAAATATTTTAATCATGGTAGAATTTGAGTTAGGTTATCTCTAACTTAACATTTATTGATTGTATCATTGAGCAAATTTGTATACTCTTCTTTAATGTTAATGGTTGTGACAATACAAATATATATATATATATATATATATTTTTTTTTTCTGAGTTAAAATAGTAGATGTAAGATTAAATTGATGTGTATTTTCTTGCTTAGTGTTCAACTTCATATATTAAAAAAGATATTTCATTTTACCATTAGTATGTTAAGTTTTGGTTTGGTTTGCGCAATAATGTTGAAGTTTGGATTCAAATACAATCAACACTATACTATTTCAATCCACATCTCCATAAAATTCTCAAGCAATGATTGTTCGCATGAATCAGATTCCATGCCAAGAGTTATTTCTTATTCTTTTTTTTTTTTTATAAAAAAATTGTAAATAAATAATTGTATTTTAAAATTCCAATCAATATTAAATATCTACCATGAAACTTTGTTTAAGCGGTTAAATCAACCTAAAAAATTTAAACATCTTAAATGAAGTAAAACCAAAAAGTTACATATTAAGTCATTCCATTATCCATAAAATGGTTCAATATATTTAAAGTTTAAAATTTAGGATGTATATATATATAAAATTGTATCTATAATTTTAAAAAATAGAAATAAATACGTAAGAAACGGGTGCATTTCACTATCTTTGTCATCAGGTGAATTTTTTTAGTTCAAATCAGGAACCACAAACTTTCATAAATATATACACGACTTGAATTAGATTTCAACCAATTAATCGAATCAGCATGCCATCAATTTTTCAATAAAAAAAGACATTCTTAAATACTATTCACTAGTAGACTGATCATTAAAAAGACATTTGACTGAAAAAAAAAAAAACAATGACCATACATATAACCAAAAGGATTAGTGACCTAGTAGTATTTAGTTCAACATCACGATTACAGATTTAATCCTAAAAATTGATATATACCTTTCATATTATTTTAAAACAATAGTGTTCTCTATGTAGAGTTTGTTGTTTTAGATCGGCAAATCCTTTACAGAGCCAATTATGAAGTAAAGTTTATGAATGGTTAGTTCTAATCTATCTATTATTAAAAAACATATATAATTTAATAAACAAAAAAATAAAAAATAAAATGATTATAAAAAAGAAACTAAAAAAATAAAAATAGAAGTACTGTTCTGGGGACATAGATATTTAAATGATTGTACTTAGCACTGAAATGGAGTCCCCTCCATTTCAATACTATACCACCAACAATCTTACTGCTTACTGTGATGCTGAAACGACGTGTCGGAATATATTGAAAAGACAAAAATGTGAAGAGAAAACTTTTTAGTTAAAACGATGTGCACATTGTTTGATGTCTTGTCACAAATCAAGCCTTGCCCCTAGAGAACTTCACGAGGGAGTGGCAAAAACTTTTTTCTCTCTAATCTTAATTTTTGGTGGTGTTTTGTTGAAGAGTCGGTTTGAAGAATTATTTTGAAGACTTATTTTTAGCGGTTTAAAAATTGAAATTTTTGTAATAGTTCGTTTGGATGTTTTTTTTTTTTTTTTTTTTGTAAAAGAGTTAGAGACAATAACTTGTGTTGGATGTGTATTTGAAATGAAGAATTATTTTTGTTGGGAAAAACCTTCCCTTCTACTGCAGGAATAAACAGAAAAATATTGAGAAATTAAAAGGAAACAACAAAATAGAAAACACAAGGATTTATGTCGAAAAACTCCAAACTGGTAAAACCCAACAATTTTTGTAATAGTTCTTCCTAATATTTTGCCAAAACCCAACAATTTTGAGTAATTAAAAATGAATGACTCAAAATGAGTGATTAAAAAT
>JBBMKA010000026.1:11614041-11639102 GCA_037833695.1 Sechiopsis laciniata | reverse complement strand
AAAATTGACTTTTTTTCTCTCTCTCTTCAATTTTTCATTTTTCCTCTTTCTTTCTCTTCTCGCTATCTTTGTTGGGTATCTCTTTTTATTTTTTGTAAATGATTTTTTTTTTTTATTAAACCTGAATGAATATTTTTTTTATTGCATATAATCAAACCCATGTATTAATTTTTTTTTTTTTTTTAAAACCATGTAAATCTTAGCTAAAAAAAAAAATAAAACCAAATATAATCTAAGATCTCATTTGATAATTATTTCATTTTTTGTTTTTGATTTTCTTTTTTTGTTTTTAATTTTTTAAAAATAGATTTATTTGATAATCACTTTTGTTTTTTGTTTTTAAATTTTTAAAAACATTTTTAAAATAATAAAATAATTCTAAGAACTAAAAAAAATTAAGCTTTAAAAATTGTTTTTGTTTATTTTTGAAAAAAATACTAAAAAAGTGATAAACACGTCACTAATAAAGTTCAAACCCCCAAATGTGAGATTTATTAGATCAATATATTTAAAATAGTTTTATTTTATTTCATTAAATATTGAAAACAATAAATTTTGATTTATCAAACATATTTTTGGGTTTTAATTTTTAAAAATCAAAACAGTAAACAAAATGTATATTTTTGGGTTTTAATTTTTAAAAATCAAAACAGTTAACAAAATGTATATTTTTATTTTTTATAATCAAAATCAAAATAATTATCAAATGGGCTTAAATTTTTCAAAATTCTTCCAAATTTTCTTAAAAAATCTGCACATTTTAACGATTTCTCTCTCTAGCGATAACGAAAAAAAAAATTCATTCAAGTTTTAAAGATTTCTCTCTCATTCCAAAAATAAATAAATAAAGATTTCTCATAACAAAAAAAAAAAACCATTCTGGTTTAATAAAAAAGATCATTCACAAAAAATAAAAAATAAAAACCCAACAAAAATAACGGGAAGAGAAAGAAAGAGGGAAAAAAAATTGAAGAGAGAGAGAAAAAAAAAAAGAAGTCAATTTTATTTAACATTTCTACCATTTACAATTTAGAAAGGAAAAAAAAAAAAAAAAAAAAGAACAAAACACAACAAACGCCGTTAACCATGAAAGTAGGGAGAATTCGTGGCCCAATGAACTAGTGACACGTGTGTGGCAGCAAAAAAACGAGAGCTGCCGTACCATCACCTAAATTTTACTAAAAAAAAAAGAAGTTATGCTAACTTTATTTTAGAAACCGCCAACAAAAGTAAAGTCCAATTAGCATTATACTGTTAACCCAAAATTCACGAGTTTAAATTTATCATCCAAAAATTGTTAGAAATTAAAGAAAGAAAAAAACTTCCAATTTTGAAACCACTTAGGTTTTGTGAAAGCTTAGGACCTGAATTAGAAAGCTAAAAAAGGATTTAAACTTAATTGGTGTATAAGCTGACTCAAAAATATAATATTTAAACATGTAACAAGTTAAATGAATATAAACCAAAGTTGAAAATGGTAATTTGCTAAGATAGTCCATAGAAAAGTTTGACAAAATGTAGAGCAGCCACAAGATTATTGCATTTTTCATTCAGCCCCCTTCCCTCTTTCTCCAACCTCCACTATCAATTATCCTTGTTTTTTAAGATAATTCAATCTATAGCCAATTCAATTGTTGAGTATTGACATTTGTCCTTTTTTCCTAATTCAGGGTAAAAGTTAGATTAGGGTTGGTTTTATAATAATAATAATAGGTCTTAATGCATGTTTATTAGATTTCTTTTGTGTTTGTCAGAACAAATGTCTTTAACTAGAAAAGCCATGATAAAGTCCCTCTAAAAAAAAATATTAATTGACCAATTGTTTTTAAATGGAAAATAAATGTGAAAGAAAAATCACTTAAAAATATGAAAAAGAAAAGTTATTATTATTATTATTATTTTAAATACTAAGAAATGATTATTTTCAAATAAACTTAAATTTACATTTTTCTCCGGTAGACATGTGGGGGTGAAAACTTGAAACTTCAACCTACAAAAATAATTAAATAATTTTACGATTAAACAAGTTTTATGGTAGCCAAAACTTAAAATATTTAGTTTATGGTGTAGAACGTATTGTACAGAAGAGAAATATTTACATTATGTCAGGACATGATATATAAAATAATGTCTATCTATGTGGTCCAATACGAGTCACAATTTATTTTTGTTCATTTTTTTTTTTTTTTTTATCTTTTGAATTTAAAATCAAATAGATTTTGGTTCATATTGAGCCACGTAAGTGGACATTATTTTATATATAATGTCCGAGTATGATGTAAATATTCCTCTTGTACAGAATAAAAGTCTCATGAATCGAAGTGGGTCAGGGGTGGGGTATCAAATGATAGGTTGGCAAGCCACTTAGGGCAACCCTAACTTTAATGGTCGGCTAGGCCACGGCTTGGTCCCCTTTCGAAGGCTGGCCAGGTCGAGCATTGGCTCTACCTAGTCGACTCCAAGGAGGGTCGGTTCAACCAATCGCACTTTCTAAAATTGGGTTGGTCTTTACTTTCGTCTTTCGAGAGTTGTCGCCGTTGGACTTTGATTTTTCCATTTGGACCATTTTTTGACTTTTTTAATTATACTAGGTTGAGTTCATTTAGTTATATCTTAGGGGTTTTTAATCACGATCAACACTGGTGTTAGCAAATCTTTACCCACAACTAACATTAATTATGTTTTATATTACATATTGATCTATATCTAATTGTGTTTTATCTTTTATAAAAAAAAGAAAATATTTATTCACTTGAATATCCGGATTGAACTAAAAAAAAGTTTCCACAAGAATTTATAGGTTCAAATTTCTCTATTAAAATATTATTGAATAAAAAAAGATTCATTAGATTTATATTTTGTGGACAGAACACAAAACACATGTTTATTTCTAAATTTGTTTTATAAAAAAAAGCATGTTTATTTACCTATATATTTCTTTGTTTCGATCTCATTGATCTCTTTGTTTAAAATATCAGTTAAAATTGAGAAAAAAAATAATGATTTGATAGTAATTTAATTTGAATGTTTTCCTTTTTTTGCTGAAAAATGAAGCTTATTTTCTAACAATATTATTAATTCTATAAATACTCGTGCTATTGTTTTAGATTTCTAAAGCATTTTTACCTAGTGAAAATCACATAAATGTAACTTTAAAAATAAAATGATGAAAGAAGGTTTTTTTTTTTTTTTTTTTTTTTTTTTTAAAAAAACAATAATTTGGAATTCAACCCCGTAGCTAATTAGTTACAGTGTGATAGATGATGTTACCTGAGTACTAGGCAACAATGTTTTAATTTTCATTAATAAATTATATTTTATATTCCTTGAATTTGACCATATATTAGAAGTTTGTAAAAAAATGTAAAACACTTAAAGCAGAACTTAATATAAGTATATAATATAATATTCATAAACATAATTATTAAAACAATAAAGTTAAAGAAAATCGTTATCAATTAAAAAACTTTTAGATTGAAAAGTATTCAAACCATGAACATCATACTACGAACATCATTGTTTAACTAAATTAATTGTAAAGTTAAGGTGAGAAAAATTTATTTTAATTTAATGACGAATATTGTAGGAGAAGATTATAATGAACAGTTCAAAGGCAGCTATCTATCGTTCATAATTAAAGTAGTACATTAAATAATTGAATGGTTCACTTTTTTTTTTTTGTTTTTTGAGAAGAGAATGGTTCCCTTTTAAATCATGTGGAAATAAGGAAATAAAAGAATATTTCTTGATATTTGTTTATTTTTGTCTTCACCTAACATTAATTATAACTATTAAATTATTTGTCATTATCTTTTATTTGGAAGTTCTAATTCATGAACCAAGCAAGATTTCCATCCCTAAAGGAAAACAGTAATAGGGTGCAATCATTTTTCTTTTTCTTATGAAAATTGACGAATAAATAAGCAACAAAGGAGTAATCATGGTAGGAAAAATAATAACATTAAATTTTAAACCTTTTGTTTTGTTTTTTTTGAGAAGCCATTTTAAATCTTTTGTTTTGTGTAGGTATATAAGGCAAGTTTTATTATAAATATATAATGCAAGTATTACTATAAATATGAAAATCGCATGAGAGCATGCTAATATAATTTTGATAATATATTTTAAAGAAAAGAAATACAAATAAATATAATATAATTTATAAAATAGTCATATAAGTTAAATGAATGAGTTGGTTGATGATGTTAACTATAATTCTTAATTTAAAAGATTATTCAGGTTCGAGTGAAAAAGGAGTAAATTAAAACGTTAATGGAAAATTTAAAAATGATTAAATAATTAAATACCACAATAAAAATGTAATTATTAAAAAATTAAAAAAAAACATGTTAAATTAAATTTAAAAAAAAAAAAAAAAAAAAATACCTTCTCAACTCTTCGCTTTCTATCCCATCCCATCCTCCTTCTCTCTTTCCTCCGCCCCAAACATGAAATTTAATCATTTTCCATCCTTTTCCGATCCATCTTGCCCTAAGGATGTCGATCGCTAGTATCTCATATTGCATTCTCAAAAGAGTGATACAACTTTAGTATCTCACACTGCACTTTCAAAGGAGTGAAACATTGGTTAGAACTCATAAATATCTCTTAAAAACAATAAAACACCACAAACAACGTCCCACACAACAATCTAAAAAGATTATAACACAATTCGAAACTCACCTTGGTTTCCTAAAGATTCATACAATAAATAAGAATGTATGAGGAGTAGAAACGTAGCTACTTACCTCTAAATTCGGGTTGACGCCCAACCTTGACTGAACTACGATTGACAAACAATATTGATCTTCTTTGGCCCAATGACCATGCAAGGTCTAGTTAACAACATAAATTGCTTCTCCCTCACCAGTCAGTAGTGATGTATATATGTCATACATAGAGAGAATAACTAATATTCTTCTGAACTTACTCACAGCCTACCACATAATATAGCCCTAAAGCACTTCATGCCACACTTTAACTCACTACTTGAGTCGAAACTAAGCCACCACAACTAAACTCCACTTTAATATTAGAAGGTGCCTTTGGACAGCACTATCGCTTCTATGCCAATTTTAAAAATCTATCATTTTCATACTCCAGTTAAGCTCATCTCACGACATATCAAATATCCTTTAAAACTCATGCTTTCACATATGGTGTGACCTATTACACTCCAACAGTTTCCTACAACATTTTTATACGATTCCTAAGAAAAGATCACATTTGATTTCTTTCTTGATTCACTCTACCACACAGGGTGCGATCTTATGGAAATGCAAATGATGGTTTTGGGATCTCACTCACACTATTCCCAACCATACACTTGCATGAACCACTCTAAGAGAAATAGGTGGCAATGCACATACTACTCTCAGTCTATAGGAGTGAACTAGTCACACTTACAAAGTAATCTACTACATACTTACACGACTCATCTCATGGAAATAGTTGGTGTTCCCTTACACGTACGTGCAACACAATATCTAGAGAGTGACCCTAACACACTCATATTGTCTTCAGCTACATCGCCTCACGATCACCTTTCAAGGAACATCTGACGTCTTTTTCAATGCCCATGCAATATACTATCTTAGAGAGTGAGATTTACTTACTCTCACTACTTCCAACTACATCACTATATGAACTCATGTTAGAATAACAACTAGACAATCATACAATATGCTAACTTAACTGATATCACCCTTGAAACTTTTCTGATGTAATGACCATATCATGGTAGGAGGTATAATCTATTAGGAATCATCTACACATCAAATATAACTGGTGAGGCACGAGTCCACCACTATTTTCATGTAGTGCGGCATAACTCACGACCATCAACTCATATATGACATGCTATCTTGCAAAGTACGACCTTATAGCTTCTCTACAACATCACACTACCACACTAGAAGGTGTGGCCTCCAATTAGTAGGGAACAACTCTACATCCAAAACAACCATAAAATGTCATTCAAATGCCACAAAAGCATATCAGGTAATACAATATAAGCCATAAGATTTTATCAAGGAGTACGTAGACTCATGCTCCTATGAGCTATCAAGAGGACAATGCCTAAAGACCAAAAACACCCTATGGAGTCTTATGACCCATTTAGGCAATCTGGATAGCCAATACTAGGGAGAGTATCCTAGGGAGTTGAACAGTCTAGCGATTTTAAAGACCCGTAGTGAGTTTATGTCATGCCATCGTCCACTATGGGATATCACCCACATATCTCAAAACCATAGCAAGACCCATAGGATACTATCAAATGAATTTTATGCGGTAGAGCTAACCGGTCGGCCTTTCATTCCCTTGACACTATTGTAGGAAGGATATTACCCCTCGTCTTGCACCCGATTAGTAGCCTCTATCTAACGCCCATGTTCTGGCCACATCTGTCCTAAACATCAGTTCGTACAATCAACTCATAAGGCCCCCTATGAGACAACATACAGGTTCCCTATAGAATAACATCTCTTAGGTCTCTCATGGGACGTTCGTGTTAGGCTAGTTCACCATGTAACATCCTGGCCTAGCAAAAAACAACATAACAATGCAACGAGGTTAGGCTGGTTAACAATGGAACATTCTAGCCTAACACAATAACAAATATTGGGTCGGGTGTGCTAGACTAGTTCACCATGGAACATCGTGGCCTAACACGCATCTACAAAAATTCAAGCATAGCGAGACAACATGGAGAAAGTCCATACCTACATATTCAACCAATTCAAAGTATCAATCAATAGTACAACACAATGAACATGCATGTTATAGAATCACACAAGTTCCACATGGAACGCTAAAACTTAAACTACACCTTATCAAGCAGGAAAGGATCGACTATGCACGCTGGTTTTGGGGCTTTGAAACAGGCTCGAGTGCTGACTCGGGAACATCTAACGACCATCTGGTTTAGAATGAAGGCTTAAGAGGCGCGATTACTTCAAAAAAAGGCCTGTCATGGATGAATGGCAATGTTAGGCTTGAGCGAGGACCAGATGGAGGCTGCATGCTCATCACCAACAACGCTAGGCTCAGGCGAAGGCACGACTGCTTCTACTTGAGAACGCATCTTCTTAGAAGACGTGATTCTGGTTGGCAGTGACTGATTAACTTAATCAATATGAAGGCATTTTCTCAGCAGACATCTTCACAGCGTTGTGGCTGAGAAATTCTTACTTTCTAATACGACTTTAAAAGTGATTCCAGCAGCTTCGGTGCTTGATTTTTTGTGCAAACAACAGGAAACTTAAATATGTAAGCTTTGGTTAGAATTTCAAGATGCTGGGCACAGATTCTGAGAGAGAGTTGAGAAGAAGAAAAGCAAGTATGAACACAAATGACAAAATAAGAGGCAAAAATGGTCCTATTTATATGAAATCCAGATTTATTAATTAGAAAAATGGCACTAGAATTTAATTTACTTAATTGCCCCTCTTAAAGCAAAAGACAATTTTATCCCCCTCTAGGTGAGGCTCCTAGAGTCTGTTCAAGGTCAATCAAATAATTTAAAACCCTGTAGAAGTCTTGTGAAACCCAAAAGTCAATTACAACCAAGAAGGAAAGTTCGAGTTGTTACCTATTGATTGCAAATATGAAAATTATAGATTTCAATGAATTATGCATGAATAGATTTTAATCAATGTCATTGATTGGCTTCAATCAGTGTCAGTGGTTGACTTCAATCAATGACACTAATTGTAAATCTGCTAAATATGGAATTAGCTCATCTCATCGTGCATAGATTGGTTTATCAGTGACACTAATTGAAGTCTATTGATGACATTGATTGAAGTCAATCGGTAACATTTATTGAAGTCAATCTGTGACATTGATTGAACTCAATTGATAGCCCTCAAATAGAGCATAAATTATGCATCTAACTTAAGCATTTTTTAGAATTTTTGTGAGCAAGTTAATATTGAATAAAGCTAAAATGTGGACAAAAAGGTAGAATTCATACGTATCCATACATCCGCAATAAGAGATACGACACGCACTGATTCAACGTTCTTTTTCACATGAATAGGAATTCAAAGATACTTCTGCATTTGGACTGCAACGACCAGAAAAATCAAGAGTAGCAGCATCGTTACGCATCAAAGGAATAGTCGTGCGAGGGGAAATCAAATCACCGCGAAAATCCAGAAAAATTAAATCACTGCGGAAATCCAAGCGAATCAATTAGCAATGATTCAGGCAATAATAAAGAAATTCCATAACCATCCAAACATGCCAGCCAAGCAAACTGGTCCTATAAAAGGAAACGAAGAAACTCAAGAAAAGACGTCGATGGATCGGAGGGTCAGTTGGTTGGGAGTCCACTCAGTTTGGTGTATTACACTGCGGAATAAGACAAATAGAAGGTGTTTGTGACCTCTGATGACAGGGAGTCCACCCATCTACGACACCCTCACCATTCCTTAGTTTTTATTTCATAATTAGGAGCAGACCATAACTTTGTAGTGAACTTATTTTGTAATGCAATTCCTTGTTTTCTTTTATTTATATTTTAATTATGCTTTATTAGAGTAAAGGAATTTGGTGGAAATTCGGTTGTAGAATGCATGTTAGAATTGCTGATTTTATAATGTTGTTTATAACTTATGTATGCGTCGATTAGCTATCTACATATGCTAACCTATAGTGAACTCGGGAAAGGGAACTGACGGAAGATCACAGCAAGTTACGTTAGGTCGATACGAGGTCTCACACATTATTTAAGGAGTTAGGCATAACCTTACTTATGCATGCATCGTCCAGGGGTGAGTATGAAGAACCGCAACGGGAGTTGGGTTTCTCATAAATCATTGCTTGCGAAAGTAGTTATTCTCATTAGGAAAACATGAAATCTAACTTGCCAGTATCGCATGAACAACACCATTCGCGCATTCGTAATTTCTATCTACGCTTATTTGCTTATCACATTGTAGAATTATAGCAAAAACTAATGCAACACCCATTATCTATATTTCAGCACGACTCTTACGTTAGAGAGATTAATTCTAGATATCAATCCGCGAGGAGAACGATAAAATAAATACTTATCACTTGCTGCAATTTTGACTGCGTATACTTGCGTATAATGCAATTCAAGGCATATGATCTTAGCAATAAGTCTTAGCTTAGAATTAATTAATTGAATATTTATACCACAGCCGAACTCGCATCACCAATCAATTTTAAATCGTGTTTGGAAAATTCCAACGAATTTTGTGATTTAGCTATGATCAAAGTAGACATGTTATTCAAATTAATTTATATTGCTATTTAAAAAATACTAATTTACAAGCCGACACAATTAGTACACGTGCTATTCTTTCTTCTTTTTTTTTTTTTTTTTTTTTGTTTGTTGGCAAATGATTTGAACTAAATTATTTGATAAACATCTAGGAAATAGAATTGTCAGAAAATATTGAATCACTTCAGTTAGTATCAATGATTGAGTTCAATCAGTAGACTTCAATTAGTGCCACCGATCAAGTTCAATCAATAATATTGATTGATTTCAATCAATGTCGTTGATTGCAAATATGGAAATATAGATTAGTTCAATCATTCACATATCGATTGATTTTAATTAGTGTCATTGATTAGTTTTAATCAGTATCACCAATTGACTTCAATCGGTGATACTAATTAGAAGTATGATAAACATGAGATTAGTTTAATCAGTCATGCATCGATTGACTTCAATCAATGAGACTGATTGCAAATATCATAAATATGAGGTTATTTCAATCAATCGTGAACTGGTTGGCTGAAAGCAACATTATCGATTGGCTTCAAACAATGTCATCGATAGGCTTCATTTAGTATCACCGATTGGTTTCAATTAGTGTCACTGATTGGCTTCAGTCGATGACAATTGATTGCAGATATGACAAATATAAGATTAGTTTAATTGATCTCGGATCGATTGACTTCAATCAGTACTGTCGATTGACTTCAATCAGTATCATTGATTGAAGTCATTAAACGTGGTGGCAATTTTTCTTATCTTATCATTGTCATCCCTTTTTTGTCATTCCTTGCAATTTCTTTTAGATTTTGACATTGGTTGAATTTTTTTTCAAATTGTTTTTTTATTATTATTATTCTTGAAAAATCCCCTACATACATTTCTCATTATGGCAAATATTATTATGTTCAAATATTTCATTTTAAAATGATAACGTTTTAGAAAAACTAAATATCTTTCCACTTTTTCTGTGAGATCCTCAACATGTTTGGTATGTGGAGTGTTCAATCTCAAAACTAATTAGTAATAAGAGTAGCTCGCTCATCTACGCTATAAATATATTAAGAAGTTATCTCTCCACCATTCTAATATAGGATCATCTGATAGGTTAAATTGAAATTTATTAAACAATAATGACCAATTTGAAAAAATACGATCGTAATCTAGATGTTATATGTTTGGTATCAAAATGACACATTTGGGAATTTTGTTTGCAAATATTGCAATTGGCCAATACCTAAGACTTTTACGAACAGCCGACCCCAGCCATGAAGGATGATATTATTGACCAATTTTATGCCATATCCAATGCATCTCTCTTTCTCTCTCTCAAATGTCACATTTTTCTCCAACAAAAAGTTAGCAAATAATGATAATACAAAAATTTTAGAAAATGATGAAAGGAAAAAATTATACAAAGGTTTAAATTTTAGAAATCATTCAAATATAGCTAAATTCATTCAACTACATTAAATTAATAATCACAAAATAAAATTAATAAATTTTAATCAAATTAATTGAATAGACTCAAATCAAATGAAAATTGAAATTGATAGACTTCAATCAAATTAAATATTTCATATTTTGTTATATATAAATATTTTTTAAAAAATTGTTATAATTAAAATAAAATACTTAGGAATTTTCTATCTAAAATAAATTTTCCAACAAAAATATCAACCTGCAGTAAACCTAATATTATTATCAAAAAAAAAAAAGTTTAAAGTGGTGAAATATTTTGTTTGTTAATTTTAATATTTCTATAATATATTTTATATCTTTTCTGAAATGTTTAGGATAACATTTACATCATATTATGACATCAACACTTTTGTCCTTACAACTATTTAAAACTTAGGTGCAAAGTATAATCGATATAAAGTTGGCTTCTAGAAGACTTATAATTAAAAATGATTAAAGATGTATGATGGGTATAGCACAATAGAAATTTGACTTATGCAAAAGATAAAGGAAGTTTGAACTTCATTGCAAGGTTGTTTTGTAACAATTCCCTTCTATTGGATCTCTAATTTAGAGAATTCTAATTGTGTTTAAACCATCAAGAATTATACATTTTGTTGTACTATTTCGGTTTCCTTAGTGTGGTGGTGTGGTTCTCTGGAAGCATGTTTCTTTTTTTAATTTTGTTGTATGTAGTATTTATGCTATGAAATGTTTATGTTGTTTTGGGCTGTTAGAATGAGCAAGTAGAGGTGTATGCCTTGATCATCTCAAACTTAGTATGTGTCTAGTCTAGTCTGTCATCACATCTAGATGTGGTTGGCAGTGTGATGCCCGAGTTTAGGAAGAGTGCATGAATGAACCGAGATCAAATACAAAATGCAAGGGATCCTAAGGATACGAAAGTCATGATTAATTCACCTTCTTTTCGATTGTTTAAGGAGATGCAGGGAATGTTGGGCCGAGAGGGGATGAATTGTGATTTCCATTCCTGGTTTGAACCAATGGCCTTAAGTGTTACAAATGGTATCAGAGCAGAACCACTCTTAGTAAGATGTGGTTCGGGAACGAACAAAAGCAGAAGTTAGTGGGCATGTGAAACCTAAGTTTAGGAAGGGTACATAAATAAACTAAGATCATGTTGAAAGATGGAATTCAAATTGTTCATTTAACAATGAACCCAACAATCAGTTTAAATAGAGTGCAAAAGATGTTCTAATTATAAAAGGAAAATATAAAATATAATCATAAGAGGAAAAGATGACCTAATCATAAAAGAAAAAAAAATACTACCTAATCATAAAAAGGAAAGATAGAAAATAATATTTAATCTAATCCTAAAAGGAATAAATAATTAAAAAGATAAAAATACTAAAATAAGCATAACCAACACTTCCCTTCAAGCTGGATTGTATATGGAATACAAGCCAAGCTTGAAGTTAGATTTATCAGAGTTGGTCATTGTGATGATGCGTCAATTGTGATGATGATAAGCCAATTGAGATGATGATGTGAATTGGGATGAGAGTACTGCCAGGGCAATTGGAGAGTGTTATCAGGGTCAATTGGATGAGTGTTGTCAGAGCCAATTGGGTGGGTGCTGCTAGGGTCAATTGGATGAGTGTTGCCAGGGCCAATTGGATGAGTACTGTCAGGGCCAATTTGATGAGTGCTGACAGGACCAATATGGAAAAGTTGGCCAGTGCCAATTTGGGAAATCTGGTCAGGGTCAATTGGGAAGAAGATGCTAGGGCCAACTGGGAAAGAAGATGTCAGGGCCACTTGGGAAAGGAGATCCAAGGCCAATTGGGAAGGAGATGCTAGGACCAACTAGGAAAAGAGATGTTAGGGCTAATTGGAAAAAACTGGAAGCTAAGAAATTTTTTGCAAGGAATTTGGATGAAATTTTTTTTTCTTCGATGAAAAAAAAAAGATGATTAGGTTGAGAAAAGGAGTAAGGAAGAATAAAAGGGATGGTTTGTATTTTCTAGGTTTTGAGATGAGAAAAAATAAATACAGATTTGAAAAGATTCTTTTTTTTTTTTTCTAAAAGAGGAAGAAGATGATGAAGAAGAAATGAAGGAGGACTAGATAAAAAGCTTATCTCGAATCGAAAGGAAAAATTTGAGGCTCTGATACCATGTTGAAAGATTGAATTCAAATTGTTCAAATTCTTTATTTAACAATGAATCCAACAATGAGTTTAAATAGAGTACAAGAGATGTTCTAATTATAAAAAGGAAAATATAATATCTAATCATAAAAGGAAAATATGACCTAATCATAAAAAGAAAAGATGCTACCTAATCATAAAAGTAAAGATAGAAAATAATATTTAATCTAATCCTAAAAGAAACAAATAATTAAAAAGATAAAAATACTAAAATAAGCATAAACCAACACAATTGAATGGGAGGGTTTCTGGGGTTACGAAAGTCAAAAAAAGATTTAACGAATTTATTTGTACAACGTATATACCATTTTTTCAATGGTTCAGTCATGGGAATTTCCTAGTTTAGCGTGCTTCACTTGGGAACAATCCTAGGTTGGGTGAGCTTCTGGGAATGTTTTTTAGAAAGAATGTGAGTGAGGACAAAGTATGATAAAAAGAACCCGTGTTGTATGTGGGGATAGTTTTCACTCTTAAATGTTAGTAGGTAACGTGGGCGGGTCGTAGGGGATATATTGGAATGCTGAGGCTGAGAGAGATCAAATCTGGATTCTGAATCCTAATCTAAATCCTTGGACTCAGGCGTTATAGGTAGGTTCCATGTTCCACCTACCAAATGTGTATTGATTTGGACCATGATCATGATGTAAGTCTAACTCTGACATGAGTGGGCAGTTGTGTGTAAGCACGTCTAGATTTGAGCCAGACCATGGTGAGGCCCACCATCAGTCGAGTCACAGTCGCGTGCTTTTTCGTTTAGGCTTGTGTAGATCTAGGTTGTATCAGGCTGTATGTGGTATGTGTAGAGATTAGTCAGGCCCTCGTGAAGAGTTCTCATTAACCGAGTATCATTTGCATACCATTTCTTGAGTCAAAGAACCTATTACTTATGGGCATCCTCTGAGTGATGTTTAGAGATACGGTTGAGACCTTTGTTGCTTTTCTTGTGAACTAAGAGACTGAGTCCCTACATTATTTTATTGCTCATTTTGTGAGCTAAGAGACTATGTTGTTCATGTTGTGAACTAAGTTAATCTAAGTTATTTTATGGACTGATATTGCATGTTTGTTGTGTACCATACTTATGTATCTAGGTGTATGTTGTACCCCAATTGGGAAATCCTTACTCAGTATGTCAAAACACATCCTTTCTACATCTTTTCCCCTCAAGTATTGGCTTGTGATAAGATGTTGATTAAACGAGTTAAGAAAATCATGGAACATTGTTGCGTATTTTATTATGTCTTGTTTCTTCTTCGTGCATGAACTATTTAGATTCTGTTATTTTATTTATTTATTTATTAAAGTTTTATATAACTGTGTACCCCTGCCTTGTTTTATATGGACCTTTTGTGAACCTGATGGGTTTTTTTATAAAGGTTTTTGGTTTACTGACATTATGATTTTACTGGATTTATGTCATGCATAAGGTTGTTTAGAATTCGGATCTTTACATCTTGCTTAAAGAGTTACGCAATTCCCTAGTCGCCCCCATGTTACTTAGTCCCTTGCTCACCATCCCATTGTTTACGCACTAACGAAGAACATTAAGTTCAATATACACTTCATACATCTCCATTTGTGTTCATTTGTACTTACTGAAGGATTTATGAGAACATTTATGTTCTAGTGTACTTTGGTGAGGGTTTTGTGTGATTTTATACCATTCATCTATGGTGATGTAAGTAATAGTTGTGTTTAGCCTTGTTCAGAGCTATTTCTCCTTTTACTTGTAACATTAAGACACAAGGAAATACAGAAAAACTTCTCAAAACACATTTCTTCTCCTTACTGTGATTGAAGAGACAAGAAAAAGAGAGTAATTAGATTCCAGTCTTCTTGTTCTCTTCATTCACAGAGAGGTGTCATCTTCAAAAAAAAAAGTATCCAAATGGGATGGAGGATTCAACTTATAATGTCTCAATTATCAAGTCTCACATCATATCGGTAGAGTTTAGCTTTTGAAGGTTGATATATGAATTTATGAACCCATTGGTTTCTTCTCAAGAATTGATCCATGGAATAAGATTAATCTGATAAAACATGACTTGTATATGCCAACTTAACTGAAATGGAGACCCATAGCTCTTGTGTAATATATCAAAAACAGAAGGAAAATGTGTCATTAGTACGAGTTCAATGAAGAAGAACAAAGTTGGGCGGAAAGCGATACAGAGTAGGTATTCTACTGCTCGAGCTTTTCGACGGAGAAGAAAGCAATGTTCAGAGGCTGCAAGGGCAGAGGTCCTTTCAACATGGAATAAAAATAAAAATAATTAATTAAAAAAAAAACTATAATTTAGGAATGATTTCTGCAATTTTCCCTTCAATCTAAACAACATTCATCGCTTCAAATATATGATTAAAGTTTCAATTTAAACATCCATCTCTTCGAATATGATTCAAGGAGGTTCCATAAAGGTCATTTAGACATTACAAAAATCCAATGAATCTCTGAAGGAAAAGATACCCCTCATAGATTTATGAAACAATTATTCAAAACAGAAACCCTTTCTCCAAAAAATAGTTACTCCCTCAATCAATTGCCAATGGTGTTTTTAAACATTATGACTATTGGAGTTGAGTAACTGGTCCTCTTCGGTTGGGAGGTTACTCATTGTAATTTGCATGTTCGACTTCGTGTTCATCTTGTTCCACTCATTTTCGACTCGGAAGAAAATCCACTGGAATCGTCGGAAGATCTCTAATGCAGTGATCGTGAACACTGTGAGATAATTGTGTCGAAGATGAGCAGATAACTTATACGTCCATGTACACCGCAATATCAGATTACTTCCAAGCACCCAGATGTAAACCTGAAAACCATAAATCAAAATATCATATTTCTGTTCAAGTAATTAATCTACTTGTGTCTTTTTTTAATTATAACACAAACTTTTATCATTGTGTCCTCAGTAGTTTAATAATTTAATAATAAACAGAAAATGTAAAAACTCCCCTAAGCGATATTACATTTCCCTATCTTATAAATACTGTGTCCATTGGGCTTTTCCTAATAACTGTATCATTTTATTCTTTGAGTCTCTTCGTCTTCCATGTGTCCATTGGTAACCTAACATATTCCCAAATGCCCAAAACACTTTGTCCCCAAGGTCTAAATTGGAAATTTGCACTTTTAGCTTCTTTTTTTTCCGCCACATTACAGTTCAGCTCCTTCATCAATGCTGCTTGTTTCTCGATCATCTAGCCGTTCGACTTCTCCTTTAATGCAGCTTGTTCTTCGATGTTCGCCTTCATTAATGATGATTACAGTCCTTCGAATTTAGTTTCCCGATAGTTACCTCTTTAACCGTTTGTTGACTGTGGTAAGTTTCTCTTGATAACAGCTTTTTCATGGTTTGTTTCTAATGATGATATCGTGACAGGTTCTCGATTCATTTTGGAGATTACAACAATTGAGAGGTGGGGAACTCGAACCCAAGACCTTTTGGTCACTAGGTATATACTAATGCCGCTGAGCTATTGTTTTTGTTGGCACAAGTTCTCAATTCATTTTCAATCAAATCATTGAGTTCTCTCGTGGGGAATCTCGCTTTCTGTTAAGATATCTATACTACAAGATATCTATGGTCCTAATGACTATTGAGAAAGTCCAGCATTCTCTCCATGGTGTATTATTGGTGGTGACTTTAACGTTGCTAGATAGATATTTGAAAGAAAGCCTTGTAGAAGAGTCACAAGAGGTATGGAACAATTTAATCTATTAATTGATGAAATGAAGTTGGACATCCTTTTAAAGAAGAGAAGAAGATATTGTGGCAACTGATAATTATTGCAACCTGGTGGAGGCTTTGGAACATTAGAAATGATCTCTTATTTGCTAACAAGACAACCCATGCTGAAAGCATCATCGATTCCATCATTTTCTTTGCAATGTCATGGGCCCATAAAATTTCGCCTTTCAAGGATTATAGTCTTACAACTCTCTTATCTCATTGGAAAGGCTTTTTGTAAATCATATGTTTGTTTTGTAACTTTTTCATCTTATCAATGAAAGTTTTTGTTTCCTATCAAAAAAAAATTGATGAAATGAAGTTCAAGGACTTACCCCTCTCTCAAATGGCTCATACTCATGGTCCAAACCAGGTGATGATTCAATTTAGTCTCTTATGGATAGATTCTTGATTTCTAAGGCTATTTGATAACTCCAGAACCTCTAGACAAACCAGAACAATATCAGATGACTTCCCCCATTGATGATAGATGGAAACATTTTTCTCTTTCCAGGGGTGGAAGATTGACACTATGTACCTCAGTGCTGTCTAACATTCCACTGTACTACCTTTCAGTCTTCTGCATGCCCCCTGCTGTTTGCTTAAACATTGAGAGAACTTTAAGAAGTTTCTTTTGGGGCCGATCTGCCAGCAACAATTTGAACCATCTAGTTCGATGGAGTCTTGTTTCACAAGCAAAATTAATGGGAGGCATTGGTATTGGGGCAAAAAAGCATAAGAAGCTAGCCTTGCTTGCCAAATGGTGTTAGCGACTACACAAGGAGCCTACTGCATTATGGAGTAGAGTTATCTACATCATTCAAGGCATGGATATTTTTTGTTGGCACACTCTAGTTTTGATAAGTCCAAATCAAGCCTTCGAAGTCCCTGGATTACCATTTCAAGGGCTTGGAAATAGCAGCCCAATTATTGACAATATCCTAAAACAGCAACAACTTTGAAGAAGCAACCATGAAGAAGTCCATTAAACGCAAAGAATCAAAACGGGCAATCCAAGAAAGGGTAGAGTTGTGGAATATGCACGGATTCCTTTCCCCTCAAATTTCATACAAAAGACCTTTGACAGCATTGATCAATATGAGCTTGGCCTTTTTGTTCAATGAAGGCCCAAGCGATAGTTGATTAGCATTTGTCTTGCGAGAATGCCCAAGATATACCCAAGATATGCTGAAAATATCTTATAACTTGAACCAGCAATTGCTTGAGAAAGAGCAGAAAAATAACACATGATTAATGCTATCGGTAGCTGATAAGCAAAGTGGACAGATGGAGGGTAGTAATCACGATCTTTGCAATTTTCATTGCAAAACTTCAGTGGAGTTCAAACTACCATTTAGTAGAATCCAAAAGAAAATGTTGATCTTTTTAGGGCAATCGCCTTATAATTCTCTTTTTTTTTTAAACAAGGTAACCACGCCCATCCCTAGGCCAGGCACCGGAGACATCGAAGGAGTAATGTCACAGCTGAGCCTCAAACTTGGGAATCGCCTTATAATTCTCTTTTCTAGTGATGTGGATGCACCCAAAAATGCAATGACGTATTTAACTTAGAAGGCGACAGTTCTTTCTAGTGACCATACCATCGAATCATCCGAGAGACAGAGATTTTGAGGGCACCAGGCTGAGAAGATCTTCAAAATCCATAGATTCATCATCCTTGAGCATTCTTCGAAAAGAAAAGCTCAAAAAGAGGTATTAGGGTCCAAAAATGATGAGATGGAACCATCTTTGCTGGAAGTTAAAGCAAGAGCCTTGGGTAGACAGGCTTAGGGGGGAGACCATTCATCCATGAATCATGCCAAAAGTAACTTCTTACGCCATTACCAAGCCTTCGAAGTACCTGGATTGGATTACCATTTCTAACATTTATTCCTTGTTTCCTTGACCCTTGTATGCTTTATTTTGTTTGTTTTCTTGTTCTGGTCCTTCTTGAAATCTCTATTCTGGTTGCTTTTTCTTTCCTTTAACTTTGAAGTTTGTTGTACCAAGAGTTTCATTAACAAGTGAGAGAAATGTAATAGTATAGTTTTTATAATACTTGGCTAGGGGTAACACACATTGTTAGTATAAATAGTATGGCTATGAGAAAAATATGCTAAAACAAGTTGAGGTAGGAAGTTGAGACTGAAGATATCTCAACAACTCCAAAGTTAAGCCGAGTGGCCAACAATGAAGGTCCATGACATAGCTCAGACGTCAAGAACTATCTAGTTTTCATGTTGGTTTTATGTAGCCTTACAGTCCTAATTTTAAATTAAACGGATTAGATCTTATTAGAAAACCAACTACATTCTGTCAAAAAAAAAAAAGAAAAAGAAAACCAACTACATAGATTATTATGGCTACGACTTATAAAACAGTTCAAGCCTATGCATCAAGAAGATTACCCATGTCCGCCCATATAGGAGATGCGAGAAAAAGTGTGGTCGGTTGAACTTGAAAATCCGAGTAAAAGTACTGTCATAAGATAAAAACAGATGTCAGCACATCACGGGATCATTGCAAGCTACAATTTCTCTGCACACTTGCACAAATAAACATACAAGCACACAAAACCTCCTAAAGCCCGTAAAAGATTCCATTCCCCATCTTCACAGTTGTTTAATTGCTTTGATGCAATGAAATACAGAAATTAGATTAATACTGCATCTATGTGGTTGTGCTCTTTCAACGTGGATTATTATAACAATGTATATATGTATGTATGTGTATATATATACATTGTACATATTACATATACACACACATATATATATAGAAGATGTTGAAAGGAAAAAAGAAACAGGGAATACTTTCTCCTTGAAGAATAATGTAAGACGAAGGGAAGTGGTCTCGTCTTCCTCCCTTTTTGTACCCATTTCCCCATTAATACTAACAGTGTTATATTTTCAGAAAGAAAAAAAAAGTGTAAGAAGAAAGATAAAGTACATATAACTAAGCATACCTCAAGTCCCAATCTCGTTTCACATCCCAGTAAAATGAGTATGAAGAGTTTATAACACTAGACAGCAGCCAAAGGGGGCGATAAAAGTTGGTCCATTTATCAGGGAAAACATGGTATTTAAGGGCAGAAAGAAAAATCACTGGTACTGCGGTTGAGTATTTTAAAGCTGTAATGATGACATGATAGAGTTACTGTAAGTATCAAGACATGTAACAGATTTGAAGCATAAGTATCACAACAAATCCAAGGAAAATATTAGAGCATGACAACTGTACAACAACAATAATCAATTAAGGAATACAGATACAAGTATCTATTAGAATAAAGACAAGATTATCCTTGAATGAACACTAGAACTAAGCAGAAGGGGTAAGAAAGGGTTATTGGAGCTGTAAACTTTGGTCACGCAGGAAGTGTTATTGGAGTTGTTTCAACTGCAGGTGTTGCATGGAAATACTCTAGAAGTCTGCATGGTATTCATGCCGTATTGGTCTCACGGGAAGTGTTATTGGAGTTGTATCAACTGCAGGTGTTGCATGGAAATACTCTAGAAGTTTTCATGGTATTCATGCTTGAAATCTCTCTCTCACCCTTTTTTATCCCACTTCTCTCTACCTTCTTCTTAATCCATCCCCTCTCCTGCTCTAGAAAAGTGTTGAATCATGTTAAATCACCAATCAACCCAATACTTCCCATCACTTGTGGGCTTGAAAATTTGAGAAATGCCCTACAAGTAGAATTCAATTTTAACAAGAGAGGAAAACAACTCAGCAGGGGCATGAACTCAGAACCTCCTGCTATGATGAATCACCAATCAACTCAAAAGTTTAAGCTAATGGGTTAGGATAAATTTAATTATATCAATCAACAGAAAGAAAGAAATAACCACTAACATAGAAAGAAAGCTATACACATTGACATTTTTTTGAAATAAGGTAACTACGCCCGTCCCTAGGTCAGGCACCGGAGACATCGAAAGAATAATGTCACAGCTGAGCCTCGAACCTGGGACCTTAAGGGGAGCATACCCTCAAAGCCTAAGTCTTCAACCACTACGCCACCCGTTGGGGACCTATACACATTGACATTGATCAAAGGTAAAGAGAAAGTCGAGCCGAACTTGTGGAGACTGCAAAAAATCATGCATTCTTTTTTTCCATCCATTGAACAAATTTACAATGGATCATCAAGACCTTCCATACTCTTCTCTACATTTTTCTAAACCACAAGTTTTTTTACAGAAACCAAGGTTGATGATTATCTATGAAGCACGGATACTTCAAAATAGAGAAAGAATCCGTGTCGGACACGTATCGGACACACATTCTTCCGAATTCTTCTTGGACACGTGTCCGATACACCATTTTACGTGTCCTTATTTTTTATTATTGTTTTAATAATCAGACACACTTCGGACAAACCTTGGACACACCTTGGATACATCTTGTAAACATGTGTGGTCTTTAAACCCAAATGTTAAAAGCTCAAATCCGAAATAATTAATATTGTAGTTAACTAAATAATAAAAAAGTAAAGGAAAAGGTAAAAGAAAAACAAAAAAAAGCCATCTCTCTCATTCATCACAAAAAAACCCAACCACCTTTCCCTCTTCACTTCAAGAGGAAAAAAAAAATACGTCTTCATCTTCTAAAATCCTCGTTTGCCGCCACCTCCCACGAGGCATGCCTAACAAATGTTCATTGTGATTAACTTGACATTATATGTTTTTTAGTAGACAATTAGTATTTTATGCTAAATTTACATATTTACTAAAAAAAAAATTAGTGTATCTTCGACGTATCCGTATCCTAATATTTTAGAAAATGGCATATCGCCGTGTCCTATCGTGTCTGTATCCGTGTCCCATGTCCGTGTCCATGCTTTATAGATGATTATTTTGTATGGATAGAGAAGACAAGCAACAAAATAGGTTATTTAGCTGAGATTACAAAGGTGAACACAAATGGAGAATAAACTTATCGTTCCCATGGGAGAGTATGGGTGGAGATGGTGTGCATTTTATACCCTTCTACGGTCTCAATTACTCTTTCCAGAATCCAAGCCACCACCCCTGGCCATTTCAGAAAAGTAAAAGCTAAGATAGCAATTAAGCATCCCCAACCACAACCTCTGGCTGTTCCTTCCAAGCAGAAAGCTAAAATAGCTTTTAAGTCTCCTTCCATTAATGAGCCAGCTATCGTTAAAAAGTCTTCATCTTACAAAAATGCGCTCATGAAAGGTAAAAACCCTTTATTGTCAGAACACAAATGATAAAAAGGACATCAAGAAAACAAAGCTTTCTTTACAGAAATCAAAACTTTCCATACTCTTCTCTACATTCCTCTAAACCACAAATATGTTTACAGAAGCCAAGGTTGGTGATTATTCTCTATGGACAGAAAAGACAAGCAACAATAGAGGTTATTTAGCTGAAATTTCAAAGTGGACACGAATAGAGAGCTTTATAAACTTACCGTTTCCATGGGAGAAGATAGGTGGACATGGCGTGCATTTTATACCCTTCTACAGGGCTCCATTATTCCTTCCCAACCACCACCTCTCTGCCCATTCCATCAAAGCAGAAAGCTAATATAGAAATTAAGCCTCCCCAACCACCACCTCTTGCCGTTCCTTCCAAGCAGAAAGCTAAAATAGCCTTTAAGCCTCCTTACATTAATGTCCAGCTATTGTTAAAAAGCCTTCATCTTACAAGAATGCCCTCATTAAAGGTAAAGAGCCTTTGATTGTCCAGAATATAAATGATAAAAAGGACATCAAGAAAACAAAGTTTGTCTACAGAGAAAAGAAATTTGAATCGGCTCCTCTTTCTTTGAGCATTGCTTCTACCTCTACCCTAAGAGACCCGCTCTTTTCCTCCATTATCATCTACAGATCTTGCCTTCACCATAATTGGTTTAAGATAAACAGAGCCATATGATAGGGTTTATCAAATTGTATAACGATAAAGAACCAAAGGAAGTTCTAGAGCTCACTACTCTCCTTAATCCTCCACAGAATCACCCTATTACAATACTCAAAATCAAGGAAATGAAATAAGAAATGAAATGTAAATATATTCTACTATGAGACCCCACTCTCTCTCTTTCTCACTTGTAACAAATTCTACTTCCCTTTTCTCCAATCACGTGCAACCTCTTGAATGTTGGGACGAGACTTCTTTTAAATTCATTGGCAATGCTTGTAGTTTTGTAAAAGCGACTGCCAAAACTTCAAATGGTTTTAGATCTACTTGAAGCAACAGTAAAGTTTCTCCAAATGTTCAAGGATTTATTCCAGCCGAAGGGTAAGTCAGATTTTAAAGTCAAGATTCCTTCAAAGTCGATAGACCCTTTTTATAGAGCAAATTATTATTTGGGATTCATTGCTGGAATCCATGTGAAACTCAACCAGAAAATAAGTCGCAGAAAGATTCAGACGACCTCTGCTCTGCCAACAATACTAGTGTCCTCGGGCTGCCCCCTATTGACAGTCTACAGACCATACTCTATTCATACCCCAGACAAATATCTCTTCTTAACAATTAAAAGATACGTCTTGAGAATGAGGAAGAATCGTCTTTTTGTGATAGATTTGACATTTTACAAAAGGAGTTGGGAAAAATAGCTTTTTCGCAATCCATTTCTTCTTTACACATTGGACAAAACTCATTACCGACCAAGTCTTCTTCAAACTTATCCATTGTGGTCCCTTCTGTCCCATTCATCTCATTTTTTACAACTTTTAGCCAAATACTTGCTCAAACAAATGCCCTCTCCCAACCATTACCCATATCTTCTTGAATTACCTGATCGACCATACCCAACTTTACTCGCGCAGCCGAGCCTAGCCTTCTTCAAAATAAGCCAAAGCTTGCAGCCAAAATTAATCACAAAAAAAATCTTTTTCATGAAGGGAACCAAGGCCTTCATAAATCTCATTCAACCCGATAATGACTCCAAATATGTAGACTTTAGTCCCATTCACCTTCTCCTCCCTCCCCTCAGCCCATTCTTTCTGACTCGGCCCCTCCGAAATATACTACCAAACCACAAAAGCACCCTCATCTATCCCAAACTCACTAAATGAGACAAACTTATACGAACACAAGAAGACTTCACCATTCATATTTGATCCTATGGCACACCCATTTGTCTATTGAAAGTTTGTGATTCCTTAGCTTATATCATTGGGGTCGGGCATTGCTCCTTTATCCAACAAGCTCACTAAACAAGTATGAGGAGAGGAAGAAATACAAGGAAAAAAATAGAGGTCAATAACCTTATTTCCTCTCACATTTCCTCTCACAAATACAACATTGGTACTGATGACATTGAACATGGAGGGCCATATGCTACTACATAAAGATCTTATCCTGGAATGTTAGAGAATTGGGGGGCATTGATAAGAAAGCTATGGTCAAGAGCACTATCATCGAACAAAATCAGACATGGTTATTTTACAAGAGACTAAAGGATCTTAAAGGTTATTCTACAATCTGGCATTGATAAGAGAGTTGTGGTTGACCGTTGGTACATTAAATCCATTTTCAGTGCTCGTGGTGCTTCTTGAACATTTTGGACTCTAATGAGCTTCGGGAGGCATATTGATTATTTGGATTGTCCTATGATGATATCTGACATTTATCAAGTTGTGTACTCTAACTATACTTATTTCCTTTGTTGATAGGTTTTCTTTTTGGCTATCTGGCATCTATGGACCATCACACTCGATTAATAACCTTACCTATTGGAACGATTTTAAGCATTTATCTTCAAAAGACTCAAGAGCATGGGTTTTAGGAGGAGGCTTCAGATGGACTAAAAAAGATCTTTTTATCGTAGACCTACTATTGATATGAAGTGCTTCAATGAGTTTATTTCCAATAGGGCTCTTTGTGGATCTTCCACTCATAAACGAGATGTACACTTGATCTGATTTTCTAACTCCAAATATGTCTCAGCTTGATATATTTTTGTTTACACACGAATTCCATGAAAATTTCAAGGATTTCACGACATCTCAACTTGCTGCTCCTCATGAATTCAAGATTGAAGATTGGCCCTCATCCTATCTTGATTTGCCGCTAAAAGGTAATCCTCGAATGCTTCATTTTTGGACTCCCATCATTGAGAAAACTGGAAACGGACGGCACAATTGGAGGTCATCATATATATCAAAAGGGGGAAGACTCACTCTTCTCAATGTGGTGTTAACTAACATCCCTATTTATTATCTATCGCTCTATCGTGCTCCCAAAAAAGTCACACACACCATTGACAAGCTGATGTGGAACTATCTATGGAGGGAAACTGAGGGCTCACATATCTTTCATTAACTGAGTTGGGAGAAGGTGTCAGTTCCTATTGAACATGGTGGATTGGGCATTCTTATGTTCACGCGATGATATTCTATCTTTCTAAGAGTAAGTACTACCCTCTACGTAGTCTATGTCTGGGGGAGCATACTTGACAGGAGATA
>JBBMKA010000026.1:11602587-11613941 GCA_037833695.1 Sechiopsis laciniata | reverse complement strand
TTTCTTTATGCCTATCAAAGAACCTCGAGATGCTAATCCACGAAAAACGATACGAGAAATTCGAAAGAACTCATCTAGTCCACGAGGGCTGACTAAATGGCATTGGAGGTTTTATGAAGAAAGAGATCCTCTTTGGAGGATATGTATTGGATCCCGTTATGGTAACACTGGTGGCAGTACGAAATCGAGTATCAGGGCATTAGAACATCGAAAGGACCATGGAGAGACATTGACAAGTGGAAGCATTTACTCTACCCACACATATCCATTAAGATTGGCCAGGGCAATAGTACGAGCTTTTAAAATGACAGATGGTGTAAAGATACCGAGCTTAAAAGAGTTTACCCACTAATTCATAATCTATATCTTAGTAAGAATGAGTGCGTGGCCAACCTTTGGGACAATGATACTAAGTCATGGAATGTTAATATGAGAAGGAACCTCAATGATGATGAGGTCGTTGAATGGGCAACATTTACATTAGAAATGGATAGTTTTTCCCCGAGTTTGGGTAAGGATTCTTGGCAGTGGATCCTTGATTCATCTAGTATATTTTCGACCAAATCTTTATGTGATGGACTTGCCCTTACTATCCCCCGTGAAAAGAAAAGCCTTTACTTCAATATTTGGAAAGGGCCTCAACCAAAAAAAGATTAAGTTTTTTATATGGGAATTGAACCATGGTATCCTGAACACTAATGATAGATTGCAATTGAAAGCTCCCAGAATTACAATTTGTCCACAATGTTGCATTCTTTGTATTACAAATCCTAAGAGCCATATTCATCTTTGAGTCAATGCGAGATGGCGAACAGACTTTGGGATTATATTCTACACGTTTTAATTGGAAGATGACCACTTTACAAATATTCAAGACCTCATCCTCTATGCTCTTAATGGACACCCATTTAAGGATGAGAAAAGAAAATTTTGTGGAAATGCTTTCTTATGGCATTTTGGTGGACTCTATGGAAAAGACAAAATGCCTAGCTCTTTGAAGATGAGGAACATGAAAGAAATAGCATTCTTGAATCAATCACGGTTCTTGGATTAACATGGGCTTATACTATACATCCTTTTAAAAATTATAGTTTTTCAAATCTTTTATCGCATTGGCAAAGCTTCTTGTATTATTTTATGAACTATTTTGTAACTTTTCATTCATCAAAAAAGTATAAATACTTTCCAATTCAAACAAATATCGTGTAAAGAAAAATTTAAAGACTGAGATTAGAAGATAATGCTATAAAGAAGCCTTGAGGCTTGATTCAAACTCGGAGATCCTTTAGTTATGAAAGAAATCAAAGAATTCTTTCTAGGTATACAGAAACACAACGTTATTGAGGTATCTTGCAATTCACTGTTTCTTTGAGTCCGTGACAGGATATTTTTCATAATCATTATATCCTCTTCATTTAACTTCAAATTGGGATTTTCTAGGTGAGACGGAAGAGGAATCTTACTTTCCTACTGAATGAATCACTTCAATCATTTGAAGGAGGTTTCTACAGGAAGAGTTGCGACTCCACGTCGGGGTGGACGGGGGTTCATGACAAGTGGGCATGAACTGTAACCAAACAAACAAAAGTCATCAAACCACGAATTCATTCACCATAAAGGAAACCACCCTGTAAAGTAAAGAGCCTCGCCTAAAGAAACCAACCCAGAGCTGAGAACAAGATCTAAAGCACAACTTCTCATTTGAAGCATAAAGTGGTCAAGTCACAACAAGCCGGAAGCGAGAGGAGTGGTTTTCTCGAAGGTTGGGGGTTGCTCGAAATCTATCAAATACAAGCCTTTCTTTCTATATTCAATCTACGGCCTACCTCGATACATCTGTGTCATAATGGCGGATCTTTTGAGTGAGGGAAGTCGAAGCATTAGTCAAGAGAGAGAAAGAAGAGGAACTATAGATCAAGAAAGTCACACTAGCTACAACAGACCATATACACCTTTTTTGTGAGCAGTTCCCCTCACCCGCATATCACAACAAGGCAGAGCTAACCAACCATACTGCTCTCTAAAAGGCCAGCCCATTAGATGAAGCAATCTTGCGATTCTTTCCTTCGAAATTAATCTCCTTTTACTATATCAATGACAAGTTTTGCATCTTGTTCAAAAAAAAAATGGGTTCATCTAGGTTGTTTCCCCACTTTTCTAGGGAATATATTTCTTTTATAAAATAAAACAATTTAAGAAAATATAAGTAAAACAAACATCAATTTTGAAAGAGACATGGAAAATGAATCGTAAAATCCCACCATTCAGAAGTGCTGTTTTTTCCCCGATATCCTTGTATTGTCGAAGACATTGGAACAAACGAAAAAGATAAGGCAAAACTAGGACCACAGGGATTGCAACGGAGTGACTTCCACAGACAGAATCAGCTTCAAACCATGCAATGGTGGCAACCTGAATAAGTTCAATAAATACAAACAATTCAACTTCAATAAAAAAGAACCAGAAGTCGGTCAAGAACCACGGTTGCTATAAAGAAAAGCAACGCTCTGGAATTCTTCAGCAAATTTAGTTGCAAATAAAAACTAGAATGACGTATAAGGTAATGGAGCATTTTTCGGCAAAACAAGAGAACTTCATTCAAGCAATGATGTAAGACTAATCTCAAAATTAGAATCACCACATGGGAGTTAATTGCAACAAAACAAAAAAGGTAGCAATAAGAACTGTAATGAACTTGTAAATAAAAATGAAAGCATTTCAATTCAGACACAAGTCTGGGATAGAATAATTCACAAAAGATTCGGAAAGAGGGCACCATAAATGGAGGCATTAAATTAAATTTTAACCAAAGTTTTCAAGGTTTGCAACTAATTATGATAAACTTGGTCCATAAAAACAAGACTGACACTACTTGGATTTTGGAAACATAATAGCATAATCTCTTTATCTTTTCTTCCACCAGTTGAAATTGTAGGGATGTTATAATCAATTAAAAAACAGCTAAAAACTTATCGGTGGAAAAGAAAAGATAGTTCTATATAAATAATTTAGGCTAAGACAAAAGAAGAAACCCCCACCTGTCGGTGAATCATTCGACATACTGATCTTTCTAAATCAGACAACACCTGCAACCAAAATATCATTATAACACAATTAAATTTTTTTTAATTCAAAAATGATTCAGAAAACTGTTATTTTTTTCAATTCAACATTTTGAAGTGAGACAATTTGAACCCATAACCCTCTTCGTTATTAAGTCATACATCATGGCACTTGAGGTATGCTCTTGTTGGCAATTTGGAAAAACGGTTATTGATTGTGAATTCCGAACAAAATAAAGCAAGAAATTAAATTACAAGAGCTAGTATTATGTTTGACATGCACACCTTAAGCTATGATTCATGAAAATGAAAACATGATCGTACTCATTTGCATTAAACCATCCTCTGTGGTACTACCACTATAAGCTGACAACAGATTTTGAAATTATTATTTAAAGAACAGCAGGATACAAACCTTTGACATTGACGTCAAGATATCAGCAACAAAAAAGTCAGCAAACGTAATTGCCTGCATTGGAAAAATATTTTAAACATCCAGCCATAGAAGCTTAACTCCAACAACTCATGAATTAATGATGAAAAAAGCAGTCTTTCACAAGGCTGAAAACTACATCTTGAAATTTTATATTAATCCTACAGAGTAGAGATGATGAGTGAATTCATTTCTTCATAACGATTTATCCTTCATTTTCCTGAAATAGGTACATAGAGCATATATATATAAGCTGAATTAGTCCTATTTGTTGCCAAAAGAATGGAAGGCAAAAATCTCTGTAGTTTAATGGCAAGTTTCCTGAAACTTTTTTATTTTTGAAACAAAGATAACCACGCCCGTCCCTAGGCCAGGCACCGGAGACATCGAAGGAGTAATGTCACAGGTGAGTCTCGAACTCGGGACCGTAAGGGGAGGATGCTCTCAAAGCCCAAATCTTCAACCACTGCGACACCCCTTGGGGACCTAAAACTTTTTTATTTGAAAAGAAGGTTCCTGGAACTTTTGTTTAAGAAAGAAATTTTGTTTCTGGTATGGTTAGTTTTGGTTCAGTTCCTTTGTTTTGCTTTGTTATGCCTTTTGTATTATTCCATGGCACCATTATAAGACTGAAGGGTCTAACTTTCAATCTATCCATAGATTTTTTCATAGATATGTAGACAAAGGAAAAATTATAAGAAAATGTTCCTAGTGTTTTCCGTTATTTAATCACTTAAAATAAAACAATATAGAAATGTTTACTCGTGGAACTATATTAAAGAAAAATACATATGATACTCGACCTTAAAATTATGAAAGATAGTATATTCATTTAAACCACACATACATTTTAAACTGGAGGATATTTTATAAGCATTATTTGCATAAAAAATTGTATATTTTCAGCTTTTCCTAACATTAAACGCCAACTTCAAGGCTAGAAAAAAAAATACTCATTAATCGTATTATACACATTTTTAACAGACTTGACCAATGAAACTCACCTGCAGTGGTAAAACTATTCGCCAAAGAGTCCTAAGAAAGAAAAATCGAGATGACAAATAAAATATCTCAAAAGGGAAAAGCAAAATCATAGCAACAGCGACGTATAAGAGAACCTGCATGAAAAGTAAATAAACTTAATGTCAATTCGTTTGCAGATAAGTAACCATTAAAATATAGCCAACTCAAATGACACGTGGCAAAGGGAATAACAATAATCATAATATAAAGTGCGCTAATACCCTATTCTATGAATAAGTATGCATGGGGCTAACCATAAGTCAAACTTGCATGAATGATGCAACAAGCAAATTAGTTTTGTGATGCACATCTCATCAAAAAAAAATCTCAAAATTTTCAAAGATTAGGGAGAGAAAAAGTGGTAGCACTGTGAAATTGTATGAAAGAAAGTATCTTATCAAAGTAAATAAATAAAATTATAATTATATATAACTGGCAATCAACAAAGCATCATACAACAGAACTATTAAAATGCCAATTCTAAAAGGTTTAAACGAACAAAGAAGTTTATTGCATTTCCCAAAAAATTAAAATATTCATTAAATGCTCATCACAAAACTCCAAAAAAAAATCACAAATACTAAATAAAAGAGGGGGCATCTATTACACTGGTTGTGATGCAGCTAGTGATACTTCTCCGTGAGAATAAAGATAAAGGTAGGCTGTCATGCTAGTTGGGACAACAATAGTCATCCATGTGGCACACTACAAAAAAAAAAAAAAAAAAAAAAAATTCAGGATTAAAGATTGTAATACTAATAATATATTCTAATTAGAGTTAATGGATACAGTACACACTGTATAGATAGCAGATCAGTATAGGGAAAAAGATATACAGCTTCCAAAATGATTTTGAAAAGTCAAAAAATTACCCAAATATGATTACCTTCCAAATTTCTCGGTGAGAAAGATGATTCTGATCAAGATCAAATATCTTGGCATAATTAACACTAGACTGGGAAAAACACCATAAGTTAATTCCCCACAGCCAAACCATCATAGTCTGCAATACCAAAACTAAAAAGTCTGTTAGTACAAATATAATGTTGATAATCGTCAAAAACATATTCAGAAGGCCTTCACAAAGAAAAAATTCACTCACCACCAGAAGAAGAGGATTATAATATAGAAATGCCTCATAGAGAAACAGGTCTCGCAGGTCTACACTCATTCTCATTACAGAATCCCAGCCGATCTTTATTCCAACAATACCATGTAACAAGTAAATCAAATCAACTTAATGACAAAAAACTACTGTTCTCGGTTAACCGCCAAACCATAAATATTCTAATAGAGCTAACCTTGCAACAAAATAAACCCCAGGAGACAAACAAGAAAACCTGGACATTAATCGGGATTAGGATTCTAAACAGCATGAAAAAGAAAATAAATAAAAAGGAACAAAAGAAGATGAACAAAGGCACATTTCTTGGCCAGCGTTAAAACTTCAACATGTGAGTCCAAGAACTAAAGAGAAAAATATAATGTTGGTCCCTTTGGATCCAATGTATTCCTAAGTTTGATAAGTGTAGAAACTCTGCTAAAATGTAAGTCCATTTTTGTTTTAAAATAGCATAGTACATGTAGAGGTGGGGGTTCAAACAAAATCTCTTAGGGGTAGAGAGATGCCTTATCCTTTAGTCTATGATTGGCAAAATTTAAACTCTTTATTTAGCAGACCATTTATTAAAAGGGATTATTATTTACACAAATGTTGTGCCATCAATAACATATGTAGTTTGGAAAATACTGATGTTTCAAAACACATGATTGGTGATTTGCACAACTTCACTGTCTTCCAACAAATTTTTTCTCTCTTCAAATTGTCTTCATCCTCTCTTCTCTCTTTTCCTTCCCCTGTCCATTGAACTCTCCTCTCTTCCTCTCCCCCCAATCTCTTGGAAAACTCTTGTTTTTCTTCTTAAATGTTAGATCAAGAGAATTCATATCAAAATATATATATATATTTATTTATTTAGGCATTGGAAATCTTAATACTCATAGCTTCTTCGCCAGGGATGTTGAGCAGATCCCCAGACAATGGAATTTTTTTTTTTTTTTTTTTTTTTTGGTTCAACAAATATGAGGTTGCAACCTTAAGGAAGATAACAAGTGCCTTATCCACCAAAAATAAATTTCCTATACAAACTTAATTACAATTTATAACAAATTAGTCTTGAACTTATATATACGTTGAAGGACTAATAGAGAAACATAAATTTCTCTAACCACTTCTAAAAGAAACGTAAAATAGATCAAGAAGAATGCATGATAATATCGGTCACTTTCTAAACTTAGACTTAATAGTTGAAAGAATTACTCAAAAACCAATTTGTTGCTGCCACTGCTTCGAAGATCATAACCAAGACGTGGTGGATACATTTTAAAATATGTCGTCTGAAGCTAAGTACTCTTCAAAAGGAGCAGTTCTTATAAGAAAATAACAAAAAAAATGTAATGTGGTACATTTTTTATGAGAAAAATAGTTAAACATTATGTTATGCAGGAATACAGGTGACTGAAAAGGCAATCAAACCTTGAATCTCCATAACAAAATAGGAGATGGAACTATGGCTGTAGGATTCATTGTCATTATGGTACTCTTCAAATCATCTGCCTCCATTGAATGCAAAGTTTCGTCAACACCATTTCCTATCTCAGTACCAGACAAATATTCTGCAAAAAGAACGTGTCACTGACAGATTAGACCCAACAAAAGAAATGGACAAAAATCATAAAAACAAACCAAGAGGCATTAAAAGAGGCATACCCAAATCAGATACAACGGGTCTGCTTCCAGACTTTCTTAAATGTGGACTATTGGCAGGAACTGCCGCTGGACTTCCAAACATAGATTAAATGGAAAGTATAGAAGTTATTTTTACCACTCAACCCCTTTGTCAATAACCTGCAATTATGAACTTCCATATAAATTAGAGATCCTAAACATGCAACGGATGTTATCTTGCCCTGACAATGGGAGTTCTTGAGCCATATTCTTAGAAGGATGTTTACGGGTTAGGTTATGTATGATTGAGATTTTCTTAACCCCAACCCGGACAACCTAAATTTGCAAGTTGGGTTGGGCTGGTTTTGTTTTACAATACATAAAAAATCAACTTTAAGTGTTGGCCCTCACTCATTTTGATATTTATAAATTGAAAACTATAAACTAGTATTTAATTAATTTTATCCATAGCATTAAATCAAATATCTTGTATAAGTTGAACTCCAGTAATAATATAAAACATATAGCCATAAACATATTCCACCTTATTTCAAAATAAGAGTTAGAATATATGATTGTACAGTAGAAATCCAAAGAATTAGTATTTTGATAACACAACCGCAATTACAACATAAGGAAATTTCAGCACACAAATGCGGTATGCCCCATGACATTAGTCGAGGTGCGCAAAAGCTGGCCCGGACAGTCACGGATATCAAAAAAAAAACAAAAAGCATGCAAATTGGTTTTACTTTTACCATCGTTTCTCTTTAAGATTATCAAAAATAGCCTGAATAGAAGCCAAACACGGGCTCTAACCAAAAAGCAACAAGCGGCGAGCAAGTACTTATACACCCTATTTTTTCTTCCTTATTTTTATTTTCAATAGAGTCAATAATTCTTCACCTAATATCCATTACTCTCATGCCCTTTGTGTATTTTCTTCGTTAGGAACTAATGATTTTTTTTTAATATCCATGACTATTTGGGCTAACTTACGAGTAGTAGCGCACCTCAACTACTGTCACAGGTCATACCGCTTGACCTTACACCATTTGGATGCCAAGAAAACTCGTAGGAAATTAATTCATAAATAGGTAGTCACCATGGATTGAACTCATCTCCTCTTAATTACTTAAGACTCTCTTGACCACTAGGCCACTCCATGATGGTCATTAAGAATCAATGATATTAAAAAAGCCTTGTGTTTGTGCATTTTCTACTGTGTTTTGCAACAAATAAAAAAAAAAATCAGCGTATAAGTTAGTCATGGGGATTGGGAAAACTTTGAAAAGTGACTAAAACATAAAGGAAGAGAGTGAGCACTTGCATCTTAAGAGAGGCAACCTAATGAAGAGCTATTTCGTGAGCGATCGAGTCAAAAGCCATCGCTACGAGTTTGATGTCCGTAGAGGAATGACTAAAAAAACAAGGAACTATAGGATCAAAAGGAAAAGAGGGAATGCTGCAGATTCTTGAGCTGGGGAGGAAGAATTGGAGCCAACAGCAGATCTGGGGACAAAATTACAATTCTATTACAAGCCCTACACAGAGATTGAGATCTAGTTCCCCAATTTTCCCCTCAACAAATAAATGCACATAGAATTTCACTACTCCAAACCACACCCATCTATATAACTAAATGATCTCAAATCAATTGGCGACAACAACACAACAAAACCATAACACAAAACCCAACAGATGAACAAAATTAAGAAGAATTAAGCATTACAGATCTACACCCAGGTTCAAAAATCAATGAAATTTAACCAAAAAAAAACGCAAAGGGGAGAGGGATTAAGAGAAACAGAGTAATGAGGTTGGATCAGATCCAAAGAAACTTACAGCGAAAGATTGAATGGGTTCGTGAAATTGGATTGGAAGAAATTAAGTGGACAAAATGCGAACCTTTTAGAGTCCACCAAATCTGGTGCAGAGAGTTAAGGATCTTCGTATAATTTTTCCTTTTTTTTTTTTTTTTTTTTGTGAGGTTTGAGTGAGGATTAAGCAGACGAGAAAGCGTGAAATGCAACGAACAGAACGTCCTTCATGCAAATTTTAAGCCCTCGGGTTCGTCTTGCTTCCGTTTCTCAATTTCCTTTTTTTTTCTTTCTTTTTTTTTTTCTTTTATGTATATAATATTATTAAAACAAAGGAAAATTGGTAAGCTGCATATTATAATTATAGCTTTTTTCTAGCAGATTTTGATTTTATTTTTTAAAATTTCTGTCTCACCCTTTTTTTCATCAAATTTATTGAATCTAACACCGAATTGATCGAAGGTTATTAGTGAATTGATTGAAAACGATCAGCGAACGGATTGAATCTATCAATCGAAAATTGATTAGATATCAACTAAATATTTATTGAAGCGTAGGTATTTTAGTCATTGTACCATGACCAACTTTTTTTTTTTTTTTTTTGCTATATATGAAATATTTTCAAAGTGTTATTGATGGTACTTTTTTTAGGGTTTTTTGCTATACATCTAAAATCCCTTAAAATTAACTGTTTTTAAAATGTTTTTTCTTTAGAAAATGAAATCGCTTGTTTGTATTTGGTGGTAAACAACCATGATTAACCACTCATCTAACTCTTTATTGTTAAGGTTGGTGTCCTATAGGAGTGTACAAAAAAAACCGACAACTCGAGCAAATCGAACTATCCAACCCGAACTAAGGTAGAATATATATTATATTTAATATATATTCCTATTATATTTTTTTTGTAATTATGTCATCTGTTGTACTCTATTTAAACTCAATGTTGAGTTCATTATATTTTTTATTCAACAATATTGGGGGAGGAGAATTCGAACCTGTAACTTTATGGTTACTAGGTTGTATAAGATGCGAGTAGAGCTATGCTCTTGTTCGCCATCTCTAAAAGACTTAATAGTTTATAATTAAAGAACAATTATTGTATATTCAGTTATTTTTTAGAGTAAAATAAACATAATTATTGTATATTCAGTTGTAATTAATAAACAAATATTAATTATTCAAATTTCCATTTAATTTGTATTATCCAAACAGGAGCTTTAATTAAATTAACTTCGTGAAATGCGAGGTTAGTAATATGAAGACTTGGATAAGTATGTTGGACATACAATTGGATCTTTATCCAAGTCAATAATCTAAAGTAGTCTACAGTACATTGACCTAAGCTGAGTGTCTCGTCCTGATAACACTGTTGATATGGTCTGCTTTGCAAATGTTGCGCAAACAACCTAATCCTAATTGTTCTTATGAAGACATGTAAGTGAGGGTATCTATGCAGAGAGTTTGCACAAGACTGAACTAGAAATACTTGATCAATCTAAATAATTCCAATATAGATTTGGATCAATACTTTACTAGGATAATTGTATGTTGATCAAATTTTAATTCTGAGTAAGTTGTGAACTACTAGTCCTAGACGATCAAAGATAAAGACCTGCCAGAACGAGCAGAGTTCACAACCTATGTAAGTAGTCGTACATACTAGTTACATTAACCAACATGTAGACTAATTGGATTACTCTAAAGGTAATTAAAAATTTTAATTTACCATCTTTCGTTGCACCCGTTCCCAACATCATCAAACCACACATCTAACCATCTATCGAACTATAAATATCAATCCTCAAATGAATAGTTAATTACCTTAATTACTACGAATATCAATCTCCAAACGAGTAGTTAATTATTCCAACTAATCGTTCTAGTCCTCCTTATTACACTCTTTTCTACCAAGTTCAAACAACTAGTAAAAAAAAGTTTGCAAACTCCCTATTCTAAAATTATTTTAGATTAATTAAAATATTTTTTAAGAACTTTTTACGGTCCATCAAGTTTCAAATACGTTAATTGTAATCTCAAAAAAAAAAAAAAAAAAAAAAAAAAAAAACGTTAATTAGTTTATTTATTTAGTATGCTGTTAAGTTTAGTTATATATACGCATAATTATTGAGTGATCTCATCTTATTTTCCAACCAAGAAAATCTATATTTTGGTACTCAAAAAAAAACTATATTTTGTTATATAAGTTAGTAACTATTAAACAAAACACGATTTAACCTTATGAATTATGGTGGTTTTTTTTTTTTTTTTTTTTTTTTTTTTTTTTT
>JBBMKA010000026.1:11586946-11602487 GCA_037833695.1 Sechiopsis laciniata | reverse complement strand
ATGACTATAAAATAGTGTCATAATTTATTCTACCATGACACTTTTACTATAGTGTCATGGTTGAACCTTTCGTGACATCGGATATAATGACTCTTGATTTTAGTCATGAAAAGTGTTCATGACTATAAATTATAGTCATGGAATGTGCCTTTTCTAATAGTGCACTCCAACCATGATTGTAATCATCATAATAGGGGGTTGTAGCACATTTGATAATAATTATGAATTCCTCCAATAATGTTGTCGTGTCTGAAATTTTGTTGCATTCTCTCTGCATCTATTTGACGAACCAAAGAAGTTAAACTAGAAATTTGACTTTTAAGATCTCTTATAACATTATTTTGAAGAACAACTCCATAATCTCTAGTCCAATATTGTTGGAAATTTCCAGCCATTTTTTTTCAATTTTTTTAAAATAAAAGAGAAACTAAAATAAGCTCTCCGGTAACGGCGCCAAATTTGGTCGGGTTGTCGAAGCTCGCCAAAATAAAACTGATTAACTAACTCTAACTTGTAGAAATAGTGGAACCAGGTCGAATCCCAAAGGAGCTATGAATTGATTTCTCAATTTTTAAAAAATAAATTAAAATGGGGTTTTGATATTTTAAATGAAATTCTAACTAAAACAATAAAAATAAATAAAATAAACAATTTAACGAAAACTTCAAATTCAAGGGTTTAGTTTAATTCAATTGTAATCTTGAACATAGGCTACAAAAATTATTTAAATTTCTTAAATTCAACGAATTAGTCTACCTATTTGGAAAAGCCACAATAGGTAACTGTTCTCTTACTTTATTGACTCCGACCCAGCATTACAACTAAATCTTATTATTCAATCAATTGGGCACGATAGTCTTCCATATCAATTAAACAATAGCATTAAAATCTATGAGAACCACTAAACCAAAATTAACTAAACGAGACGACTACAAAATAATTAATTTTGTTTATTTGTTTCCCTAGAGCCTATCATGCAAGCTATGTAATTTGGAAAAGCCACAATCACACACGCATGAGCCAACCCTTTGCTACAATTTACAATCATTCGAAACAATAACTTATCGCAAAATCATGTATAGCATGGATCAATTGGTAACAAACTAAAACGTTAATTCAATTCGCTAATAATCAATCAAGAATTAAAATAAGAAACAAATAATCTTTGAATTAAAAGAAAATATCAATTAGGTCAAAAGCCTCACAAAACTACAATTGAATTGAAACTACCCTTAAACTAGAACTTAAAAACTAACTAGAAAAGAAATAAAAGTAAAAGTTCAAAATCAAACTACATAAAGAAGAAAAAAAAAAACTTATGTTGTGCCCTCCATAGATTCCAAGTTGCGGCCGTACTTTTAATATTTCCTATTTTCCTCCGCGGCTGACCTCTCACTTGCGGCACCTGAACACACATATATATAGTAATAATAATAGGTTAAAAATATTTTAAGTTTCCTTTTCTTATTCAATTTGCATTTTTCCTTTTTCATGTTTCTTTTGATTTTCCTTTTTTAATTTTAATTTCCTTTTATCATTTAGAAAATCAAAGTAAAAAAATGCATTTTAAAGTATTTTCACTAAATATATAGCAAATCACCCTTTAGATCAAATAAATCATATTTTCTATAATTAAGTATAATAATCAATTAAATTATATGGAAGATTGACACAACAAATATCATTATTTTAGATTTATCAAAATGCTAACTAACTTATGTGTTATAAATGGTGTGTGAAGAAGGTGATTGAGCTTAAAGGGAATGATGTTATGAGAAGATAAATGAGTATGAGCAATGTTAGCTTTGGGAAGAGACATACCATTGCCTACCGTAACTTGCTCATTTCCATAATATTGTTGAGGATTAGATAAGGAGTAAGGTGATGGGAAGCACTTGAGTCCATATACAATGCATCATCCAGGATGGAAGGGGTTTGGTTCGATAACTAAGTAGGTTGTGGCAAATTGGAGATGTTTGTCACTAGGGCTTGAGGTCGGTTCTGGAATTTTTTTTTTGGTGGTCGATAGCTCAAGTTTTCCCTATGATAGCATGTGAAGACAGAATGTTCTGTGTGCGGTTGCATATTTGACACTGAGGTTCGTTTTGGTTATTGGGGTTTTGCCAAGAGAGAGGTGGGTTATGAGGGTTTTGAGTTTGAAATGGCTTACCAAAAATGCTCGGCTGACCTTGAAAAGGACGGTTGGAGTTGGAGTTGGAGTTTGAATATCGAGCCCCACGCTTCGACGATGACGAACCTGGATTTGGAAACCTGCAAGATTAGGTTGAAAAGTGTTAAGTGTATCAACTGTATTTTGACGTTCCAATCGATATTCATAAGCTAATAGCAAAGCTCGAACGTCTTCAATCGTTGGAAGTTCAAATCGATGTTGAATGGAGGTCACGAAAGCATTATACTCAGCTCCAAGGCCTTCTAAAATGTATGAAATATGGTCTTTTAGCGGGATCGGCTCTTTAATGGCTGATAGTTTGTTAGCAGCCTCTTTAATATTTTCTAATAACTGGCTCATAGAGAGCCCATCTTTCTTAATTCTTTGTATCTGAGATTTGAGACTCAAAATACGATATGAAGAAGAGGATTCATATGAACGGCGCAGCGATTCCCATATCTCACGGGCAATGTTGAAGGAGATGATTTCTGCACCTTTCTCTTCAGTAAGAGATGAATAAAACCAAGTCATAAAGGTCTTATTATAATGTTCCAACATGCTGAACTCAAGATTCAAGTGGAGGCTAAGATTATCAAGATATTTGGGTGGTGGTTGAATAGAGCCATTGGGAAATCCAAAAGAATATGCTATGTTTGAGGATTTGGTTCTTCCAAAGTAGGTAGTTAGTGTCATTGAGTTTAATAGGAAAGGAATGAGAGACATTCGATATGGTTTGTGGAGGAAATGTCGTGGGTGTGGATACGGGAAAAAGGTTTTGAGGTTGGTAAAAACCAAATGTTAGACGTTGGTGTAAAAAAGTTGGAGAGGTAAACTGTGGTTGTTGAGGATGTTGAACAGTAGGTAGAGAACGGGAAATCGATGGTGTGTAGAGAACTTGAGGACGAGGAGTTGTTGGGTGAAGAACTTGAAGATGAAGAATGCGTGGTGGGTTGGGTGATTGATTGGGTGAGTTCCCAAGATCAGAAGAAGTGGAGGATGGTTGCACCATTTTTCAAGTAAACCTAAAATCTGATACCATGAAAGAGTTTAGAAATTCTAGAGACGTGAGAAAGGAGACTTCTATTTATTGTTAGATAATTACACATATACAAAGGAGACCTTTTATAGATAAGGTCAAGAGGTTTACACAAAGAGGTAAAAAGAAATAAAATATTCCAGCACATTCCAGAATATAAACTACACAGTAAAGGCTTGCAAAATAAATAAAATATTTCAGCATATTCCAGAACCGATGTACTAAAATAGGTTATTTTTTATTTTCTTTTATATTTTGAAAATCAAGAAATGGAAGCTTCGCTCCATTATACCTAGGATACCACTGGCCCATCCCTAGGACGTGGTACTAGGATACTTTGAAGGGTATTCTAGTTTGAGCGAATTCCAGCGGTCTCGAACCAAGATCTCTCAAAGAAGCGTGTCTTGAATCCTTGCCCTCAACTGCTGGACTCCCCCTTGGGGACACTAAAAAAAAGGTTATTATAGCTTCAACTTCAAAACAATTACCATAGATGAAATAATGATAAGGGCAGAGACTAAGAAAATATTTGTGTGACACCCCGTATTTTCATATTTACCTAGTACAACGATTTTCAAAATTTTCAGCTGAGTTTTTGGGCAGTTTTGACCTTAGGGGCATATTGGTAGTTTTGCCCCTAGGGACCCATTTGTAAACTAATGAGTTTAAGGGTGTTTTAGTTATTTTAGGTTTTGGGTCAAGTTTGTAATATTGCAAGTTTAGGTTAAGAAGCTTTTAGTGCATGATTCCTTCGTAATATTTTGGAAGGAATCGCAATAAATAGAGTAGGAAACGATCGAGAGCTACGGGAAGCCTTTGCCACAACCATCTTGCAAGTCGTCGCTGCACTGCCCTTCGCAATCGCTCGCCTCCAACTGTCGATCGTGGACCACCAGCACTCAGCAGCCTTTGTGCACCAGCCGTGCTCCCCCCGCGCGCACCTCAGTGCACATCTACTACGAGTCCACCATGCCCCGTCGCTCGAGTTGGTGTAACTTCCCAGCACCTTCTTCCGCGCAACAGAACTGCGTGTGTGCAGTGTGCGCATCACCTCTATGTACCGAGCTCGCACGTGGCTGTCCAGCTGTGCTATGTTCCGTTCCGCTATCTCGTGATCAATTAGGACTTGGGTAATTTCTTTACCTCAAATCTTGTTGAGTTATTGTACTGGTCTGGTTAGTTGGTTTATATTTAGGTTGACCTATTATTTAAATTGCTTATTGAAAATCTTTTTTTTTATTTTGTTGAATTGCACCCACGGTGGGAAAAAAAAAGTGGTACGAAGTTCAAGAAATCTTTTTCAATTCTCTAGTTTTTTTTTCTTTTTCTTTTTTTGAAAGCTACTTCTCTAGGTTTGTCATATCAATACTTCCTTCTTTTTTTTTTCTAAAAATTCAAATATATGAACCCTACCTTTATTATATTCAAGAGAAAAAATGTGTACACGAAAGAGCTTTCCTTTTTTATATTCCAACAAGAAGTCCAAACATAAATAAAACTTCTATATTTATCAAATGGTCGGCAATGATTAATGCAAAGAGGGAAGCAAAAAAATAAAATAGGAGCGCAGGCAAATAAATATATATAAAAATTAGTGTTAAGGAGAGCAAAAATTAGGGTTTGATTAAAGATTGGAGGAGTGACAAGAAAATAAACAAATAGTAATTAGAGAGAGAAAAGTTGGTATATAGTTAATAATATTCAATTAATTAGTAAAAATACACATTAATGTGGTTATATAAACTGAGGTCCTATCAAAACATACCACTTGGATAATATATTTTCATCCATTAACCTTTTTAATATTATTAATTAATTTTGTGATGCACATTCATTTCCCTCTGTCTCTCTCTCTTTTATGAGAACATCTCCAAAATCTTAGTACTCAGCATTTCAGGCTCTATTCTGCAACTGTTTTCCATCTGTGTTTATCATTCAAACTTAACAAAATAAGTTTCATCATAAAAAAAAAAAAAAAAAACTATAAACAATGAAAAAAACAGATAGAAGAAATAAATTCAGCTGGTAAAATAAACTTGGCAGAGCACTTTTCGTAATACCATGAGTTAAATCAATTGTTATAAAAGGAAGTCCATTTGTAAAAATGAACTGGATAAAAAAAAAAAAGAAAAAATGGCTTAGAAAAGAATATCATTCAAACATGTTTTATCATTCAAAATAAGAGAAAGTTGTGTTTTTCTTAGATGCTTTTAAGTGTTTTAAAAGATTTCATCCAAAAGTTCAAAAAAAATTTGTTATATTTTTCACTTTTCTGAAACCGAGATTGAAATTCGAATTAGTCATTTTCAATCAAAATGTAAGCACAATTAGATTATCGTTATGTTCTTGTTGAAAAAATTTATGGAAAACTTAATCAATAAAAGTTCTTATTTTAGAATTAAGGTTAAATCAACTCAAAAAAATCAATAAATAAGTTTGAAAAATGTCTCGCATTGTTTTATTAAATTACTCCATGATAGCAATTAGCGATAATAATGAAAACTTGATTAAGTAAACTGAATATTTATGCATTTGTATTTATCTTGTCAATTTTAACAGTCACAATAAGCCTATCAATTTTATATAATATTTTTCTATTCGTTGATCTCTTTTTACCTGCTTCATAAACAAAAAACACAGTATTCTTTTATTTGTGATCTAACCGAAAGGAAAACACAAATTTATACCTTTAAACATTAAATTGTATCTCTTATATAAAATATCCCCAACCTCATAACTCATCAATAGGAAAACAAATTATCAAAGTAAACCTTGATCAAACCTTTGATCACTAAAATGTATATTTTAAAAACAAAATTGAAACCAATAAATGATCTAAAATTAAAAAATAATATTATAATATTTTTATTACCTGAAGATGCAAATTATGGAAAACCTTCCCTTCAAAAGCCTCAAAAGAAGAAGCATTCAACAGAAGAAGTCCTTCTTCCTCTAAGAAAACCAAGAACTTCGACAAGGAGTTCCGGTGGCTGCTGTTCATATTGGTCGATATCTGAACAGCCATTTCTGATCGACTGAGTCGACTTGCAGAAATGACCGACGAGGAGCTTGAAGCTGCGCATCTTGTCTTCTTTTCGTCATCACTATGAACTTTTTGTCCAACCATGGCTGCCATAAGCTCTTCTTTCTTTCTCACCAGCCCCTCAAGCTGCTGCTGTAGCTCTGGTATGTAGCTCAGTATCCTCGAGATTGTGGCCGGGTTACTTAGTTTCTTCTGTAAAACAAAATTACATATTTTCATTAGAAGAAAGTCAATATTAAGTATAGTTCAACCGATTAAGATATCAAGTATAGCTCAATACCGGATCGGGTCTACAATTGCAATTATAATGCTATATTAAAGTTTGTTTATTGAGTAATTCCAAAGGTTAAACTAGGGGCTAATTCATATAATCCTCTAGAGATGGAGAAAAAGAAACCCTTAAGATAATTCCAATTTCAATCAATGGACCATATTCCTAGAGATAATTCATCGGTTTTTACCTGAAAACAATCGAGTCAAAGAAGAAAACTGTACCATTTGATCCATAGAGGGAAGGACAGAGCGCAGAGACGAGTAGAGAGCGTTGATCTTCTTCCGACGATCACGCTCACTAGCATTATGGCTAAGTTTCTTGGCTGTTTTCGAGACGTTGTTGCCGTCTTCTAGCGACGGGGTAGTGGAGGAGAGGTAGTGGTCAAGCTCGACGAGTGGGGGCTGCAATGGCAATGGAGGAAATTGAAGGTGAAATGAATGATCTGAAGCTTCGAAGGGAGAGAAGATAGAGTTGTTTTGGTGATAAAGAGGGATAGGATCTTCCAATGGCCATTGATGAGGAGAAAACAAAGGAGAAGAAACTGCCAACATGATGATGAAGAATATGGATTTGGAAAGGGTTTTCAAAAGGGTGACCAAAAACTGTTGGTGTAATGCATATAGTGAAATGGTGATGCCCTAGTCTTTTATACAAACATTTTCTCCCAGGTAAAAAAGACATAATCATTGTTTAATTCACAAGTTAGCTGTCTTTTATTTATTGTTATTATAATAATAATTATTAATAGCAAATAGATTCTCTACTTTCTTTTTTATATGTAAGTATTGACGAAATTATGAGACTCGAACCTATAATCTTCTGGTTACATTGTTGGCGCAAATAGATTCTCTCTACTGGTTTAATTGTAAAATGATTTTTTATCGTATCTGCAACTGCTCCATGTTATAGCTTATTATTATTATTATTATTATTAATGAGGATTGGTTCATCTTCTAATCCTTCATCTAAATCTGTTTAGCCTCTGTATTTTACTAAGAAAAAAATAGTTTTTATATTTCTCTAAAGTTTGATAAATAGTGGGCTAAAAAATTTCTCATCTTATTGAGTTCAAGAGTAACAATAAAAAAATTCTCTGATACCATATTAGAGAATATGAAGTTCCACATCAAAATCAATTAGTAATTATGAGCGGAGTACTCCGTATCTTCAACATGTCTCCTCAAGATGGTGCCTCTTTTTGGGCTCACCAATCTTGAATCGAATTTCAATTTTCATTTTTGTTGGATCGAATAACCTTTTTGGGTTTATGGACTCTGATACCATATTAGAGAATATGGAGTTCCAGCTCAAAATCAATTGGCAAATGAAGAGAATAACTCATATCTCTTTTATATTGATGTTGGACTCTCCACTTTTCCAAAGTGGGACAATTGTGAGATCCTAACGGCCATTGGTTATCCTATTAAATGTTTATCATAAATATGAATTTGTTTTTTTAGTGAAGTTTAACAACTAACCATTATACAGCTGGCTTCAAATACTTTATCTGACTTATGGAAAGAACTTGGAGACCAAGTTTGTAATAGGCTATAAATAGAGAGTTCCTTGTGAATTGCAGAGACAATCGTAGAGCAAAAGAGAGTGAAGAGAGAAAAAGTTGTGTTGAGAGTTATAGAGAAAGTTTAATTGAGGAATAAAGCAAAGTGTTTTAGAGAAATTGTTGTGTGCATTGTCTCTCCAATCCAGAAGTAAAAAGCTTGCGTGATTGTTATTTGTGTTTAGAATCTAAATCTTACAAATTGGTATCATAGCCGATGGCGAACGTAACGGGTCAATTATTGCTGCCACGATTGAGGAAGGAAAATTATGAGGATTGGAGCATTCAGATGAAAGCGCTACTTGGATCTCATGATGCATGGGAAGTGGTCGAAGAAGGTTTTGTAGAATCAGAGAATATCGCAGGTTATACAGTGGCTCAAACCAAAGCGTCGAAAGAGACGCGATCGAAGGATAAAATGAAATCGTATATACTGTTCTGAGTAGTGGATAAATCGGACTTTGAGAAGATGGCGAGTGCAACTACTTCAAAAGAAGCGTGGGATGCTTTAGAGAAAGTGTTCAAAGGAGCTGACTGAGTGAAGCAAATTTGTCTCCAGACTCTTCGTGGCGAGTTGGAGAGCATAAAGATGAAGGAGTCAGAAAGCGTATCTGACTACATCACGCGTGTGCAGACGGTGGTAAATAGACTCAATCGCAATGGCGAAAAGCTAACAGATGCACGAGTTGTTGAAAAGATTTTGAGATCGTTGACAGATAATTTTGAGAATGTGGTGTGCGCAATAGAGGAGTCAAATGACCTTGCGACGCTCACTGTTGACGAGTTTGCTGGTTCTCTTGAGGCACACGAGCAACGTAAGAATAAGAAGAAAGAGGAAACGTTAGAGCAAGTGCTTCAAACCAAGGCGTTGATCGAAGATGAAAAGGTACTCTATTCTAAACAAATTCAGAGTAGAGGTCACGGACATGGAGGTCGCGGATATGGTCGCAGTAGTCAAAGCAACAGTTATGATGCGGAGAAGGAACATATGAGTCAAGCGAATTGGCACGGAAGAGGACGCAGTCCAGGAAGAGGCAGTAGATCGAATCAGTGAAATATTGAATGCTATAAGTGTCACAAATATGGTCACTATGCGAGTGATTGCTATTCCGAAAAATGCTACAATTGTGGTGAAGAAGGGCATTTTGCGAGAGATTATCGTGCGGATAAAAGGGCTGAAGAAACAAGCAACTTGGCAGTAGAAAACAATGCGAATGATGGTGTACTTTTGATGGCGTATAAAGAAGGAAGTAACAACGATGAAACTATGTAGTATCTCGACTCAGGGGCAAGTAACCATATGTGCGAACATGAGCATCTGTTCAAAGAGATGCAGAAAATTGAAGATGATCATGTTTCTTTTGGCGATGCGTCAAAAGTAAAGGTAAAAGGCAAATGTACAATTTATTTTGTGCAGAAGGATGGCTTGATAGGGTCAATCCATAATGTTTATTATGTACCAGATCTCAAAATAAATATTTTGAGTTTAGGCAACTCAAAGAGAAGGGTTATTCCGTATTTTTGAAAGACCGATTGTTGCATTTGAGGGACAAGAAAGAGCGTTAAATCGCTCTAGTAGAGATGGGAAGAAATCGCATGTATAAATTGAATTTGAGAAGCATACGAGAAAAGTGTTTGAGAGTAAATGAAGAAAGCGAATGGGACAAGAAAAATTCGATGGAAGTCAGCGTCGAAGTTGGACAATTACCAGTTGTTGCATCAACGAGTATGCCAAGAGAGTCTGAAACAATTGAAGAAAAAGAAGAAGACCCAGAATGCGGAGTTTTTAAGAATTGTACGATGCGACAAATGAGGTGCATTTTGTTTGTCTTTTAGCAGATGCGGAAAGTATTAGCTTTGAGGAAGTAGTGCAAGCGAGATGAGAAGTGGTGAACCGCAATGGATGAGGAGATCAATGCAATTGAGCGCAATGATACATGGAAGCTGCCAGAATTGCTGAATGCAAGTCAGCCTATTGGTGTAAAGTGAGTATTCAAGAAGAAGATGAATGAGCAAGGAAAGATAGAGTGGCACAAAGCGCGGCTTGTTGCAAAGGGATACAAGCAGAAGTCAGAAATTGACTATGATGAAGTTTTTGCTCTCGTTGCAAGAATGGATCTCGCATTAAGTGTTGGCATTGTTAATCGGTTCATGGAGGAGCCCATTTATTCACATTGGAAGGCATTGAAGTGAGCAAGGATCAAGTTGCAGATATTTTTAAAGTCGTTGCTGAAAGTATTGTTCTAGAAATTCAAGAAGATGATTGGCATGGCAGATGGCAGGAGCATTTAAGTTTATGGAAGAGTTTTGTTGGAATAAACTTAAATGTATTTTTGGAATATGGAATAATTAATTTAGGAATTAGTGGGTAGACAATTAAGGAATTAATTGATGGTCAATTTAGGAGAGAAATTAAGGAATTAGTAGATTTTATTGTTTTAGCAATTAGTGGGAAATACTTATGGAAAGAATTTGAAAACCAAGTTTGTAATAGGCTATAAATAGAGTGTTCCTTCATAGTGAATTGGAGAGACAATTGTAGAGCAAAAGAGAGTGAAGAGAGGAAAAGTTGTGTAGAGAGTTATAGAGAAAGTTTAATAAAGGAAAGTGTTTTAGAGAAATTGTTGTGTGCATTATCTCTCCAATTCCGAAGCGAAAAGCTTGTGCGATTGTTATTTGTGTTTATTGTTTTTGTTTTTCAAATCTAAATCTTACAGGTTAGAGGTGATTTATTATGCAAAGTTTCAAGCATAGTATTGAGATTTATGATAATTGCTATAAAGTATGGTCAATTTCTTCCTCAATATTAAAATAATCCATAGAGATTTAACTTATTTTTCATCACATTTTCATTTTTTTAGTTCAATAATAATTGGAGGAATAGAAGTATTTGAATCCATGGCCTGTCAATTATGAGCACACTTATGCTAGTCGAGTTATATTGCTCTTGTTGGTACAGTTTTATCTCTTAAAATGACATCACTAACAATTGCTTTTTTAAACATAGATTCATTAACCGAAAAAACTAGGAACGGACGTGGTTAATTTGGTTTCAAAAAAAAAAAAACCATCAAACTTTACAAAGTAAGACCCATTTTAGTTTAACCCCAACAAACAAACACGTTTGAATATTTTATATATAGCTAGAACCGATGGGAGTTAAACAAACAAACAAAGTAAGACCCCCATTATAATAATTATTAGTTAAGAATCTTAGTATAAAATCATAGGATGACACACAGTAATTAAACAAAGCTAGGTTGTTATATTAGTTTAATTTTGATGTGTACATATGAAGATGATTAGGTTATGCAGAGCACACGCATATTGGGATTGTTTGGTAGGATCCTCGTGCCATTGAAAGACATCCACAGGTCGGCGCCGGCAGCTCCACACGCATTGCCACTCCTGCCTTACGCCGTCTCATGCGCTCCACGCTCAACTCATCATCAAACTTACTTTACTACTAAACTAATTTAATTCTATTCTTTTTGGGGCTTCTTCTAATCATGTGACTTGTACTTGTAAGTCTTGACTTTTTTTAATATTACTTTTTTTTTCTATATTTTGATTATCATAAATTAAATATTTATTTCAATAAAAAACTTAAAGTTGATCCTTACCATAAATTTGAAGTAAAAATTAATGGAGGACATTTAGGGCAAGAGGAAGGAAATGATTATCTACGATGATAAGAGAAAAATATGAGGTGAATGATTAATGAGAACAATGATTGCCTGTCTTTAAGGTGTAGAGAATGGTTATAGGAAGAGTCATTGCCTCTTTTTGGGGTGAAGATAATTTTATAGAGTAATTGTATTAGATGAACTATTTTCACAAAATACTTATAAATGTAGTTAATTTTTAAAGTATTTGCATTTATAGTTATTGATATATTTGGAAAATTAACATTTTTTGTCCTTAGGTTTGAGACTTAGTTTCAGTTTGGTCCTTATGTTTAAGAAATGAATATTTTTACCATTGACATTTCAATAATGTTCACTTTTGGTTCTTAGATTTGGAGTCTAGTTTCAGTTTAGTCCATATGTTTCAAAATTGAATACTATTGCCCCAGACATTTCAATAATGCTCACTTTTAATTTTTATGTGTTTTTTAGTTTACTTTTGTACCAGTTTAAAAAAAAAATTGAGTCAAAATTAAAATAATCATTTCATTGATATATTAGTATTTAAAATTAGTTTGGTCATCACTTTTGTTAATTATATAGTACCTAACTAAATTTGTTATCTCAATGACTAAAATCAAGCATTATTAAATTATTCAATTTTGAAACATAGAGATAAAAAATTAGACCTCATACCTAAAAACTAAAAATCTATTTGTTTCATTGATTTTATTCAATTTTCTACTAAGAAAGATAGAAAAAAGAAAAAATATATATTTTATTTGATAATATATATATACTATAGTAATAATAAAAAAATTGTCCAAAAGTAACTAAAAGATCTATTTTATTTTATTATGCTTTCCTTTTCAGTTATGGTTCTAATGATGCTCTATGGTCTTTCTCATTGCATTTTTATTTATTATTATTATTTTAATTTAGAAAATTGTATGTATTTAGAGAAAATAAATTATTTTTAGTCTTTATGTTTGAGGTCTAATTTATATTAGGCACATATGTTTCAAAATTGAATAATTTTACTCATGATATTTTAATAAAATTCAATAATGTGTTAATCATTCACATATAACTAAACCGTTAGATATATAACGTAATGTTGACTAGACTAATTTTAAATATTAATATATTGATAAATTGATTATTTTACTTTTTATCGTGAATTTAATTTTTTTTAAGTAAATTATATAAAATAAACTAAAAAAACACATAATTACTAAAAGTTAACATTACTAAATGTTAAGAGTAAAAATGTTCAATTTTGAAATATATGACCAAACAGAAACTAGACTCCAAATATAACCACCAAAAGTCAACATTACTCAATGTCAAAGGTAAAAATATTTAATTTTGAAACATAGGAACCAAAAGTGAGCATTATTGAAATGTCAGGGGTAAAAATGTTTATTTTTAAAATATAGAGACCAAACTGAAACTAAATTCTAAACCTAGAGACTAAAAATGAACTTTTCCCATATATTTTTATACAGTATTATAAAACTCATTAATGCACTATTATGTATTATTAATACAGTATTATAAAAAAACTACGCATAAATACTCATCAATACTAATGATTATGTTTGATATATTTTTTTAAATGATCATATTTATAATTATTTTTTAGATTGAACTAATTTTACACATTTTCCAATATTTTATATGAGAAGGCGAATTACTAATAATAGGAGGAATAAATAGTTATTATATTTAAATGGATGTTGTTTATGGGAGAATATAATGAACATTCCTTATATGAAAGTAATGAAATTATGGGGAAAAATGATTGATTTAAACCTGAAGAGAATGATTAGTGATTGAAAATATGATATTAGATCTAAAATTAGACAAAATTGTCAAAATGAAATACATTTTAAAGTAGACCAAAATCATATTTAAACCTGAAATAAAATTCAAATTTTAATATTTTTTTTGTTGGTTCATGTACTTTCTCCCTTATCCAAATTACTTCTCTTTATTAAATACAATATGAGAATAGTTTTTAAGGGAAGATTCTTTCTCTTGAATACAAATTGAGAATAATTTATATGGAAAGATTCTTCTCTTTATTGGCTTTCTCTTAATTATTTGGTGTCTCGTCTACACTTTTATATCAGTCTTGAATATTAGTTTTTATGGGAAAAGATTCTTTTCTTTTTGAAGAAGGGGATCTGGCTATGTGACACGGATATATTCTTTCAGTTTCATCTCATTGAACTTTTAAGATAGATTAGTGCTGTCATTTTTACCTTCTTGTTTAATATCATAATTCTACCTAATTTTAATGAAAAGAGATTAAAATATTGGAACTCACTAATTTTGAATGAAATTGATTTTTGAAAAAAGTGTATGATTGCTAAGCACAAAAAATGAAGCGAATAGTTTCTTCAAAACTTTATTAATTTCATGGAAAGAAATGTTTTCGTGTCATTTTCTCCGAACTTCTATTGTCATACCATACTTATGTTTTCTTTTTTCTTTTTTTTTTTAATCAAAATGCTTCATTAATCAAGAAACTAATACTTACGTGAACTCTCCCAACAACGAAAAACAAAAAAGGAAGAACAAGACCCTCCAACTATTACTAAGAGCCCAGCCCACATTTCAAACCGTGACCAAACAAAAGACAAAAAGTTATTAAATAAAGAACTTGAAAAAGGATTTGAGATACCTTTCAATTCGACCGAATTACATAGAGGAGTAGTAGATCCTAACGTAAAGGGCTTGTAGCATATAGTCACCACAACATTGGTTGACGTTAAAGAGATTTGGGGATACCTTACACCATAATGATCACTGACGAACAAAAATCCTCCAAATGATAAAACAAGAATTTTAAAACCTAATAATATGTTTTCTTAATTCATATGAGTTGGCTTCGGGACAATATATGAATTATACTAAATTAATCTTACCATAAGCCTAATCATATGTGTCGTGAATTTCTCACCCCACGGGTGAATGGGACATCCCTAAGTTGAATTATATGCTCTATCATGAGGATGTCTTATTCAATTCAATCAATTTCATTATGCCGATCGAATATGCCCGATACTCGAATATGATACTACCCTACCAATGTTATGCTCTCTTCAACAAGAGCCTATAAACTTTACATCTACGTAGCACATCCTACCGGCTCAAATGTGTATGTTTATACTTGTGGAGGTTTTTCATAATAGCTTACCAAATAAAGCAGTTATGAATTATAGACATATGATTGTTTTCAATATATGCTTACTTGTCAAAGACGATAAGGAATTAATTGTTTATACTTGTATTACATGTGCTCGTGTTGTGGTAGTCCAGAATCTCCTCAATGTATCTACAATGGACTCTATTCCTGATCCTCACTTGATGATAAGGGACATGTTATTATGGATCTATGATTTTCTCCGATTATCCGTTAGTTGCCCCTCTACTAGAGGGGTTTAAACAACTCAACAATCCAAAAAATTTGATGACTAATCAAATTTAAGTTGAGTTATCAACTTTTTGGGATAGTATTAGGTTCAAATAAATGAAATTATTATGGGTTGGATTGGTTTATGAGTTGACCTAAAATTAATTTGAGTTGACCAGAACAATCTAAATTTATTATTAAGAGTAAAAAAAATTAACAATACATAATTGTATAAACATATATTTATTTTAATTTCAAGATTGTGTTAAAATATATTTTTAAATTTTTATAAGATATCTTTCTTAATATAGATTTAAATTAAAAGTTATCATATTGATTTATTTTGAAATTGAAAGTGAATAACAAATATAAATAAATAAATATATAAATATATAAATAAGTAAATATATATA
>JBBMKA010000026.1:11552737-11568222 GCA_037833695.1 Sechiopsis laciniata | reverse complement strand
CCATAATTTTGAAATATGATCCGTTGTCTCAGCACGTAACTTCTGAATTTCGGATCGAAGATTATTGACCTCTGCCTGAAGGTCACTAGTGGAAACCTTTCTTGGTTTCTCAAAGTTCTTCATGAATTCTGAATATGAATAAGGCTTGAAATCTGCTTTTAAGGATTCAGCTTCTTTTGAATCGTTGGCTTGTTCAGAGGCGAGAATTGAATTGCGAAGATTCGTGAGAATCTTGTTTTGAATGACTGGGTCGGAGATCTTGTCGACAATTTCGAGCAGGGTCTTTTGATCTGAAGTAAGTGTATTAATACACCCACCACAAGCACGTTTGTCGTCATCATCATTAGACTCTCCAGTATTGTCGTCCGAAGAATCGTCTTCTAAGATGGCTTCAACGGCGTTTTCATAATCACTCGAATCTTCATATTCTGATTCGGATTGAAGAAGGACGAGTAGATCTCTTTTGAGTTCCTCATCGATTTCAAGCTTATTGATCCTAGCTTGAAGAGGACATTTGTTTGCATAATGACCAAGCTTCTTACATTTGAAGTACATGGTCTTTCTTTTGGACGAGCTAGCTTGGGCAGGCTTCCTTGTCCGCTGCTGGGGAAGAGGTCTGTTAACAAATCTCTTTTTGCGATGAATATAAGGTGACTCATAGCGAGTTTTGGAGTAGTTAGCTCTATGCTTTGATTTTGACGAGGGTGCCCTAAGAGGCTCACATCCATATTACTCACAGAAAATCCCCATCTCTGCTTTTCTAGCAGCAGTATTGTTGATTTTCTTTGCAGTTTTGAACTCAGTACATATTTTGAGACCTTCCTGGATGATAAGTGTGGAAATGTCTCCATATGTTAATTGAGACCAATGCGATTATTTTCTTCTTGGTTGAGTCTCTCCATGACTCTTTCCGAGAAGTACTTAGGGAGGCCTTGAATAAACCTTTGCTTCCAGATGGGTAATCTGCTGTCATTTCTGATCATGACTTTGGTAAGGAACATGTCCTTATACCATCTGAAGTCTCCAAGGGTTTTGCAACGAAGATTCATGAGAACTTCTCTTGATCTTTCTTCGTATTTGGCCGGGTCGCCTATAAAGGCTTTTGTGATTGAATAGAGTAGGACGTTAACTGCATCTTGAATTGTCGTTGTCTGGTCTTCGTTGACCTCACGACCTTCTCTTTTAACTTTGACAGTTTTTGTAACCACCTTTTTGTGTTCGATGATGGTTTCTTTGTCGTCATCATCCATATGCTTATCCCACCAGTCCTTTAAGATGCCGGTGAAACCAGAACTAAGCATGATAGCAATATCGCGATCTGGATGATCTTTCATTTTGTAAGCGCTTGCTGCCATAAGCATCTCTTGAATAATGTTCATTATCATGTAGTCGGACATACCGTCTATGTTCCATTCATAGATCATGGCGCCGTCATACCTAGATGGATTAAAGTTTCCTTTTTCTTCGTACATGACGTCGGGAAAAGAAGGTTGAGGATACCAGCTTCTACGGAGACCGTAGGGAGCTAGCTTTTTGTTGATAGTAGCTATTTGATTCGATTTTCTAATTTACAATCTGTCGAAGTCAGCTTGAAATTGTTCGACTTCGTGGCTTGCTACATCACCTTCTTTGAGAACATTGATACTTGGCTCTTTTGAGATTGAAAGATTTGTAAGCATTCCTTGAATATTTTCGAGGGCTTCATCAGTACTTGACTTGAGAGTCATTCCTTTACTGAGAAGAGTTGGTTTGAAAAGGGGTTTTGTTATGTTCATTACTGGAGGAGGAGAACTAGATGTTGAGGTCGAGGCATAGGGCTTAATGGATAGTCCTTCAGCCCGAACTGATTCTTCTATCCTTTCTACTTGAGAAGCAATAGTAGATAGGATTTTGTTTGAAAAGTTATTTTGATGTTGGATGTTTCGAATGTCCTTAAGACAAGGAGGACTCTTGTCTTCTCTGAGAGAGTGTTTGAAAGGAGAGGCGATAACCTTGTCGCCCTAGTTTGAGATAATTTCAATTTCTTTGAGAGGAGGATGGGTGGCACAAATAATGCCTCTTCTGGTGGTATTCCACCTTGTTTGAGATAGGACATTCAGGTTTGCCTGAGAATCCATCCAGATGAAGAATGGAATGTCCATTTCCAATCTTTCCATTTGATTATACCATTGAGTACGAAGATCTGCTCTTTTTTCTTCGGAGTAGTTTTCGAAGAAGGCGATGCGGACCTTTGCATTCTTTTTAGAGAAGAAATCTCTCTTCAAAGATTCTTTATCAATGGAATAACCGTCTTTGATAATAACGTTGATCTGATTATCTTTTACTGACTGGGTTTCCATATCAATTTGGGTAGGAGAACCAGATTGATCGTCGTAATGAACGGAGGCTATATCCCGATCAAAATCGACTGATTGAACTCGGAAAGAGCTGTTTCGGTCAATGATCGAAGGGGCTCTTGATATTCCGGAGGTTCTAGGACGAGATCTCAGAAAGTTCTTTGTTTCTGAGAAGGAATCTTAAGCATCGCTGAATTTGACTTCAACTGAGCCATCATCATGCTCAATGATTTGAGTAGGAGTCTGTTCTCTTTTGGCAAGAGGACAGACAGCTTCCAGGAAGTATTCCTGGTGATTTGTTCTCAAGTAAGGATCTTGGGGACGTTGACCTTGGTTCTGCCGATATTGGCTTCTATGAGCATGGTTGAACTGCTCACAGATTTTCGGAGAGTTCCAGGGGCAACATTTGTGTGCATCAGCTTATAACAGATGCGGAAAATCACTACAGTGGCGTGAGTTTTGGATTCAATATTGAGGTTCTTTGTATTTACATCTAACATTAAAGCGGACAAGATATTAGGGTCCCTTAATGATAGAGTAAGATTGGGAAAACAATTGAAGTAGATTGGTCCATTTTCAAGGTTGGACTCAATCATTCCCATGAGGGAGTTTGAATAAGTCATATGTCTTTTGTCTCGAAGGGAGACAAGGACAGGAATATCCAGACCAAGTCTGAATAGCGGTTTGATAGCCACTTGGACTAGGCCAATGTGGGTGAACTTGAATTCTTCTCTGTGACGAAGAATCATGTTCTTTAAGAAGAGATTTAGGGTTGCTCTATCTTCATCGATAGGGACAACATTTTCCGAGATTTTGATACAATTTTTCTGGAAGAATACAGAGCTTGTATTCTTGTAAACTAGTTTTGAATCAATTTTTGAAATAAATCAATTTTGAAGTTGTTCTTCAATCTTGGCGATTTGGAGTTCCTTTTGATTCAAGTTAGAAAGTTCAAGATTTGAACATTCTTTGAACATTTTTGAATTATGAACGAGATGAGAAGATGATTTTGTGAAAAAATCTTGGAAGTAAAAATGATGGTTGAGAACTTTGAGAAGAAGAACGGAGACTTGGAAATTGACAAAATGAGATTGAAATGAAATTGATAGGACAAAAATGATGGGACAATTTTAAAGAAAGAAGTTAAAAAGTTCTTACAAATTTTTTTTTTTTTTCAATAATAATAATATTTAATGAAGAGCGTATGCAATCGTCTAATTTTTCATTTTAAATTTATATCAGAAATTATTTTCTATATTTCACATATTCCTAAAAATACCTTTTAAAAAACTCAATTATCAACATAAAATTTAAATCGTTATTGTAATTGGTGTTAGAAGAGTTTTTTTTTTTTTTTCAAACAACAATTTAAATCGTTATTATAACTGTTTTTTTTTTTTCTTTTCAAACAACAATCTTTAGAGAGAAAAAAATTGTCAAAATTTCCTTTAAATAAAACATATAAATAATTAAAATTTCAAATCAAAATAAAGGGTATAGATCTGAAGATCACTCAAATAGAATCCACTCTAATTTCAATCCATTCAAATTACCTTTTTGACAAAGACACTCATGGAAAAGCATATCTTTGAAAAAAGAATCAAATGAAATTGCCTTCCCTTTTAACACCACCACTAACACCACTAACACCACTTCCCACTTCTCAAAGATCGTAGTAAATTTTTTTTTTCTCTTTTTAAATAGTAACCCACTTTTGATTTTGATTTTCATTTTTTTACCCACTTTTTTTCTATATTTTTGTTCTAAAATAACACAATGTTTTTTCAAATGGTTGGTGACATGTTTGACTTAAACGATTAGTTGTAATTCAATTTAACTTCACGATTCAATTCTAAAAATTGGTATTTGAATCTCATTTTATTTGACAATTGTATACCTTTTATATAAGATTTGTAGATTTCATTCTTAATTTGAATTTTAAAAAAATGAAAAAACTCTATCTCTGGTTTTACCCACACTCTTCTCTCTCCGAGCTCCACCCATCACACATGTCACTGTTTTAAGGACCACAAATTTCTTGTTATTTTTTATTTATTTTTTTTATTTATAAGAGATTTTTTTGATGACCCTTATAGGAATAGCATGGGTGGTGGGTGCAACCGCAACTTTCGCAACTTTATCCAAATCGTCCTCATTACTTTATACTTTCATCCGAAAAAGGACAAAAAAAAAAAAAAAAATCCCATCTCTTTTAGTGTTTATCCCAAATGTCAATGGCAGCCCTTTTCTGTGTAAATAAATCTCAACCTGTCTTCCCATCTAAATTACTTGGGGGAAAATGATTACAAATACCGATTCTAGGGATCGAACCTGTGACCATGACTAAAAATGAATTAATACTAAACTAGATAACCAAACGTGCCACCGACCCATTCGATAGAAATTTTTTTTTTTTTTAATATTTATGACCTAATTGTTTTGTCTCATAAATTAGTTTATGATAATATTTCTATTACATTTAATTATATAGTTAAGAGAATTCAAACTTACAGAAAAAAGACTATAATCCTTAACAACTTCCCTTATCTTTGGGTTTAATTTTTAGTGTACATTCTTACACTAAGGTTCTTCAATTTATTTTATTTCATTTTATTTGTTTTTTGAAAAATAGTATTGTATTGTTTTAGAACAAAAATATAGGAAAAGAGTGGGTACAAAAAATGAAATGGTTAAGTGGTCAAAGAAAGCCTTAGGGTGCTTAAAGTGATAGATTCAATACATGGTCAACTATTTAAGAATTAATTTTCTACGAATTTTCTCGATATAAAAAAATATAACATTACAAATAGGCACAACTGGTATAATAAAAAAACATATGAACTATTTTATTTTAATATTATGGGAAAATACCATCACAAATTATTTTAGTGGTAAAAACATCCTTAAATAAACAAAAAGTGGCTGGTTTAATCTATAGTGGTGACTAATTAAAAATAATCTTTTTTTATTGATTTTCTTAACACTAAAATATTATAAATTTTGACTGCTTAATAAGAAAACAGTCCAAATATGCATAAATTAGCAATATTTTGAAATAATAAAAAAAAAGAAAATGGTTTTTTGCCTACTTTTTCTTAATGAGGTTTTTTTTTTTTTTTTTGGATTTTACATTGATATAAAAAAAACCACAAAATGGGGCCTCCAATAAAATGACCAACAAGTTCTAATCATATTTTAACCTATAACATTTAATCAATTTTTAGTAGATAACTTTGGTTGACAATAGATTTAATTACTTTGTTTATAGATTTCAATAAATTACTATGTGAAAGGGACCGAAATTACTATGGGTTAAATTTGTATTTTTGGTTACCTTGCAATTCAAAGCATATCGTGTTGGAAAAATATTGGAAGATTTGGTGAGGAAATCTGGTCGGATCTTGCTTTGTGGGATGTGGATTTTGGTGGGTCTTTGTTTGCAATTCAAAGCTCTCTCTCTATTCATCTCTTCTCTCCCACCATTGTTTTCTTTCAAAAACCCACCACCCTAAATAAATCTCCCCATTTCCATTTCTCTCAAAAATCCTCTTCTCCTTCTTCTTCTTCTCTCTTATGGCATCTACCGTTGCTTCAATGGGTTTGGTTTCCGAGTCCAAATTCCATGTTCTTGCTGTTGATGACAGCATCATCGATCGCAAATTGATCGAGCGCCTCCTTAAAACCTCCTCTTATCAAGGTAAATAATCGAATCCTTGTTTTTATAGGCCTTTTTGGGATTTGGGTTTTGTTTTTCTTATGCAATTTTGTGCCTTCTTCTATGCCAGTCACTACTGTTGATTCTGGGAGTAAAGCTTTGGAGTTTTTGGGTTATGACCCTGGAAATAACTCCATTCCTTCTGTTTCTTCTAACCATCATCATCATCATCAACAGGTTTGTTTTGGATTTTTGGTTTTTGGTTTTTGGTTTTGATCTGGTGTTTCTGAATGATTTTACATGGTTTTCCCTTCTGGGTTGTTGGATTTTCTTAATTTGTTGTGGGATTTTTCAGGATGTGGATGTCAATCTTGTTATTACTGATTACTGCATGCCTGGAATGACTGGCTATGATTTGTTGAAGAAAATCAAGGTATTTAGCCTCACCTTACCATTTCTGTTATGTACTGCACTCTCCTACTGTTTGTCGAAATGCCCCTGAGGGGAAATTTGCTTTTCTGATGCCAAAATTAGAATGTTTTCTTAGATTTCATTTGGTTTTTGGTAATTGTATATCCTAGGAACTACACATGGAATTATGACCAATTATCTTCCAGTCCAACAAACTAAGTGTGGGAGGTGTTTCTCTGATTTTTCAGGGGTCTCAAGCTTTGAGAAACATTCCGGTTGTGATTATGTCATCTGAGAATGTACCTGCAAGAATCAATAGGTAAGAAAAAGAAAAATATATGGTGATGATGCTGATGAAATTGTTTTTAGAGATTTGGTTTGAAATTCTGAGAATCTGGTTTATGAGTGTTGTTGAGGTTTGAATCTGATTGAAGGGTTGATTTTGATGATTGGAAACAGATGTTTAGAAGAAGGAGCAGAAGAATTCTTCTTGAAACCCGTCCGACTTTCAGATGTCATCAGGCTTAAACCCCACATGTTGAAAACCAAAGTCAATTGTGACCAAAAAGAAAGAACAGAAAACGATAAGCCCGATTCAGGAAGCCAATCTGAAGCACTAGAGCAGCTTCAACAACAACAAGAAGAACCACAGCAACATGAACAAGAACAATTACGACCCCAACTGCAACAGGTCTTGACACCGCAGCAAGATCAAGATCGATTACAATCAGTACCATTGTTACAAACCCTGCAACAGGAGCAAGAACAGTTGCAATTACTCCCACCAACACCACCGCAACAATCGAACAACAAAAGGAAGGCTATGGAAGATGGACTTTCACCGGATAGAACAAGGCCTAGATACAATGGTATTACAACCACGGTGTAGTTAATAATGGGAAGACTTTTTTTTATTCTTAATTTTACCTGATTTTACCTTTTTATTTCTTTTTTCCCATCTTGATGATGCTGGTTAATACAGGCTCTCGCTAGGAATGTAGAGATCAGAATGCTTTTCCTGTATACATATTTCTCATGGAAATATTCCCTTCCCAATTTTGTCAAGGTAATCATAATCATAAAATGAAAAGAGAAAGATAATGAGTTGTGGCTGTTGATTTCTTTAAAAATACCAAAATCCTTTTTCTAAGTTCATTGGTTTCAATTTGCAGAAGTTAATCTTGTTCTGATTTAGTTTTTTTTTTTTTTTCTACTTTCTGATTGGACGAACTGTTTTGGGCTGGTAGCATATGATGGTAGCTATGCAACTTCGTGTTCAATTTTTGGTTAAACTATAGTTTCTATTCTTATGTGTCTATCGATTGATCTAACAGGACAATTGCTAATTCCACATCTTGCTGTAGGATTTTAATATCCTTCACAGGTGTTCATTGTAGAGTTTGAATCCATTCTTTAAACTTCATTTTTTAACTGCCCAGAAAGTTGAACTTTAATTTTAGCTTATTTACTTTGTCATTTTTAACATTTTGAGTCTTGTACATTTCTTTTTCTCTCTCGTTAGTCCCTATATTGTTACAAATATCTCCATTCTCCATTATTAGTCCTTGATTGATACAAATGCACACGAAAGCAGTCAGTTTTTTGATATATCAACTGTTTGTGTATATACAAAAATTTGATATGACCATAGCCTATGATCGGGTTGAGTGGATGTATATGAAAAATGTTGATGGAAAAGATGAGTTTTCTCTCACAATGAATAACTTTGATGATGGATTGTACATCATCGGTCAATTTCTTAGGCCTTATTAATGGAAGATCGGTTCTTATTCCACCCTTAAAAGGGTTCGTGCCTAGGGGACTCATCACTGCATTATTTATTCCTTATCTGCTCTGAAGGTCTCTTGGGACTTAAAGAGACTGCTAATCAGGATAAACGGGTTCGGTTCGGGCATCTCTCGTCTACTTTTTGATGATGATTGCCTGTTATACTATGAACATGAGTAGGAGGGGACTATGCTTTATGAGATTTAGAAAAAGTATGAGTTAGCAAAGCATTAGGTCAATGTGTCAACTTTGGGAAGCCTGCAATGATTTTTAGTCCTAACGTGGATGCTACGAGTAGAGTTTGTCTGGTGAGTCTGTTTCTGATAAAGGTGGTTGATAATTGAGCAATACTTACCTAAGGTTGGCTAAGTATTTTGGAAATACTTATCCACCTTTAGAACCACATATTTTTACTTTTTTGCATTTCTCTCTCCACTTTAGCAATTTTTTCTCCATCAATCAAAGCTATTTTTTTTTTTTTAAAGTAAAAACATGTGGTTCTAAGGTGAATATTGTATTTTCAAAATACGTACCCATCCTTAGGTAAGTATTAGTCGTTGATAATTTGGGAAAGTAACTTTGACTCCCTCATAACAAAGGGATACATATGTCTTTCTTGAAAGAAAAAAAAAAATCAACAAGACCTTAGCAGATTGGAAGATAAATTTGTTCTTGGTAGGGGAAAAAGGGGAGTTGATTAAGAAGGTTGCCCATGCTCTTTCTACCTATGCCATGTTCTGCTGTTGGCTAATTTCTGGTAGGGTTCTTTAGAATCTCTCAAGAAGATTCATTGGAAGAAGTTGGCTAATTTGTGTTTGCCGAACGAACGGGGAGGTTTGGACTTTTTGTGACGACGGCTTCACTAAGGTGTTACTTTGTAAAAAGGCTTGGAGACTGTTAATATTAGATTCTCTAGTTGCACGTGTTGAAAAGAAAATATTTTCATTCAAAAAAAATTTCTAGAGGCTACGAGGGGGCCAACAGCTTCGTTCAGGTGGCAAAGCATTTTGTGGGATCGTGATTTGTTCGAGCAGAGGTTGAGAATCCGTGTTGCTGATGTGAATGCAACACGGCTGTTTGATTCACATTGGGATCCCTGTGAATCCACGTTACAAGTTATCACCTCTGAGCAACCAAGCATTCAACAATATAGATAGTTGAGGAGTTCATCTGGCCATTGTTACTGTTCAATATAGGATGATGTCTATATTATTTGCTCTGTTCCTATTTGCAGGACAACCTGTTCTGATAGTTGGCTTTGACATTATACAAAAAAAAAGATGTTTCTCCATATGTGGTGCTTATAAGCTATATATATATATATATATATATATATATATCAACTCTAGATAGCTACAGGTTTGACATAATGGTTGAAGACACTTTGGCATTTGCACATATTCTATCCAAGGTAAAACTTTTTATGCGGAGATTATGTTGGGGTTGTTTAGAGAAGAAAAAAAAGTGTGGAGTGCGTTAAACTATTTGGCCAAATGGAGATCGCAAAGGGTGAGGTTCTAAAATTGAATGTGGATGCTTCGTGTGCTTCGTCTCGCATGTCGACAGGTTTGGACATGGTATTCGAAATCGGCATGGTTTGCTTAGTGGCGCAGCAATTGAGATAATATATGCTTGTCATCCTTTAACTACCGAAGCACTGGCGTTGCCTCATAGTTTGATCTTTGCTCAATGGTGCTGCTCTAACTTAGTTTGGATAGGAACTCTTTGCAGGAGGCCACTATAGGGGTTCTCTTGAAAGAAATTTTGTGTATAATGATGTTTTAAAAGTACAAACACTAGAATCAAAATGTTACGTTAAATTCTTTTAGCACCTGTTAGATTTAAATCTTTATGAAATGTTTGTAAAATCTATTTTAAAAGTAGGAAGCATTAAATTGAATTTAATGATAAAGCGAAATATATTGTGAATTGAAACACACAAAAGAGTAATTTAGGTGATGCCTTAACATCACCAAAATTTTGAAGACCATCTATGTGGCTCAATGAGAGCCACACTTTGTTTTCTTTTACTTAAAAAAAAATAATAGAAAGATAAAATTAATGATAATTAAATTGTGGCTTTCATTGAATCATGTATGTGAGCTTCAAAATTTAGGTGATGTCTCTCAACTCACAATAATAAAACGTTCAAAGAATAAATCGAAAAATGACTCATTAGTTATACTTAGCCTTGAAAAGTTTAAAACACAACGATGTATAAACAACCTTGTTAAGATACCGACATTTGGCACTTCTATTTTATGATGAAGGTGACAAAAAATAGTTCTGATTGGTTATTCGTGTTTTGTCGGATTTGGACAGCCGCGTTCGGGATTTTGGGTAAGGATCTTTCTTGATCTAATGGTTAATCGTCATTGGTGTGGGTAATTTTCTGATTAAGGTTAATTGTTAGGTTGATTCGGCTGAGTTTGATTGATCCTTTAGCTGTAGCTCAAGGAACATTTTATCTTGTTGGTTATTTTATATTGATGAAACAGGTAAGGATTCTCTACTCGACCTTGCATAGAAAATTCATTGTGCTACTTTATGTAATGTGGTTAGTTATGGATGTGGCCAGATGTTGGATTGTTGGTTTTGGGTTGCTGGTTCTGAGTTGTTGCTGACATGTGTGTAGTATGTATATATGGTTTTTTTTTTTTTATTGTTCTGCATGTTGTGCTTCGGGATTATAGGGTTCCAGTGTGCCATTCTATTTATCGCTTAAAATTCTTAAATATATTTTGTATGCTTAGTACCTCGGGATTATGGGGTTTCAGGGTACATCTTGTATGTAATTTTATAATTTTGATTTTCTTATAAGCATGCTAGGATTATGGGGTTCTAGCATGTTGTTACTATTGTTGCTCGTCCGCTTCTCTTGGTATGTGTGTGAGCTGGTGATGACGTGTGTTAATATGTAGCTAGTCTTGATCATGTAATGAGTATTGGGTAGTATCCTGTTAGGGTGACTATATAAGAATATTGAGCATGTTTGGTGATCTGTTAGGACTCTGATAAGCATTGGTAATAGAACTCTTAGTTGTCATCATCTAGAGGCTGTAGAGACACGACGTACCGTTGTCTCATTGGGTCGGTGTCGAGGATTTTAATCCTGCTCCTGATAGCCTGGAATGTGTTATAACACGTTGCCCCGACAATGCCTAGTTTGTAGCCCTATAGGCAGGCTCTGATCATAGTGTACGCCTGCTATGGGAGGGTTTTAGCTTGGGGCGATAGGTGTGAACAGGCTTACTCGGATCGCTGGCGAGGGCTTTTAGGACCGTGACTCAGTGGACACATTTCCTTGTCGAGATAGACATGTGGACCTGGACCATGTTGGCTTGTGTAGACCTACACCTGACTGGTTTACAGCAGCATGCGGTGCATGCGTACATGTGTCGAGTGTCAGGTAGATGGCTCACCTAGACCGGTGTCGTTAGTACACCAGTAGTGTTTGAGTTGTTTGATTTGATTGAGCTAGAGAGTCGTGTAACGAACTTCATGACCTGCGTATTCCTATGTTTAGGTGAGTGTCTTAAGACCCTCACAGGAGAGTTGTGTAACGTATTTCATAACCTGTCATTGCTTATGCTCAAGTGAGTGTCTTAAGGGCCCTACAAGAAAGAGTCATGCAATGAACCTCATGACCAAGTAAAAAGTGAAGATGAGTTGAGAGTAAGTTGATTGATTGAGAAAGAGATGTAACGAAACTTCTGTTCAGATAGTAAACTTTGTTGAGTCGAGAATAGATATGAATTGCTAGCATGGTTGGTTCTTTCTTGTGCATTGTACCCCTATTCAGGAGTTCTTACGACGTATTCTTTTATACTTAGCCTTTCTATGGTTATTTTCTTTCGACAGGTAATTAGACACACCATCGTGGCAGTTAGCTGGGAGATGCTGAAGTGATCATGGGTAGAGCTTGCTGCATTAGTCTGAGTAGTTGATAGGATAGTTGTCATTTCTATTGTTTCATTGCTGGCATGTTAAGAGTTGAACTCCTATTATTTCTGTTGAAACATGTTAACCATTGGGCATGGATGCCTCTATGCATTATTTCATTTATTTATTTTAATTGTATTTGGAATTACCTTGGCTAAGGGCTTGTAATTATTTTATTATTTGAAATAAAATGCAACAAGAGCAGTTATTTTTAAAACTTGAATTTGACAATTTAAAATTGCATATTTCTAACTGAATTTGAGTCAGCATGTGCTAAGAATCGTAGTTAGAAATTACGGGTTCTTACAATAACCAACCACCTTTTTTTTTTTTTTTTTTTTTTTATAATATTTCATTTTTCTTAAATTTAAGTATAACTAACTACTTCTTATTTTGATCCTTAAGAATTGGGGTTTCATGATTGGCTACACTAGGAAAACAAAAAAGAAATGAAGATCACGTTCAATCAAAGCTGTCGATCACGATGTATAGTGGATGTACATGCATAATTTTGGCAAACAGAAACAGTGTCATGGGTGATAGAAGGCACATGTACATATTCAAGGAGGGAAAGCTAACAGTGTATTCTAATGATCCGATTCATACGTATATACACATTCCAAACAAGATTAACAACTATAACACAACAAGAACGGATAAACACATAGTATAAATGGGGTCTCAGTCTTACATATAAATATGTAGGCAATCCACTAGACCAAAACCAATGATGTCAACCCCCAAACAAAATGCACAAGGCAAAGTTATAGAAACTAAGTAGTCACAAAGGATGACTAGGCAAAGATTCTATGCTTCGCACGTTACGTGACGGATCCGTCGTATGCTCTTAAATCACGATGTACAATTGATGTACAAACATAGTGTATACTAATAAGTTGTAGGGACTACATATACGGTGCATAATTTTGAAAAACAGAAATAGTGTCAGGGGTGATAGGGGGCACATGGACATATTTAGGGGGGCAAGCGAACAATGTATTCTAATGAACCAATTCATACGTACATAAACATTCCAAATAAGATTTATAACTATAACATAATAAGAACGGATAAACAAATAGCATAAATGAGGTCACAGTCTTACATTTACATATGTAGGCAATCCATTAGGCCAAAACCAATGATGTAAACTCCAAAAAAAAAAAATGCACTAGGCAAAGTTATAGAAACTAAGTAATCATAAAGGATTATTAGGCAAAGTTTATATGCTCCGCGCGTTACGTGACTGATCCGTCGCATGTGATTAAATCACGATGTACGGTGAATGTAAAAAATATGTGCCAACAATGTTTAACTTATGCAAAAAAAAAAAAAAAAGAAGGAAACAACGTTATTCACAAAATATAGACAAGTGACAACAGTAACTAACATATGAGCCCTTACTCTGATATGTACAGAATAGGTGCCAACAGTAATAAACATAGGATATGTACAGAATACGTGCAATCCATGTCAAACATAGGTATAAAATACGTGTCAACCATGTCTAACATATGAAAAAGTAAAACAAAACAAAAAAGATAAAATCCCAATAAAGTAGGAATTCAATTTTAGATGTTAATATCTTTAAATAACAGAGGCATTCGAGAAATTTGGAAGATTACACTAGAAAAAATGTCGGAGCACCCAAAAGGATCTGAAAGCTTACACTGAAAATGTTTATATCTTCAGAAACGTGGCTTCGATGCCGGTCCCTTTCAGAATCTCAAGAATTGGAGCCCAACGAAATGCAAGAATGTCGCTTGCGGCCAGACTTTTCGACGCGGGGACTATTTCGTTGGGGTTGTTCAATGGGAGAAAGAATCAAAAGGAACTGTTTGGAAACACCTTGGCCAAGGACTTATTTATTAAATATTTGAAATAAAATGCAACATGAGCAGTTATCTTTAAGTATTTTGAAATTCGAAATTTAAATTTTCATGTTTATAACTGAATTTGAGTCAGCATGATTAAGATTCGTGGTTTAAAATTATGGATCCTTACAATACACCTTCAATCATGACTTTTTTCTTTTATTTATTTATTTTTATTTTTATTTTTATTTTAAAGTGTCAAATATTGGAAAATAACTATAATATTAATTGAATTATTACTTTGGTGTAAAATAACTAGGCTCGTTGGCCTCGTGTAAAATATGAAAAAAAGGGATATTTAGGAAAATGGCTAGAATTTAGAAATTAATTAGAGAAATGGCGAAACATTTTTAGACTTTAAATTTTTGTCCTTTTTATTTCAAATTTTAATTAAATTTTATTGTTGAAAATAATGGACAATTGTACCCTCCTATATTTTATCTGATTTTTTTTTATTTAAAATCAATTTTAAAATATATTTTTGTAACTATCTAGAAAAAATAAAAAATAACTTAAATGATGATAAAATATATTGGTCAAACATAAATAAACCTCGTAATTAAATAATGAATAAATCAACTAAACAAAATTGTGAAACAAGGGATTTTGAAAATTTAAAATTCTCTACTTAATTCAGAAATTTTATTCTTGAATTTTGTTTTTTATTTTTTTGTAACTATCCTTGAGAATCTATAACAATTCAAAAATCAAGTAAAAAAAGTTGAAAGAACATTTTTTAAAATTTAAAAATCTTTGCCTAATTTTTTAGGGTTCTTCACTACCTGACTGTACATCGCCTGTACATAACCTATGAGTTAAGGTGATTTGGTGTGCGTGTACTTAAAAATAAAATTAAAAGATAGGATGGAATAGTCACCTTATGGGTCTTAGATTCCAAGCTGATCTTGTCTCATTATTGAAGCTTGAGGTTTGCGAGGGGCTTTAAATACTCATTTTTGAAAATATGAAGGGGAAAATATCTTTAATTTTTTTGAACAAAACATCTATCCATCCTCTTGTTTACACACTAGAGATTGACTTAGAGCACCATCACTTTTGTTGAAATTCAGTGTCAGATAAATACCATCGATTATGTCTGCAAACCAATTGTACTTCTATTGTACATCACAATGGAAAGCTGAAGAGATCTTTAATTTGCTTGAACAAAACTTACATCTATTGTAAAGACCCGACCCAAAAATGGTCATAAACTTGGTCCTTACTCAGCATGCATGTATAAAAGATAATTAAAAAAACACCTAGCATTCTGGTTTGCTTAAAAACATCCATTTAAAACTCCAAGGAACCTGTTTATAAATGTTTAAGGAATTTATTCCCTGTTCAAACATTAAAAACAACCCTGGCCAGAGCATAATTTGAAATAGCAAAATACAAAACATTTAAATACAACTTCAGGTTCCATATGCAAATCCTATGGACTCCGTGTCCAACTACATGCTGAATTAAATGAATAAATAA
>JBBMKA010000026.1:11533059-11552637 GCA_037833695.1 Sechiopsis laciniata | reverse complement strand
GTTATTCCCATTCATTTGCACCAAATCCCAACCAAAAAAGGAAAATAAGGAGAGTAGAAGTTTTATGGTAACTATTTTGGCTACAGAAAAAAAAATGTATCCATGTAGTCGACTCCTTCTTATTGGTTATACCTTTTTGCTACCAACCGAGCCTTGTAGCGATCTATAGAGCCATCAACATTATGTTTACACTCATTTGCAACCAATTGTGTGTTGACCATTAGGCAAATGGGAGTTGGTGGAGCAATAACCTAATGCAAATATAACTAGTGCAAAGTGAATTTTTAAGACAAAACACAATAAGAATGGAGAGGTTGAAAGATATAAGGCTCGGTTGGTGGTTCAAGAATACACACAAGTAGAAGGAATTGATTATGAAGAAACTTACAGTTCGGTGGTAAAATTCTCGACTATTAGAATAATTCTATTGTTAACTGTGAGTGCAGAATGGCTGCTTCAACAATTGGATGTCAAGAATTCATTTTTGCATGGGGTGCTCAAAGAAAAAGTATTCATGAACCAACAACCTGGATTCATTGATCCTCAATATCCAAATCATGTTTGTAAGTTGTAAAAATCCATATATGGACTCAAACAAGTGCCTAGAGCTTGGTTTGATAGACTAGCCAACTATTTGCTACATCTTGGGTTCACATGTTGTAGATCTGATTCTTCATTATTCAACTTTAAAAGAAACTCGATATTGTTATTAATGTTAGTTTATGTAGATGATATAATCCTCACTGGACTCACAAGGACATCCTACAATAATTGATTGACAAGTTGGGAACTGAATTCGCACTAAAGGATCTTGGTACTCTGCATTATTTTCTTGGAGTTGAAGTTCATCATACTCAACAAGGAATTATGCTTACACAAGGAAAGTACACTAGAGACCTTCTTAAGAAAACTAATATGTTAGGATGTACAACAAACAATACTCACATGTCTATCTTTATCTCAAATATGATAAATGAAAATGATCTCGTTGACAACAAAAAATTTAGAAGCATTGTAGGATCATTGCAATATTTATCTCTCACAAGACCTGATGTTGTGCAATCTGTGAATAAAGTGTCAAAAAATGCAAAATCCAACAATGAAAGACTTAGTGGGAGTCAAACGTATTCTAATACTTAAAAGGAACACAAGATCATGGAATTAGATTTTATAAAAATAGTTCTCGTAATTTATATGTTTTTTGTGATAGAGATTGAGGCAACTGTAAAGAAACTAGAAGAAGCACAACTGGATATTATGTGTTCCTAGGATCCAATTGCATATCATGGGCTTCAAAGAAACAACCAACCATTATTGCTAGATCAAGCACTAAAGCGGGATATAGAGTCATGGCAACCACAGATTAGTTTCATTCTTAAAGACATTGAAATACCATTGTTTCAAGCTCCTAAAATTTTTTGTGACAATATAAGCGCACTTCACTTGTCCATCAACCCCATCTTTCATGTTAGAACGAAACACGTGGAGATGGATTATATTATCATTTTGTTAGAGAGAAAGTAGCCTTGAGAACTCTTATTACTCGATATGTTCCATGCGCTCAACAAATCGCTGACATATTCACTAAACTCCTTGCCAAAAATGTATTTTTGACTCTTCAAAACAACTTCAGTGTTAAGTCTTCCATTGAAGATTTTACAGCTCACATAAAGTTGTCCAAATACACACAATTCTCCATAAATTAAGCCAGCATATTTTGCAATTTCAATAATTCAAAATATTCTTTATACACTTGGTTGATTTCCTTTAATAACTTTTTTTTTTTTGAAAAAAGATTTCCTTTAATAACTAAATCCAATATTATATATAAAGGTTTTATAATGTCCTTGAGCTTAATAAAACATTAAAATTCTAATAAAATGATTGGTAGCGTGTTGATTTGATTGATTGGTTATAATTCAATTCAATTCCACAGTCACAAATTCGATTTTAAAAATGGATATTTGACTTTCATAATATTTAAGAACACTAATACCCTATATATAACGTTTATGTTCCCTCAATTTGAACTAAAAAAAAATATTTAATTGAGAGTTTTACCTTAAATATTGTAATTGAAATTTGGCTTATTCTTTTTAATGTTAGAGAAATCTAATAATTTTGGCAATGGGTGGTGTTGTACAGGTGGAACCAATTGTATGATAGGAGTTTTCATATAATTAAATCAAAACGACTCTTAAGCAATAGGGTTAAATTAATTATTGTGTATTATATAGTTCTTTTTTGTTGAAAGATGTGTATTATATTGTATTCATAAGATATGATTTGGCCTTGAGATCTTTTGAGAATATTTTCCAATAACTTATACAAAATTGGATCAACGTGTCACTTTTTAATACATTAGTTTTTTAATAGGGTTTTGAGATTGGGAAATATAATGGAATAATCATTTAAACCCCTAAAAGTGAGGTGCCAAAGTATATATTTATCCTACCATTTCCCATAGCTAATATCTCTCTTTTCTATCTTTTGTTAGCATTTAATTTGGCATAAACTTCAACTAATTTGAAAGGACAATAAAGGAAGCTTTGGAATATTTTTCAAACCCCTTAACCAAAACATCAAATTTGAGGTATGTTATTGGAAATTATTCAAAAAGCAAGGTTAAAATATTTTTAACATCATATACCTAACTAGCAAAAATACTGAAATGGTGAATTTCAATAAATATTTTTAAGAATTTTGATAACCTTTTTAATACTATTTATATGCGTGATTTTTTTTTTAATATATAATATGTGTAGTTCAAAAGGAATATTATGTTCAAAAGAAAAAAAATAATGGTTGAAAGTCCAAAAAAAACCAAATTTTAAGGTTAAATTAAATATAAATAACTAATAACTAATGAAAAATGTTACCAAATGTTAACCTGAACATAATTTTCTTTAATTTGTCAAAAAAAAAAAAAAACTAATTGCCATCTCATATAAATGGTTTTATTTTCCCTTCGTACATCAGTAAAATTTATAAATAAATAAAAATAAAAAAAGTGAAAAATAAAAAAATAGGTAGAATTTTAATTCTTATTTGCGCTTTAAGAAAATGGAAAGTATTTATTTTGAACTAAAATGAAAAGAAAAAACAAATGAGAAGAACATTGTTTGGTAATTATTCTTGTATCCTATGAGAAAAAAATGTTCTACTCCATGATAAATAGTTTGACTATGCCTTACACTATTCTAAATATTTCTATAGAATATTCTGAATATTTCTATTGAAACTTATCGTGGGAGTAGTACATTTTTTGTGTCTATTTACTTTCACCTTCATGATTTCAATGATAATAATTTGGGTACTATTTACATTTTTAAATTTTAAAAAAAATTTGAATAACATAAATGTTATTGACCATCGATAGAAAGTGGTACTCTAAAAATTTAGATTTGTGCTTGCAAATTTGAGCTTTTATTAAAAACGAGAGAAAAAATTAACAACATATAAGTATTTTTTTATTTCCTTAAATGTTATGCTTTTTAAATCAAAATTTAAAAATTATTACATAGTTATATATATATATTAAATAAATAAAGAAACAAATTTTGTTATAACAAGGATATGAATGCTCGTGTTAGGAGTCAAATAATAAAATAACACCAAAAAATATCTAACAAATGAGTAACAGAAAAATAACAACAAAAGTACTAAAAATTAAAAAAAATAAAAAAATAAAAAAAAACTACAAAAAGTTACAAAACTATATATATATATTAAACTACAAAGCTATATATGTATACACACTTGTGTTTAAAAATTATTAAAAGTGACACAATAAATTTTTTTAGCAATTAATTAAATTTTGTATTAATGGAGTTGGTTCAACAAGCTACAGTACTATTGGCCTATGTTAGATTAGTTGAGCCTTTATAACGTTTTGATTTGGTCAACATTAACCTTTGAAATTAAACATTCATTTTTATGTCAACTACTATTTTTTTATGTTCAATTTTTTCATTAACTTCTTATTTTAATTCAAAAAAAAAAAAAAAAAAAATCCTTCTTATTTAAGTTTCCACATTCATCAATAAATTTAAATTTAATTATAGATTTTTCCTCCAATTCACTAAAATACATTTTTGACATTTAAAAATTGAAATAAAATCATCTAAATTTATTTCTTTGATTTTTTTGAAAAACAATATGGACCAATTAACTATTTTGACATTGAGTGTGATTCTAAAAACAAAATCATTATTATCACGACAATTTCAACCTACTCGATCATAAAATTGATACTCAAAACTTTGTAATCACAAGATCCAGACAACACCTCACTAGACTCGAGTAATTTAATGAATATGACAACAAAATATACCGAACGGGTATTTGTTATATTCCATTTTCAAAATGGAATTTGATGACAAAAATGAAAATTGGTAAAGTTTGAGGGCAAAAACATAAAAGAGAGATAGAAAGAAAGGGGGACCATGTAACAAAGAGAAAGCCCCAAGACAAGGGAAAATTGGGACCATATATGTCAAATTGTATGTGGCAAATGGCAAACCCCATGTGGTTGGGTTTTACATTGCCTCTTCTCTCTTCAAAAGTATTTGAAATTTCATTACTTCACTTACATTACATCATAACAAAACCAGAGTTTTTTTCAGTTTGCTTTTTCTTTCTTTTTCTTTTTGCATATCCCAAAATTTGTGAAATTTTTTCTTGGTGGAAATCATTCTCTTTCAAAGAGAATCAAAATATTGTGTAAGGTTTTTGCAGAGACACTTTATCCCTTCTTTTTGTCTAATAATTACTTCGTATTATTTTTGTTAAATGAATGGTTTCGTTTTATTTATTTTTATTTTTTAATTTATGCCGACTTCTACTATTCATATGAGAAATGATGATTTTATAATATTTGATGGTCAATTTTTTTTTTTTTTTTGTAAGAGAATAAATTTTAAGTAGACGACTACATGAATTGAATGCATAATTTCTAGTTTTTTAAGACTCTCTAGACTATTAAATAAATTTATGACGATTGTTTAACTGATTTTTTAAGTCATGCTTCCTTAGACAATAACATATCATAATTTAGTGTTGAACAATTTATTATTATTAGTAGTAGTAGTATTAGTACTTAGGGTTTTCTTTAAATGTCTGGCATAGGGATGGTTACCTTTGTTTCAAAAAAAAAAGTAGTATTAGTATTTATTGAACGTAACAATTGTGTTTTATGTTTTTATAATTTTGTTTTAGAGTCTTAAATCGTTATATATATTTTTTTCAAATTTACCTATGCTCTAGTGTCATTATATATGTATAATTTTGTAAAGAATAGACTTTCGTTTCCATTTTATAAATTTATTATAATTTAGAGTTCTTGTTAAACGATATGTTAAAAATTAAATCACTGAGTCCAATCAATTAATAAAAAATAAAAAAAAAATAAAAAAAATAAAAAGAAAGAAAGACATTGCCATTCATTTGAAAATTTAACACCCAAAAGATGTATTTATATCCTGTATTGTTATTGTTACATATATAATAACAATATCTGAAAAGATAACATATACAAAATGAGGGACTATAATTTTATTTTTATTTTTATTTTTTTTTAAATAACATGGGATTAAAACTGGTTACAAGTTAAATGAAAATTGAATTATGTAGCATATAAACATGAATCAAGGGTTTAGTTGTTTCAAAAAAAAAAAAAAAAAAATTAAAATGGAAAACTTTGGTAGGGACAAAATGTGATGATGAAAAAAATGAAAGTAGAACATGCAAAGGTTCCAAGTGGTGAACAAAACCTGTTAGAATCTTACTATTGCAGGCTGCTGATCTTGGGATCTTGTCCAAGATTTTCAAGTACTTCTCTCTGTCAATGCTCCACTCCAACCATGTAATTATAAAATTTCCCTATTTTTTCCCCTTTTTTTTTTCTTATATTTCTATTATCTGTTTAAATTTTTTATACTAAAATGGTTCTACTACAACATTTTGATGTTTTGTTTTGTTTTTTGAGAAAAATACATTTTCAGTCTCTACTATTTGTTGGAGATTTACTTTAGTCTCTATACTTCAGAATCAAACATTTTTATTTCTAACATTTAAAAAATGTTCAATTTTAATCTTTGAATTAACGGAACCGTTAATGAAATAATGAAATGTTGTTTAGGATGATAACCAAGCTAATTTTAAAATTTTAATAGATTGATATTGTGTACTATAATGCATGCATATATTTTATTTTTTTAAAAAAATAATAATTATAACGGAAATTTAAAAGACAAATTGCTAACTTTTCACATTTTTAGATGAAATAAATATGATAATTTTTTATCTTCTAAAAATTAAATTAAAATGTCCTGGTTTTTAATAATTATCAACTTCTTAATAATTATCTCATATGTGACCACGCTACTTTTATGAGTTTTCAAGGAAAATAAGAAGAAAGGTGGAGGAGTCTTAGCAAACAAGCTATTTTTTTTTTCTACAACAGCGACTATATTTTATAATTTAGTTCATGCAACGATAACAATACATGATATAAATACATCTTTTGGGAGTTAAATTTTCAAATGAATGGCAATGTGTTATATATATATATGTGTGTGTGTGTGTGTGTTATATACCTTAGGTTGACAATTAGAAATCATTTTTAATATTAAGAATGTTTTTATGGAGAGTTTGTTTTAGGTTCCCCGAGATAAATAGATAAAGTCCAAACTTCATAATACAGATTGTGGGGTTTGTCTACTCATATTGAGCAGATTCAACAACCTATTTTCATCTCAAGCACAAATGATGTCGTCCTAAATGGACCTAAAAATATCCCCATTTTTGTAAAATAATTTGTGAGATATTTTATGACAAACGCAAAGGATGATTGACAGTGCCCGTCATCATCAATTGTTGCCTGATAAAAGATGTCGGACAATGGCTATCATCAAACATCTTCAATGACAGGCAATGCCCGACATCAAACATTTTTGTTGTTGTCGCCTTTTAGTTTATATGAATATTTTCTAACATTAAAGCTCTTTTACGTCGGGTATTGTTGCGGAATTATCCACCACACAAATTAAGAAAATAATAATGACGTGAGAATGATGACGTGGAAAAGCAATAATTTCGCCTTAGCGAAATTCCACTCAATCAAGCTAAGTGGGTATGTAAATTCTAAAGATTGTGCAAGCATACACAATCTGTTGTAGCAAGTTTTATATGTAAGTACAGGTTATTCTTCCGCAGGGATTTTTATCATGTTTAAATTCGTTTTCATGCAAGAGTTAAGGGTAACAAATTTGGTTGATAAATGGGCAATGAGTAATCGAAAGGAGTAAATAATGAGAATAACTAAAAATCGGAAGGGTCTTAGGGTTTTCAGGGCTTTGCTTAAATGACGAGGGTAGCGAGGACGAACAACTGACAGACTTCCCTTAGCACTCTCGAGTTCCTAGTCCGGTTCTCTCGAACTCAAACAACTATTAATTAAACAGTCAGCATTAGGCGAATTTTATCTCTAAGTGTTCTTTGATTAGCAAGCAAAGCTTAACGATCCTAATGCTATACATGCAAGTTCGCTTTATTTCTATTCTTTTGAAGAAAACAGAGTTCAACCAGTTGGTTTATCAACGAAATGTATATAAAGTTAAAACAACATGCATAATAAGTTCAGTTCGCGTTTCCCTTCGCCTAAGCTAAACCCTTACTTCCCTATAGCCTTCCGATAACGGATTTAGTTACTAATATCGGTGAACATATTTAAACCAGTTGAAGAAACGGTAAACATGCTTTAACAAATGATTAAGTAAATAGACAGATGCACGAGACGAAAAGAAAAACAAGTGTAATGAAGACAAGGGATTAAAAAACTCCTAAAACTTGATAGACTTGGAATTCCTCCGGTGAAGCTCCGGTTACAATCAAAATGTCTTAGAATGCAAGTAAACTAGGCTAGAAAGCAACTAAAGCCCAGCGAAATCGCTCCGGCAGCTTGAAATCTAATCGGAAGTAAACTTTGGTCGGAATGGAAAAAAAAGCTCTGCAAATTATAACTGGAAGAAAATGCACCAAAAATTCCGAACCCTTTGCACTGAGGAGATGCTATTCTTATATAGAGTCTCCGACAAGAACCTGCGAACCTCTGCTCCACGATCGCTACTCAGCCGAAAGCTGCTCTGCTCTGACATTCTTCTTTTCCACAATTCGTTCTGTTCTTGCGTCAGAGCCGACAATGTACGAACGACTAAGATTTAATCGTTGAGCTTCAGATCTTTGCCACGTGCCCCTTTGATTAGATAGTTTGCACCAACCATTTCTTTGCTCTGTTCTTGCTTCGCAAAAGCGACGTAGGTTCTTCCAGGGCTGTTTTTGGTAGGTTTTTCTTTTGTTTTGGCGAGGTCTCCTTCTTTCAATTAGTTTTGCTTCCCCCATGGTTCGCTACAATCAAACAACAAGTATCAATTCTTTTTAACACAACAATTTTTGCTTAATCGTGCACCTTTTGTTGCAACAAACTTCAAAGAAATTCATCCTAACAGAGATTAAAGGATGTTTCGCTTTAAGCTTCGTTTTTAGTCTGTGGGGCAAAACTCTATCTCCTAATAATTAATTATAACAAATTTTATCCATAAATATATTAATTTAAGCTAATTTAACTCTCAATTCTTGAGAATTATCAGATATCATCAATGACGGGCATTACCCGTCATGGAACACATCTGTCATCAAAGAGAAATGATGTCACCATGTTTGATGTCGGGCATTGCTTGACATCATTTCCGCAGTTTGTTGTAGTGTAGGTATTTCATGATAGTCATATAAGATCATTGGTTAAGGGATTTTTCTATTAAAGATAAAATTTAACATAACAACAAATACCTACAATAAATTAGAAAAAAGCTGGTTAAGGGATTTTCCTATTAAAGACAAAATTTAAAAAGAAAAATGTTATAAAATATGATTATTCAATTTTAAACTATAAAAGTAAAAAATATATATTATTAAAAAAAAAAAAAAAAAAAAAAACTTACGAAATAAACCTTTATTTGGACAAAAAGAAATTGAGTATTGTTTTATAAAAAAAAAAATTTTAATTTAAAATTTAAAAATAAAATAAAAAAGGGTTAAGGGGCATGGTGGTCCATGGAGGAGCAGAAGGAGATCAGCCATCACGTTCAGAAAAATGCAATAGAACCGGGTGTGGGGCCTTGAGACGCTTTTTCTTCAAGTTTTTCTCCTTTTTTTTTTTGGTTAAAAAAATACAATTAAAACTAAATTTTCAAAAATATTATTGGCATACCAAAATGAACCAGACTTATTAAATTGTTAATATGATGATTAAAATTAATTTCTTAATATATTTCTCATTCTCGTTCTTCTTTATTATTTATTTTATGTTTTTTATATTATTTTTATCTTTGTCGAGACTTTCAAAGCGAAAAAAAAAAAGCTATCCCATGAGTATACATGACCTCACTACCTGTATAAAGCGTGCATCTCCGCTCACTCTTTATTCAAAGCAATCCCATGAGCATGTAAGCAGATGTGTGGGGGTACAGTGAGGATCGAAATTCGCCCGTGGTAGAACTGTCCTAAGGCAGTGGTCGAGCCATGCGTGCAGTATCGACTTTCTTTCCCTTTCAGTGTACTCACAGTCCGCCAATCTTTTCTTTTGATCGTGGGTCGGGCAGCATTTTTACTTGCATAGAAAGTCACCCAAATCACCTAGTATTTTTTTTATTTTTTTATTTACTAAACTATGAATCGAAAGGTGCTCTATAATTTCAAGTTTAATATTATATTAACAATTAATAAGAAGAGTCAATAAGAATAATAGCTCAACAACATTAGTATAACTCATGAATGAGAAGGTCATGAGTTTGATTCTCCCTATTCTTAATTGTTGTAATTAAAAAAAAAAACAATTAATAGAGAGAAACTCACAACTTTAAAGAAATCTGAAGAAAAAAAAAACTTAGAACTTTAAAGAAATCACAAAGTTGAAAATGAATTTTAAATTTTATTGTAATCATGATACGATAAAAAAAACAACAAATATGAAAAATAAAACGATAAGTGAGCCATTGAGAATTCATTTTTCATCCTCTATGCTTGACATCAAATTTAAACATTTGGATAGCTAAATTATTTAAACGAATTCAATATAGAAATTGATCACACAAAGAAAAACAATGATAAGTTATCCTTTAAGTTAACAAATCTCCCCATGAACCTATCATTTAGGTTTTCAAATTCACCTCAACAATTTTTTTTTTTTTTTTGTGTTTTTTAAAGAGTTATAAATGATGGTTACGATTTAAAAAATTTCAATTTTTTAGAGTTTATTTGATCAAATTGTTACTATAACATTTCAAATGTCAATAATATATTATTTCTTATTAATTTTTATGGATTATAAAAAGTGACAGAAGAATAATCATTTTCGAATAATAATATTTAAAAGTTTATAAAAGATTATAAACATGTTATTAAAACAAAAATTAAATAGTTTTCGTCCAAAATTTAAAGGTAAAAATATTTTGTAATATTTTTTAAAAAACCAAGAATGTTTTTTAAAATTAAAAAAAATTCTAGAGTATTTTTTAAACGAAACTTTAACAACATAATGACAAATGTATTTTTGATTTTCTTTTCTTTTTATGTTCAAAGTGTTATTGAAACTTTTCAAAATTTAAGTATTTTTTACATAAACTCCATAATTCATAGATATTTTCTATAATTTAGCCAAAATAAAAGTTTGAAGGGACGAGACTTTTTAAAGGAAAAAAACAAAAAAAGAAAGAATAATCATCTTAAAAATGTAAAATTACACTTTGTTTTATACTCTCAACAAGCATCCCCTCAGTATCACATTAGTCTCTCTAATTGAATAGTCATCTATATAAATTACACTTGAGCACGCTAAAGCTCAACTACAAATCCTTTTAAATTACATTTTAGCCTATCAAGAAGATCAACCATAAATCCAAACAAATTATGTTTAAGAACACAACAACTACTCCTCCCTAAAGTAACATTTCAGAAGCACTATTCACTATAACACTTCGCACATATTTTGAAAGTACTTTTCATCAGAGCACTCACTCTAACACATTTCCAAAGTACTCATTGGAACCCCTATTAACGGCTCAACCATAAATTTTCATTATGATTATATCATACATTTTGATGCTCATAAGTTAAGGAAATTAATTTAATATCTAAAAGATAACATAGAGTTTCATCTAAAAATCAATTAATCTAATATTATAAACTTTTTTTGAAGTCAACCAAACTTTAAAAAAAAAAAATTTAATTACCAAACTTTTAAATCAAATAAAAATTTGGTTATTGCTATAATTTAGCCATATTATACTTCTCTATTTCATACCCATGATAGCCCATTCTACCAATCTATATAGTTCTAATACATGCTCACATTAGAAAATAGATACATTTTCTATTAAAACTCACATATACTTGTGACACATTGTGTTAAACAGTTGACAAAAAAAAAAAAAAACAATGAAAATCAAAATGATCATCTTTTCAAAGTTTAATGTCTAAAATAAACATTTTAACTGTCCAAAAAAAATCTAAAATATTTACTAATCAAAATAAGATCTAATCATCTAAAGTACATTTAAAATGAGTCTAACTTTGTTGTAGAACTTCAAATTTCTAGAATATGAAACATTATTTTGAAAACATATTTTCAAACAACAAACCTTAAGAGAAAAAAATAGTCAAAATTTTCATTCTATTAAAGACCATACTAGTCATAAAAGAAAGAAAAATAAAGAAAATTTTCAAATCAAAATAAAGAGATATAGTTCACAAGATCACTCAAATAGAATCCACTATAATTTCAATCTATTCAAATGACCTTTTTGACAAAGACATTCATGGAAAGCATATCTTTGAAAAAAGAGAATCAAATGAAATTGGCTTCTCTTTTACCACCACCACTAACACCACTTCCCACCTTCTCAAAAATCATGGTAATTTTGTTCTTTTTTGCTTTTTTTTTTTCAATTTTTATTTTTATGGTAAACCACTTTATTTATTTTATTTATAACCAAAAAAAAAAAAAAAATCACTTCTGACATCAACTGTATCTTTTGAGGATTTGGGTGGGCCCACACTCTTCCCTTTTCTTTCTTTTCTTTCCTTTTCATTTCATAACTTTATACTTTCAATTAAAAAATAATAATAAATCCCATCTTTATAAATTTATATTCCCTTCAAATGTCAATGGCAGCCCCTCCCTCTAATGTTGATAAATCTCAACCTGCCCATCAAATCTTATACTCAAGAAAAAAGAAAATATTGTGTTTCTTGATAATATTTATAATTATTGTTTTCTCTATTAATTAATTCATAATAATGTTTTTGAGTCTTCGACAATATTTATTTATAAAAATATACAAAAGAATTCAAGCTTATAACTCATTAATCCTCAGCCATTTTCGTCATACTTGGGTCCACAACAATAGTTTAATCTTCAGAAAAACCTACGATTTTTGCTGTAATATTCCTTACAAATCTATAACGATATGATTTTAATTACAACAGATTTATTTTTGTTATTAACTTTTCTTAGAATATAACAATAAAATCCTACGGTAAGAATCTAAACATTTAACCCACAAAAAGATATTACATTTGCCTTTTAACTATTGACATATTTAAATCAACAAGAGTTACATTTAATTGACATGATTTAAGACTTATAATTAATATTGTTAAATTAGTTAAAGAATCATTGAGCTATTCAACTTTAAAGAGAGTAATTGCATAATATATTTATGCATTATTATTATTAATTATTATTATTATTATTATTATTATTATTATTATTATATTTGAGTTCAACTATTGAAAATGTAAACCTTTTATTGAGTTTAAAGGTTCAAATTCTCTCTTCATGCTTACAACGGTAAATAAAGAAAACTTCTTTTGTAAAAGAATTGAATTCAATGAAGAAGGAAGAACAAATCGATATCAAAGTTAAATTGTCATGTTATAATATTAAAAAAACATTTAAATCGTATCAATTAAACTTCATAATCAAAATTTGATGTTCTAAATTTAACATATTTGGAGATGTGAAGATTAAAATTTATAATAATTTAATTATCAAATTAAACACAATAATATTAGTACTATATATTTTAGGGGATTTTGCATGCTTAACAAAAAATGGCAAAATATTTTGCACAAAATGAAAACTAATTCATTTGTAGCAGAAAATCTAAATTGAGTTGTGTCATTAGTTGAGTAAATTATGTTATATTACTGGTTGAGTTATATCTCTTATAGAATTCAATAAATGATAGACTTATTCTATTACTGATTGAATTTTATCATCGATAAAAAATTATGTATTATAAAAGAATTATTTTAAAAACTATTTTCCGTCAAAATGATATATATTAAAATCTGACCATTTCTTTTCATTTTTAGATAAAAACTTAAAAAGTTATATGAAAAAAAAATTGGAAAGAAGAAAAAATTGCTGAGTTGCCCTTTCCCGAACGAAAAAAAAAAAAAAAAAGGACCCGACTTATCTAAGGACGGAAACCTTTCCTTACAGGCACAAGGGGCCAAACGACCGAAATATGAATCAATGGACCTATATTTTGAAATAATAAATTGAGATATGAAAAAAATTGATACTTTTTTATGCAAAATTAAGACACTATTGGACAAAGAAAAATAAAAAAAAAGGGAATCCTAGAGTTTTGAAAATAAAACATTGGGAAGATTTTTCTTCAATATTAGAAGGAGAAAAAAAAGGTTTTTTGAAAAAAAGAAAGAAAGTAATAGGGTTTTGTTTGTTTGTTTATTTATTCAGGAGGAGTTTAATGTTCAAGGATTTTGATAAGAAAATTCAACATCTCAAAAATCAATTGGCAATAATGAGATGTATTGTTGAATGTGTGACAATAATAAGATCTTAACATGTCATCTAAATATGGAGTTTCATTAATCTTAAAATATTATATTTTAATTTTATTTTATTGGACCTAATATCTGTTTGAACTTAATGAATTCTGATGTCATATTAGATAGAACAAATATTCATCTCAAAACTAATTAATGATGAGAAGAATAATTTATATATTTTACAAATGATGGAAGTAGTAAAATTCTAAAATTTATTATAGATGAACTCAAGTGAGATAATTTAGGCACCGTTTTTTATAACCATTTTATTTTTAATTTTTGAAATTTAAATCTACGATAACTATTTTCCTATATGTTTTTTCTTACTAGTATATATATATTACCTATTCATTTAAAAACCAAATCAAAATTAACAAAAAAAAATAGTTTCTAAAAATTTATTTTGAGTTTTGAAATTTAGTTAGTATTCATTATTTTTTTTAAAGATACAACTCACAGTAGAAAGAAAAATATTTAGGCTACATAACTTAGAAAATAATGTCCAGATGGACCTCAATATAACTGACTTACTATTTGATTTTAAATAAAAAAATAAAAAAACAAAAATAAAATGTAAATCACATTAATATTTAGATCATACGTCACAAAGACTTTTTGTTAATAAAATTAAGGGTAAATTTCAAAACAAAAAATAAATAACACCACTCCCAACATGGAGTTAAATTAAAAGATAAAATAAAATGGAAACAAAATTTGGTAAGAAAATCTGGGCGGATCTTGCTTTGTGGGATGTGGTTTTTTGGTGGGTCATTGTTTGCAGTACAAAGCTATTCATCTTCTTCACCCACCATTGTTTCCTTTCAAAAACCTCCTTCATTTCAATTTCTCTCTCGAGACTAACCCTTCATCTTCATCTTCATCTTACCCTGTTTTTTTTCTCTGTTATGGGATCTTCTGTTGCTCCAATGAGCTTGGTTTCCGACTCCAAATTCCACGTTCTTGCTGTTGATGACAGCGTTATTGACAGAAAATTAATTGAACGCCTCCTTAAAACCTCCTCTTTTCAAGGTATGTATACTAGACAAGTCGAATCGTTTGTTGTTTTTTTTTTTGAGGATTTGGGGATTTTGGTTTGTGGGTTTCTTATGCTTTTTTTGTTCTATGGCAGTTACTGCGGTTGATTCTGGAAGTAAGGCTTTGGAGTTTTTGGGATATGATCACTATCATCATCATCATCAGGTTTGTTTTCTGTTTTTTTTTTTTCCTTTTGATCTGCTGTTTTTGGGCTAGAATCTGTTCTAAACTTGTGGGTTTTGGATTCGGTTTCAATATGTGATGGGGATTTTCTTCTTGTTTTCAGGAGCTGGATGTGAATCTTGTTATTACTGATTACTGTATGCCTGGGATGACTGGGTATGATTTGTTGAAGAAGATCAAGGTATTTTTTGCCTTTTCTGACCATTGTTGTTATGTACTGCACACCAAGTGTTTGTTAAAATGTCTCTGTGGGTAATTTGGTTTTTTGATGCCAAAATTAGAGTGTTTTCTATCTTGGTCGTTGTTGTATCTAGAATTATTTAGATTCCTTTTTGGTTTTGGTAACATTATATCCAAAAAACTACCTGTTGAATAGTAACAAATTGGTGTCCAGACAAATAAACCCAATTTGGGAAATGTTTCTGAAGTGGTTTCTCTGTTGCAGGGATCTAAAGCTCTGAAAAATATTCCTGTTGTTATTATGTCATCTGAGAATGAACCTGCAAGAATCAATAGGTAAGAAAAATAGAAATATATGGTGATGATGATGATGATGATGATGTAACTGTTCTATGTGTTGTTGTTGTTGTTGAGGTTTGAATCTGATTGAAGGGTGGATTTTGATGATTGAAAACAGATGTTTAGAAGAAGGAGCAGAAGAATTTTTCTTGAAACCGGTCCGACTTTCGGATGTCACCAAGCTTAGACCCCACATGTTGAAAACCAAACTCAAATGTAACAAACCAGAAAGAACAACAGAAGATGAGCCTGATTCAGGAAGCCAATCCCAAGCACTAGAAGACCAACAATACCAACAACAACATGAACAACATGAGCAACATGAACAAGAACAATTACAATTGCAACCGCAGCCGGTCCCGACACTGCTGCAGGATCAAGATCAATTGCAATGCACACCATTGTTACCAACTCCACAACAGGAGCAAGAACCATTGCAATTACTCCCACCTATGCCGCCGCAACAATCGAACAACAACAAGAGGAAGGCAATGGAAGATAATCTTTCACCAGATAGAACAAGGCCTAGATACAATGGTATTACAACTATGGTGTAGTAAATGATGGGAAAACTTCTAAGTTCTTGATTTTTACATTTTATTTTATTTTTCTCTTTTTCATCTTGACGATGCTGGTTAATACAGGGTCTAAGTAGGCATGTAGATCAGAATGTTTTCCTGTATACATATTTCTCATGGAAATATTCCTTTTCCAATTTTGTCAAGCTAATCAAAATTATGACAACCACAATTAAAAGGTAAAGATGATGAGTTGCGGCCGTACCAAAAATATTGCTTCTTAGCTCACTTGGTTTCAATTTGGAAAGATCTTATATTCTTCTGATTGGTTGAATGAAACCAAGGGTAGATTTGAGGGTTTTTCTTCTTCACTTTTTTGGGAGGATTTGGATGAACTTTGTGAAAGATATGAAAATATTCGGACATTGGAAAAGGAAAAAAACAAACTTGATTTTTTTTTTTTAATATATATATATATATATATATTTTAAAAGACCATTATATTCATTCAATTGCCAACCACTCGACAAGCGGCAATGGCTGGGGAGATCCTTTGGAATACCAAGAGAGCCAGAACAACAAATACAGAAAATGTCTTGAGGAGGGTAGAGTTTTGCAAGTATGTCTACCACACGATTGCAACCGCTACTACAAAGAAAAAGATATGTTCCTAAACAATGGGATCATATCCCAAATAACATCGATAATATTACTAAGTTCAGTTACATATCGGAAAATATCATTAATGAGTCTAACAACTAATTTAGAGTCAGATTCACCAAGATTGAGGGGATGAGGTCTAGACCACTGTCCAACAAATGCTTTGGCCCATCCCTAATTGCCAAGCCTTCCATAACATTTGCTGATGGAGTTTTGAAACCACCTCTCCAGCCCCAAAACAACATCTTGCCCTCCTAATCACGAGCCATCCAACCAATGGCCTCTGCTTTGGTCTGCGATCCATGATTCATCCATATTAAGCTTTAGCAAACCTTGCTTAGGCGAGCTCCACCTGACACGAGCACATTGCTTTATAATTGACTTGAAGTTTTTGAAGAAACGACATAACACGCATGAGAATATAAGGAATTTAGAATGATATACAATACACTCTTTTTTAGCCTTGATTTTACTATGCAACACCGAGTTTCGGTAGTTCCATAAGTGCCTGATTATTTTTAAAACTTTTGGCTGACCCTCCTTTATACAACGCACAAAACCAACTAAATGTCTCGAGATCAGAGGGAAGGTCGTAAGCTACCTCAGAGCGTCTCCTAGATAGACGATTGCCGATCCTGGACTTACACACCTAAAAACCATCAACCTCCAAGTATGATCCAAGTTCCTTAAAGCCAACGTATACCAAATACACAAGTTAAATAAACGAACTTTAGAAATTTATTAACCAGCAACGGAAGGGTTCATACGCCCTTGAAATTTCAAGTAAACCATGAGCAACTGAACTACAACAAATCCAAATTAGCTCTTGATATTAAGAAAGCACAATATCAAAATGGTTTAGACCTTAACAACCTTGTGAACCTAGTAGATCCACCATTCACCGATGAAATCATATAAGAAGAATTTCCCTCGAAAATTCAAACTCCTGAAATGAAACCATACAATAATTCCAATGACCAAGTGGAACATTTAGATACATTCTATTTTGGGATAAAGTTACTTGGGGCATGAGATGAAATCAAGCGCTGAACATTATCCTTCACACTAGCTGGACGCGTTAAATGATAGTTCAGGTAGTCAATTGTGCTATTTTGAGAATTAACTCGAGCCTTAAAAAAAAGTTACTTGGTATTCAAATGTTGTAGGGTCAAGTGGTATGTCCCATGACATTAGTTCAGGTGAGCGCAAGGTTGCCCGCACAGTCATCCCCGAGCCTTCGTCAATCATTTCTTAGGAGGGCATGTTTAATAGAAACCCACCACACACCTCCTAATATTGAAACACGACAGCCACGAGAAACTTAGAGAATATTTAGCAAACTATTAACTCGTCATCAAGATAATACTCATGGTCTAAAACGTTTTTGGCACTAATTCAAGCCATAATGAGCCGATTACGATTACGTAACAAGAAAATTATATAATCGAGATAATACTAATTAACCATTAATCAAACAAACCATTTTTCGACATCTAACACTTATGGAAGTCTCAAATGCAGTTTGATAAAATTTAAAATTGAAAATAAATATAACATTAGGATATATTTTTTCTTCTTCAAAGAATGACGGGTGTCAAATTTTAAACTGTTGGAAATGTTACCGATTCAAATTTGATCAGACCTTGGTAGGCCTAACAATCTTCACTCAGATGTCCATGTGGCATCACTACTCATTACTCTCCTGTGACATTACTCGTTCGATGTCTCCAGTGCCTGGCCTAAAGACGGGCATGGTTACCTTATTTCAAAAAAAAAAAAAAATCTTCATTTAGATGCCACGTGGCATCACTACTCATTTTCCCAAATTAATTTCAAAATCCAAAAATATTTAGCAAAAACAAAATAAGATAAAAGAAAAAAAAACATTTTTAGCCGTGAAATCTAATTTCAATTTGATTTATATATTTCAAAATTAAAATTTTTACTCCACATTTCAATAATAATCACTTTGAATCCTTAAAATAATAAAATTATTAATTACATGACGTAATGTTGAATAAAATAATAATTAAACTAATTTTAAATTTTAATATATTAATTAATTATTTTAATTTTTACATAAATTTAATTTTAAAAAAAAATAAATATAGAAGCAAACTAAAGTGGTCCATTTTGAAACATGAAAATCAAATGAAAACTATATCCAAACACTAAAATAAAACAATACAGTTATTTCAATTTTAGAAGGATAATTTTGCCTAAAATAAAACAATAAAAATCTTAAGCCGTGCTTTTCTCTTCCGTTCCACAATCTAAAGCGAAAATTCCTGCTTTTCACTACCCATTTCCCTTCTCTACGGTCATAAATATTCTCATCTTTTGGCTGTGAAAATCTCTGCTTCTCTTGGAATCGACCCTTCTAACTGGTAACATCGACGAATTTCTCTTGTATTCTCTACTTTTTCTACTTTACCGTTTTCGATTCCTTCAATTTTGATTAAGCTTCCTCGTTCTGGGTTTTCATTAGAGCTTCGTTTCGTTCTGAATTTTGGATATAATTGATTTGTCTACTTTTCGTTAATAGTTTTTTGACGTGCTGTTGTTTAATTGTTAAGGGATGGCTGTTACTTTTAATTTTAAAATTAGGGTTCAATTTTAGTTTTGGTTTTGAATTGTTAGTTTGAGCAGTCCTGTCTTGACCTAGTTCACTCGTTTTCTTGCTACTTGTTTTGTTTTTTAATTGGACATCTGTTTGGGATTGAGATATGTATTTGTTTGATAAAAT
>JBBMKA010000026.1:11504655-11515279 GCA_037833695.1 Sechiopsis laciniata | reverse complement strand
GTCATCCAAACGAGCTATTAATTACAATCATCAATTTATAAATAACCACATTCAAACGAGTTATTATTAAAACTTAAATTTCTAATCACTCAAAATAACTCCTCATTTATAATCATTCAAAATAATCACTTAACAATTTTACATCCAAACACCTTCTTAAAGGGTCGGAGAAGTAAGTTTTTCAAGAGGGGGAATTGTACTTATATGCATTATTATAGATATAAATGAAGATATTATAGTCAAACCTAGCTAAAAGAATCAAAAGAATTCCACAAATTTGTTTTCACTTCCAAGAATGTGAAGACATCCTATTGTCATCTCTACTTAATTTTTTATCATGGAGAACCATCTTGAATGGACTGTTCTGATCAATTTGCGTGCACTTTAACTCTGATTTTTAAATATATAATTTGGTTGCAAAAATTACACTACTTGAAAATATAGTTTCAATATCATCGTGAAGTTCCTTCAAGGACAATTCGTTCAAGCTAAAAATTTGAAAACCAAACTGCAGTAATCCCTAACAGTTCATGAAAGACTTATAATTTTAAAACAAAAATGCATCATCAACATTTTCAATATGAGCAAATTGAAAGAGGACTTTTATTAACGTTTAGAAAAGTTCACAACATAGGGTAAAGAAGAAGTATACAAGCAAAAATATTTCTCATACAAAAGAAAAATAAACAAAGAACAAAATAAAGATATTGGATTCCCCTTGTGCTTCAAATGTGCTTATTAAACAGAACTATATAATCATAATGCAGAACTATATGATGAGTTCGATTTCAATTTCTTGGTTTTGTTAAACATTCTTCTCATGTTGAACCTGAAAATCACCAGACAGGAAGCATTTGAAATGTGCATATATATATATATATAGATATATAGATATATAGATTTTTCAACTTCTTCGACTTGCTGCCGCTGCAATCCCAGCAGCTATAAGTCCCACTGCTGTAGCTGTAATGCCAATACCAATGACCCCATCTGTGCATATTGACATACCGTAAAACCGAATTCGTTCAGCATATAATTCAAAGCAGTTAGAAAGATTCAAGGCATTATGTAATTGTATTTCATTGTACCTTTTGCAATTTGTTCTTCAACAGTCTTTTTAAGTGTCAAGGCCTGCCTCCAATCAGGTGCAATCTAAAAAAACCCAGGAAAACTCTTATGTCTCGATCGCTTGATAAAGTCCTATGAGTCTGTTAAAATTGGGCCTTAGATTATCCTAGGGGTATATGAGGATTTTAGTTTAGAGAGGTCGTATAACGGAGAAGAGTATGCATATTTTGAGTGATTACACTTTAGGCTCAAGAGATGATTCTCTAGAGAGGGAAGTTCCAAGTCCTATAAAATACTTGATTAGTTTGATCCATTATATATCTATAGTATGTTCTAGATCTTGGATCCTATAAGAGTCGTGCACGATATTCTTTGGAATGATCTATGTTACTAATAGGATCATAGATGATATAGTTTATGTTTGCATCAACTTGCATGATTTAACAGACAAAATTATTATTTTTTGGATAAGAAACAATTTCATTGATGTATGAAATTAAGCCAAAATGGCAATTACAAAAGGCCTCTCCAATTATTAAGGCGAGTAGAAAAGTCATAATTATTAAACAAGGAAGAGCATTTTAACCAGTAAACCACGAAATAAATAACTCTATCCAAAACCATCCAAAAAGGAATAGACCAGAAGAAGGCTCAAATGAAGCAATCCCAAATGAACTTGGTTTTATGCTGGAAAGGATGACCCTCGAGAGTAATAATCATTAATGATTTTGAATCCTCAGGGAGGGGTGCTCCAGCTAAAAGCTTCTAAAATATAATTCTAAAAAGTGCGAGCAAGTGGCAAAAATATGATATGTTTACAAAGAATACACCAATTGGGACCAAGAACACGTTGAGGGAGTCTTCTTTGCATCATGTCATTAGTTTTGATAGCTTTGTGTGCCACCTCCTATAAGAAAAATTTAATCTTCTTTGGGAAAGATCCTTTCCAAATGCTAGTAAAAATCGGTCCCTTGGTGGAATTCGATGGAAGACACAATGCTCTAGTTAGAGATTTTGTCGAAAAAAGGCCATTAGGCTCCTTGCTCTATGTATAGCTATCATGATCAGAGGATAGAATAATAAAATCGAGAGCATAAGATAGCTGGGAGAAATCATCGATTTCCTCGTCTTTCAAGTGCCGACGAAGGCCTAAATTCCAAGAAAAATTTGTGGAGTCCCAAACATCAACAATAGAAGCATCTTTAATCAATGATGGTCCATAAAGTCTAGGATAAAGATGCATCAGAGAATCATTCCAAAGCCATCTGTCCTTCCAAAATGAAGCAGAACAACCATTTCCCACCTTGGTAGTAATGTGAACAAAAGTCCCGAATTTGAGGATAGTCTTCCAAGGTCCATGGGAGGTGCTAAGTGCCTTGTTGTCAATAGCTTCAGAGTAGTGGGGGTTCCCATATTTTGCTATCTGCGTCCTTCTCCACTAAAACTCTCCAAGACCATTTAGCCAATAATGCAACATTTTTATTTTTAAGATCTTGAATACTGACTCCTCCATTCTCATAAGGCAAAATAATCCCACTTAATGAGATGAAGTCCTTTGACATCAATAGTCCCTTTCCAGAGGAATTTTCGAATGAGACATTCCATTTGTTCAATAACATTTGCTAGCATTCTAAAAAGGGACATGTAATAAGTAGGGAGATTCGATAAAGTAGCCTGAATAAGAGTCAATCTGCCTCCTTTTGATATGTGAGAAAATTTCCAAGAGCGAATCCTCTTCTCAATTTTTTCAATCATCGGTCTCCAAAAAGCAATGGAGTGAGGCTTTCCGTTGAAAGGTAAACTCAGGTAAGTCAGAGGCCAGCTACCGATCTTGTAACCATATCTAGAGGCCAAATAAGACATGGAGGAGTCATCCACATTGATGACTAAAATCTCAGATTTATCAACATTGATATTAAGGCTCGATACCATTTCAAAGAAATTAACCAAGTTGATGAGTTCATCCACAGCTGTGAAGTCGTAGGAGGATAAGAGGAGCGTATGATCAACAAATTGCAAATGGTGTACATTGATATCACTGTTGCAAAAAGTAATACCTTTAATGATACCTCTCTGAGCTGTATGATCAATGATTCTGCTAAAACAGTCCATCAATAATATGGAGAGAAAAGGAGACATTGGGTCTCTTTGTCGAATACCTCTGGTAGGAATGATCTTGCCCCTAGGTCGACCATTGATCAAGATAGAATAGTTAGCATAAGAAATGCAACCCCTGATCCAATGTCTCCATTTGTGACCATAACCCTTGACTTATAAAACTGCATCTAGAAATTCCCAATCAACTTTATCAAATACTTTTTCAATATCAATTTTAAACAATAAGCCCTTTCTCTTCTTCCTCTTTAATTGATCAATCAATTCATTAGCAATCAGGATAGGGTCGAGAATCTGACGACGGCAACAAAAGCAGACTAGTAACAAGAAATAGTAGAAGGAAGAGTGGCCTTCAATCTTTCAGATAGAACATGAGCAATAATTTTGTACAGACATGAAGTCAGACTAATGGGCCTGTAATCTCCCACTCGCTTAGCATCAATTTTCTTTGGAATCAAACAAATGTAAGTCTCATTAACACTAGCATTGATCACACCATTCCTAAGAAAATCCTGGAACACTCTCTTTATATCGGCTTTGAGGATGTTCCAGAAATTTTTAAAGAATTCAGCGGTGTGTCCGTCAGGACCAGGAGACTTATTCGAGCCCAAATTTTTAATGGCATTCCATATTTCCTCTTCAATAAAAGGCTTTTCAAGAAGCTCAGCTTGTCTCTCATCAATCGGATCCCATGTGAGGTTGGTGGGAAGAAAACGATCCCCAAGCTTCTTAGTATACAACATCTTTTAGAAATTTATAAATTCCTCTTGGATTTCGAGGTCATTTATTACACTACTTCCACTGGATGATAAGATTTCAACAATAGAGCTCTTCTTTCTTTTGGCAGCCACAATTCTATGGAAGAAACTTGATAAATTCTAGCTCTATCAAGCTCCCTTCAATTAATTGAATCAATTCAATATCAATGTACTTAGTTGTATTCATAATAGGGGGATTACATTTATATAGCCTTCAAAGGAGACTAACTAACTAACTACTCTAACTAATTCTTAACTAATAAACTGTATCACTACCCGGCTCCTAAAAAAGCATCTTGTCCTCAAGATGATTACAAACTAAATCTGAAAAGAACAATTCTAAATTAAAATACAAACTATTAAAATTGAATAGAAAAGAAACGAAAATTTTCCGACGAAGAAATTTTCTGGTGGCCGAAGTTGGTGTTGGTGGCTGGTGGTCGGAGTTGGTGGCGGCGACTGGTGGCCGGAGACAGTGAAGGCAGTCATGAACCAACAAATTGATGTGTCTCTATGTTTATTCATGTGGATTAAAGGTGTATTGGACCATGCAATAAACAAAGTTGAAACCCACCTTAAATGAGTTAATTGAGCCTAAACTTTCAGATCTGCCACTTTTTTTGAATTGGGCTTCAGTAAACCCAGAGAGCCCAAACCCAATTGAGACTCATTTGAGAGGAAAATAGACTTGAACCAATTTAATGAACCAAACCAAACTTGAACCGTTGAACCGGGCCCATGATGGTACCCACTTAAAAACCCAAATTTCTCCAAGAATTTAGGTCGAAATCCCTTCTTCCTCAATCGATTAAATTTCTGCGCAAACTTCACAAGAATTAACTCCATCTTCACGGCCTTTTTGATCCCCATTCCTTTGAATTCACCATGGAACGTTCGAATCGTCCGATTCTCTGGCAACAGATGAGCGTGGAAATTGCAGGCGTTGAAGGTGTTCATTGGCGGCAAAGTTTTGTGGTGGTGTTTGGCAGTGTTCTTTGATAGGCTGTCGAACAATTCGAACAAGAGAGATAGGAGTCGAGATTGGAATCTTTCTTTTCGATGTCTGGGTACGCAAGATTTCGCACCCGCTCTATTGTTCGACGTGGAATTAGACTGCTCCGATGATTTCGGCATTGAAGGGCAAAGGTATGTGTTCATGTGATTTTTCGTTCTTCTCCGAAATCTTTTGTTTTTTTCAATTTTCCAATCCTTTTTCCTCACGTAATCACATTCCCGTTTCTTCTTTGTGCGAACTCTTTGAAAATCCTGAACTCTTCTTCGGCCCAATTTCTCAATAACTTCGAATTGTTTTGGACTTTCATATGAGTATATGTGAGTAATTTTGGGTTCTGTACACCCGTTTTCTTTTCCATTAAGATTGAAAGTTCTTCTCATCAACACAATAGAATCAACCCCAAGAATGGTTTCCCAGACCTTGATCACCTTTTCTTTCTTTATTTCTTCCATGGAATCCTCTTCTTTTTTGATAATTGTAGGATGTTCCACTTTTTTGCTGATTTCAAACTGTTGTAATTCCCTTCCGACTATGATTTTCATCCCTTCTTGGTCATTCTTTTTCGATAGAATGAATTTTTTGCTTGATTTATTTCCCTCTTCCTTTTCGCTTGCCAAATCTTTCTCATTTCGTCTTGGGAACAAGGAATCAATCTTCAAATCCCACGATTTTCTTAAAGTTTCCATTGCTACTCTTATGCCCGTTTCAATAATACTCGAATCAATCTCCATGGATCGAATGCTCTTAGCTTTATGGTTTTAATACAGCCAAAAACCTCACTGTTCCATGATTTAAGAACCTGTTTAAATCCTTTCAACTTTTGCATAAATTCATGACCCGGCCAACCCTGAATCGGGGTGTTTAACCACCAATATTCAAACATCGATCGAAAATCCTTATGCTTTAACCACATGTTCTGGAAACGAAAAGGAGTCGGCCCCCACCTTTGATTCATCAAGGACAACTGTATAGGATAGTGATCAGAAGTCTCCCTCTCAAGACGCCTGTGTAATATATCAGGAAAATTCTGTCGGAAGCCATCAGAAATCAGAAATCTGTCCAAATGACATAATGTAGGAATCAACCTATAATCAGACCAAGTATACAAGCCATTTGATAGAGGAGGATCCAGCAGATCAGCCTTATCAATAAAGTCATTGAAAGAATTCGAATCAAGGTAGTTAATTCTCAGAGAAGACTTCTCACTGGGCCACCTAACCACATTAAAATCGCCTCCCAAGAACCAAGGATCCGTGCAACGATCCATCAGATGGTCCAATTCATTCCAGAATCCACTTCGCTCCTCAGCTCTGGATGGGCCATAAATACCAGAAAGCCAAAAACAAAAACTATCAGCAAGAGAAAACTTGATAGATAGGGAATGAGTACCTTTAAAAGGCGAGGAGGCCCAAAAAATAGTATCGTTCCACATAATGAGAATGCCCCCAGCAGATCCAATTGCATCCAATGATGCCTAACTAATGTCTCTAGAACCCCACAGAGACTTGATCATCCATAAATCCATGCTCGGTAGTTTTGTTTCCTGAAGAATAATAATACTCGAATTGTGCTTTTGGATGAAACCTTTAATGAGAGCTCTTTTGTCCTTCAATCCACAACCTCTAACATTCCATGAGATAATATTCATGAGGAATGATAAGACCCCCCTCAGTTCAATCTTTCATTTAATCTTTCATAGCTGATAGAAGATTGAAGGTTTACGATTTCACGGGCAAGTTTACTTTTCTTCCTATTCTCTTTCACTTGCTTCGTCAATTTTGATGCTAAGGGAAGAATACCCAATCCCATCGGGTTTAACCAATCCAAAACAGGTTTTAAATAAACAGAGGCATGTATATTGGGGTCAATCAAAGTTTCTATATTTTTTATAGCCTTGAATGCCAGTGTTATAGGGCGCTTATTGATGGGCGCTCTATCTTGTTCAGCCGTGACAATAGGAGAAAACTCACCCAATATCGAATTTGGAGAAGATGGAGCTGTTGAAAGACATGGGCTGGATAACAAATCAACATCACTAAACTCTGATTTCAGAGAGTTGGGCCGCGTGTGATGCTTGGTTCCCGAATAGAATATTGTTTTCTATTCATTCATGGAAACCGGACAACTACGGTTGTTGATCAAAGAGGATGGGTCTGGTAGCAGATCTGATCCATCATCGATACACATCAGATCAAAACCAGCAGGAGAATCCACGGCCTGATGCGGCAGAGGACAGATAGCCAGAGGAATCGGATCGCAAATAGTATTGTGTAAAACCAGAGTTAAGGCAAAGTATTCTAAGTGATTCATCGAAGACAAAGGTTCCCGGTCTATCGTCAGTGAAATGCTCGGTTGAAAGAAAGATGGAATAATTGGGTCCAGTTCATTAAAAGTATAAGAACAAATGAGGTCCAATTTTAATAAAATCGGTTCATCTACTTTTCCCTTCGAATGCCTGACAATAGTCAATTCCATATTAAAATCCTGTACTGATTAGTCAGTGAGGCAATTGTTGACGGCGATTTCAGACGGTTCAAAGGCTGTCACAACATCATCATCATCAATTACAATACTACCCTTCTTCTTCAAGTCAATCTCAGTAGTCGGAGAAAATAACTATTTAGTGATGTTGAAGCAATACATTGAGCAATTATGTGTGACGATATCGCCAATGAACTTATTGCTAGCAGAATAATAAGTTGCGTGCATCAGAAATATAACATATGCAAAATGTATAAGTAAACTAGTTGAACAAACCTCTAAACATTGTTCTACAAGCTGCCGACTCCTTGCATATTCACCGTTTCTGTAATAACCAACAGCCAGCAAATAGAGTTTCTCCCTCCGTTCCAAAGGGGTCCTAGCATTGGTCGCGGAAGCTGCGAATGAAATATTAATCCAACGTTAAAAACCGAACCATACAAATAATAAACTTTGAGCAAAATGGTTCATCTTGTGTAGAATGGATCAAGCAAGAAGAAAATGGCTTCAAATAGAAGTAGCCTCTCCAATTTTAAGGTCAAATCTAATTCATAATAGAATTCAAAGACAAGATGATTATGGTGCTTGAGTTCTAGTTTCCAAGTTCACACATGAAAATACTATTCCTTCTTTATCTAGTTCCTAATTCCCAGGAAAAATGGAATGTCCTTTTTCAACTTTTGAAGACACAAATTTAAAACGCAAACTATGCTTGGAATAAGCAAAAACAAAATTACTTTTTAGAATGACAGAAGCACTCATATAATTGACAACACAAACTGAGGCCTTTGAGATAATAGCTTCCAGCTGCAAGAATTAAACGCCCATCTAAATTGTTCATATCCTACAAAACGTCACTCGTAAATTTCACAGCCATTAATTGCATGATTGTGATAGGAGTGTTATTAGATACTGAGAATATATTAGTAATTAGTTAGGAGGGTCGGTATGGTATTTGGTCATAAATAGAGGGAATGAGAAAAGAGGTAGGTAAAGATTTGTTTTTTTGATTATCCAATCATACATCCGTCAATTGAGTTTAGCTCTTGTTGGCCGCTGGCAATGAATTGTTTAGATGGTTTTACTTCTAGATTTGAGTAAGCAAGAAGAAGGGAGGCCCAAATACCTCAAACACTTAAATCATTTTTGTAGTTCTTTATCTTTTATATTTCAATAGTAATCTGGTTCTGTTTGAGTTCGATCACATTGTTGGCTTTTAACCAAGAAGTTGACAACGAAACGAATATTGGAAAACACTTGCCTTCTTCATTGTTCAATAAATTCTTTGGGTGTATTTGTGATAGAAAGTTATAAACGACAGATTATTATATTTATAAGAGAGATTTATCATAAAGAGGTGAAGAGTTGTTATAGTTGGGATGAAGGATTACAGACTAACACACCGGTTATTATAAGTTATATCCGGTGGATCAAACACGTGTTCTAACCTACCCTTAAACGGTAAGCCTAAATTCTCCCTTAGGAATTCAAGAATGTTTCTAAATTACCCACAGAAAATCATTGCAGAAGAATTACCTTCAAGCATTGCTATGCCACGATTTATATCCTCTGATTGCCTTGAGTGAACAAGTGCCCATGATAACCTCATAATGCTTTCACTCTTGCGCTCCTCAGAGGCACCTTCATTCGCCTCTGCAACTTCTCTTTCACACCCCTGCATTACATTATGCAATCTAAATCAAATACAATGTTGCAATCTACAATTTCATCCTGGTTTCAAACTACCTCTACTGCATAATTCTGGATTGATTAACCATCTAAAGTGGCCTAATGGTCAAGAGGGTCTTGGAAAACTAAGACGTGATGGGTTCAATCTATGGTGACCACCTTCCTAAATTAACTTCCTAAAGATTTCCTTGACATCCAAGTGCTAAGGATTTTGTTGACATCTAAATGTTGTAGAGTCGGGTGGAATGTCCCATGACAATAGTCAAAGTGCGCATTAGGGGTATACAAAAGAATCGACCTAGACTATCCAATCTACCAACCCCGAAAAGGGTTGGGCTGGTTATGTTGGATTGCGCTAATGCATAGAGTTGAATGGTTGGAGAATTAACCAACCCGAAACTTTGGGTTGGTCCTAAAAATTCCCTATTGCAACCAGAGTCCGACCATGTAGACCCCTAGTGTGTGCAAGATGACCCTAATAGTCACTGATATGAAAAAAATAATAATAAAAAAAAAAAAAAAAATCTGGATCGATTTATACACCAATTTTTGTATTAAAAAAAAAATCCCAAGCTCTTCATCTACAAAATATTCGAAAACAAGCCATAGAAAAAACGTACATCCTTAGCTAGGGATTCGTCTAAGCAGACCAAAATTCATCAAGCAATGTAAGAAATCAAATGCTAATGCTTCTTTCCCCAATTTGCCAAATTTGAGGCGAGCCATCATTTAACCTAATCAACATCATTCTTCACCATTTTTTTCATTCTTTCTTTCGTTTTATCAAAATCCAGACAGGAATTGTAATGTTAAATTGAGAATTTGAGAGAATATCAGAAAACTCACGGCGATAACTTCACGATCGCACCACGGGATCTGGTCGCCACCGCCAAAGAACGAACAAACGGACTCGAACATTTTGCCAACTTTTGCTTCCATAAAATCTCTTTATTTCGTGAATCTCTGTGAAAAAAAGGGTCAAAATTCCAATTTATACATGAAAATCTCCGGCGAGTCTTAGCGAGGAAGAAATGATACAGAGGATTTACGAAGAAGAAATTGAATTTGGATGTTTTTAAGAAGGCAAGATTTTTTAGAATTTTATTTTGATATTTATATAATTATGAACCAAATTTAAACATTTTCTATTTTGAATATTCCACTAATTTAAAATAGTCAATCTCATTCTCGATATAGCCAACGATGATGATAACTTCTCTTATATGATGGAAGATTTTTTTATTTTATTTATTTATTTTAACTATAATTGGAGAAGACATTGGGTTAATGCTTTTCTTGACATTATTTTTTTTTTTATTAAAGTATCAAACATGCCCTCAAACTATCACATTTTTTTCAAACTTACCCTTGAACTTTGAAAAAGTTTTAAAAGTATTCCTGAACTTTATAAAATGGTTCAAAAATACCTTTACCGTTAATTTTGGATGGAAACCGTTAAGGTTTTATTTCAAAAATGCCCCTGAACTTTAAAAAGTTT
>JBBMKA010000026.1:11490728-11501988 GCA_037833695.1 Sechiopsis laciniata | reverse complement strand
AGAAAACTAAAATGAGTTATCAAACATATACGGTTTTTATTTTTTAAAACAAAAAACCAAAATTCAAAAATCAAAAAAAAAAAAAACAAAAAACGAAAAACGAAATGGTTATCAAACGTGGCCTTAATCTTTTGAGTTTCCATTTAAATTAATATATTTTAGAAATAAAATTAATGTAAACATTATAATAACACATCATCAACTTATTGAATATTTTAAATTAATGTAGTCATCATTCTAGTCACTTTTCTATTATCTCACTTAGAGCTAAAATTGAGCATTATTAAAATATGAGGCATAAAAATATTTAATTTTAAAATATAGAGACCAAAACAAAACTACAACTAAAATGTTAGGACTAAAAATATATTTTTTGCATAAAAATATTAAAAAAATCAAAACTATATAGAAATATAAAGGGGAGAAAGACATCCTATATATATATAGCCAATTTGGATTCTTGAAAACAGAATTTCGCGGTTGAGTCGTTACTGCGAATTGCGATCGAGCAGCCGCCAGCCGGAGTAAAGCTTTGGATCGGAATCAATGGAGATTCTTCCGATTTCAACCGACGCTTACAAATTAGGGTTCATCGGAGCTGGAAAAATGGCGGAGAGTATAGCGAAGGGAATCGTCCAATCAGGCCTCTTACCTGCTTCTCGAATCTCCACGGCTGTTCACTCCAACCCTAATCGCCGCACGGCTTTCGAATCCATCGGTGTTCGAGTCCTCCCAAACAACGACAATGTAAGATTATGATTCATCTTTCTTGTTCATTTCTCTGTTTTTCAATCTCTCTACATAACCTGAATCGTCCTTTGCTTTTCTTTTTTTGTTTTTTGATTGATTGTGAGCAGGTAATTGAAGAAAGTGATGTGGTCATCTTCTCTGTTAAACCTCAAGTTGGTACGCATCTTGTTCATCTCATTTATTGCTGTCCTGTTTTCCTATTTTGTTTATCGTTCATTTCTCTTTGTATTCATATTATCTTCTTATAAATTTAGTTGAGAAATGTATCTGGGCGTTTTCATGTGTGGTTTATTGGGTTTACAATGAATAGGAACTTTGCTCCGTTATATACCCAAGACACCCGCACTAGTCCCAAGGGCCAGACCTTGGAGACAACAAAATATTTTACAATTTTGCTCGCTTGTTGGTTTCAAACCTGGAATTTTCGAAGAAACATACTTTAGAGACTCTAAGTCTCTACCAACGAGTCTGCCTTGTGGACAGATGTAATTGTCTTGTTATGAAAATGGAACAATAAAAAAAAGTTGTAAAGAAAATGTGAGAGAAAACATACAAATTTACGTGGTTCACTAACGGTATGTTAGTTACGTCCACGTGGAGATGAAAGAAAGTTTTGTTAAAGAGATAACATGAATATAGGATGTGGATCAATTGGAGCTAGGATTTTAAGAGAGTTTATATATTACACTCTCATAAAACCCTATTACAAAATATGCCCAAATACATAAAAGCCCAAATGTGTAAACATAAACCCAATTACATATTTTGCCGCTCGACTAAGTAATCATGGGGCATCAAACAGTTCAAGGCATATCTCAACATGTCTTTTGAAGAACTCTTTCTTAAGAAGCATGTTTTCTCCGTCAAATTTATGTTAAAGTGCTTGGTATCCTACTTGCGAGCTGTAAAGCATCTCTAATGGCTTATATTGGTTGCAGTTAAGAATGTGGTGTTGAAGCTGGGTCCTCAACTTTCTAGGAAGAAACTTTTGGTTTCGGTTGCCGCTGGAGTAAAGCTGATGGATCTGCAGGTTCTTGCCTTTACTAACTTGTTTTCTGAACTTTAAGCTGGATGAGAATTTCTTGAGTTGAGTGTTATGTGATAAAACACCAGCCTTCGGTAGCTTTCTGTATCATGTCAAATTTGGGCTTTCTATTTTAAAAAATTGCCTGAATTTATTTATGAATGAAAGAACTTTTTTATGTTAGTTTTTGCTGTTAAGGGTAAGTTTGATGTGATTTTAAAAGATAGTGTATCTTGCTAATTAAATACACTTAGAAAACTTTTTGTAGTGTTTGGCTAAATGGTTAAAAGCATATTTAATAAATCCAAAATCATTTAAATTTTAAAAGATAGTGTATTTGAGATTACTTTTAGAAGGGAAAAATGGTTTTGAAAGATTTAATTGTACCTAAACACTTCGTTAGTGCTTTCTTTGAGAGTGTTTATAGCAGAAGCTTTCTTATTTAAAATCACGTTTTTCAAAATTCATCCAAAACTATTTTCCGTAGAAGTGTTTATAGAAGAATGGTCTAGTCCCAAAGTTTTATGAACTTCACTATATGTTTTATGGTCTCATCTCTATTTCTTAAAAAAATTCAATTCAATTACGTACTTGTACCTTTGATTCATCTTTTTCTACGTATAAATTTTACTTGGAGTCATTCTCTTTACATTTAGGATTGGGCAGGTCATAACCGATTCATTAGAGTTATGCCAAACACTCCTGCAGCTGTTGGTGAGGCTGCATCAGGTATTATCTTTTCCTATTATGTTAAGATTTAATGTCATTTCCCTTCCCATATCTGTTTCTAGAAGATTATACTTACTTTTTAGAGTGGATCAAATCTATTTAACTGGTATTTGATTATATTATAATGAAGTATGATCCAGCAGTCAAAATTGATATGGAAGTGAGGATTCAATAATTGGCGAATCAGGGTGCTGGTTTTGAATTGCATTTGCAGAATCTTCTTTGAAATGCTATACTTGATAAATTGTACCATTACAAGTTTTATAAGATAAAAGATATAGGCATCTTGGAACCCTAGGTAAAAAAATAATGAAAATAATTTGAGGATGTAGGTTTCTTCTTTTGTTATCCTTTATCTAGACAATGCAGCTTCAATGAGATTTGAGGTTTCTTTCTTTTTAGATACTGTCACGTTTGTGCCGAATCCTGTTTAACTTTCTGATTGATAATTTGGCTTACTTATTCGGAAGCTTCATCCAACAAGTCAAGCTAAACTCGCAGAATATATCAACCAGCTTCCGTATTATTTTGTTGATAGATATCAAGAGTTTCGATTGTCTTTGTGCTCAGTGTGTAGCATGCAAAAAACAAAAAAAAAAAACAAAAAACATAAAATACATCAATGTTTTAGCCTGCAGTTTCCACTATTTTGTCTCTTACGTACAGACTGATGAAAAGATACGTACTCTGCTTCTGTTTGACTAGTTATGAGCTTGGGAGAAGGTGCAATAAAGGAGGATGGGCAGCTAATTGCTAACTTATTTGGATCTGTGGGTAAGATATGGGAAGCTGATGAGAAAATGTTTGATGCAGTCACTGGTCTGAGGTATGTAATATGCTGTCGGAGCCAAATCCCTCCATTTTACAAATTAGCTGAGTCTAAGACTCAAAATTCTCTCTTTCTATTGCCACTTCTTAATTAATTTGTAGCTTGCTTTTGCTGGGGTAAAATTAAGATAAATGGTAGTTTATTTTTATGGAAACTGGGAAATCGAAGCTTCGCTCCACTATACCTGGGGTAACCACGCCCGTCATTAGGTCAGGCACCAGAAGACATTGAAGGAATAGATACACGGGAGATGTCTGCAAATTAATGTCACAAGTAACTCTCGAACTTGGGACATTGAGGAGAGTACACCTTCAAAGCTCAAGTCTTCGACCACCGCGCCACCCCTCGGGAATGCAATGGAGACACATTAGTATGTAATTAGAATTTAGAAAATTAAATTTGTTAGGATATAATTTTAATAATACCGGCAGCAGACATGTTAGTTGTTTCTTGGGGTTTGTAAGAGAACTATTCATAAATAAAATGGGTTAGAGGGTGGCCTAGTGGTTAAGGACCTAAGGGAACTAATAGGTAATGAGTTTAATTCATGGTGGCCATTTACCTAGAAATTAATTTCGTATGAGTTTTCTTTATATTCAAATGTTGTAGGGTTAAACGGTATGTCCCGTGAGATTAGTCGAGATGCCCGCAAACTGGCGAACAGTCACGGATATAAATAAATGGGGGGGGGGGGGGGGGAATTGGAGGGTTCAGAGACAAGCATATTCTTTGTAAATTATATGAAAACTAAGCCCCTCAAGCAAAGCCCTTCAAATTTTTGGTTCCGTCGTCATTCTCGAGATAATCTATACAATTATATGTAAATGAAAATATGCAGTGGTAGTGGACCAGCATACATATTCCTAGCAATTGAGGCCTTGGCTGATGGTGGAGTTGCTGCAGGCTTACCACGAGACCTTGCAATCAGTCTAGCTTCTCAAACTGTGAGTCAAATTCATCTGATGTACCTATTATATTATTATGTCTAAGTAAATAACCTCTTATAAATAACCTCTTATGCTATAATGGCATAACTCGAGTATAATCTGTTTTTAGCATTAGAAATTCCCTGGTTTTTGTTTCTATTATGTGAGGCTCTAATGAGAGAAATTTAGCTTGACTAAAAGGAAGAGTTGGACAAAAACAATCGAAAGATCATAGGGCTAGAATCATTACGCGAATTTACCATCTAAAAGTATTCGAACTTGAAATAAAGAAAAGATCGAACTTGCTTTTTGGTGTCAAGGACAAAAAGTTGAAAAGTGAACTGTCTTAAAAGGAAATTAAATTTTCAATTGAAGATGCTCTATCATTTATATAATTAAATAACTGAAGAAGCTGACGCTTATACGATAGTTAATTCCTGCATTTCTTAACCGTGTGTTAACTTATAAATGCCATTTTGAACATGAGGGTGATAAAAATTATCAATGTGAAGGATTTTTGTTAAAATTTATAGACCTTTTGCCTCTCTGAAAATCAATCACTACTAATTTCCCAACTGGTTTCCCTAAAATAGTGAACTCTAAAATGATTTGTACAAGATGATAGTTAAAAACATTTCTCAAACTGGTTCAGTCATGGACTAGCGGTTTTCGACAATGTAGTAGTCCATCTCAAAACCAATTGACAATAAGAGTAGTAGTCCATCAGATCCTCAATGTGCCCCCTCAAGATGACGCTTCTTTGGATTCGTTAATCTTGGTTCGGATCTCAATTTCATTTCTATTAGACTAGATACTCATTTGAGTTTAATGGGTTTTAACACCATATTCGATAGTCCAAGATTTCATCTCAAAATCAATTGACAATGAGAGAAATAGCTCACCAGATCTTCGTCCTTACTGCATTAGTCCCATGTGACTTCTAAGCATAGTTATTTATTTTTAGGTGTTAGGTGCAGCTTCCATGGTGACTAAAACAATTGACTGATTGGGAATTTGTTTATAGGTGGTAGGTGCAGCTTCCATGGTGAGTAAAACAGGGAAGCATCCAGGGCAGCTTAAAGATGATGTTACATCACCTGGTGGGACTACCATTGCTGGTATCCATGAACTGGAGAAGGGAGGACTCCGCGGCATGTTTATGAATGCTGTCGTTGCGGCGGCTAAGCGTAGCCAAGAACTTTCCCCAAAGTAGTCACAATATTTAACTTCCAAGTAAGGTTAGAGGTTTCTTCCAAGTCTTGAAGAGAAGGAAAGTAGAGTCTTTTAAGCTTTTGAATTATTATTGATAGTTAGGGCTAGTATTAGTAATTTCTGACACAATGTGGATATAGGATAATAAGAATATGTGCTGGCAGTTATTGTACTGTTATCTCTTTTATTATCACTTCAACTCCCAAAAGAAAAAAAAAATGGTTTGCCTATATTTCACCATGTATGGTCAAGCAAAGCTGGTAAATGCAAGGAAACTACTCAAAAAGATATTCAAGAACTATATAGATGATAATAATATTGAAATATTGATTGATCTTTATTATTCAGCAGTGAATTTCATCAACATGAACAAGAAATGAAAAATACAAGATGAAATTGAAAACGATCAACAACAAGCTACCCGATGAATTTGAGAGTGCCAGTCTCCTCTCCTCCCGATCTCGCCTTCACAATGAAACAAGTCTTTGTGAAATATCGAACGAAGACAACAACATTTCGGCTTCATTTCTCCATGTATGGGTCCTTGAATTTCGCCTCTAGTGTCTATGAAAGTCTAGGGTGGTCTCTAGTAGCAAAACCTCCGTGTATGGGTCCTTACAATAGGTATGTGAAGACTACCGCTAGCTATTAAGTAAAAGTGAGGCAAGTTTGGGGCATCTCAAGCACTTACGTCTATCAATGTGATTTAAACGGTGCTACAATTTCATTAAAGTAATGTATAGTCAGTGTAGAGAGGAAATGAAGAATGAAGTCCTATATTATTACCCGAGACCAGTAAAAGATGTTTTAGGAGAAATTTGAGCTCACACACACACCAGAGAGAGAGAGACAGAGAACCGACCAGTGGCTTGAAATAACACGCTTCTCGAAGTAACAGAACCATCTCAAGAAATAACATAATTTTAACCTGCTCGAATCTTAATGGTGTGTCTTGAGATACATGTGAATTCACCTCAAGACACTGTCACCTTGCTCGGGACCATAACCTTCCTATCACACTAGCTGTTGCTTCCGTAAGTGAATCATGTCGGTCCAATAATGTCGCTTGGAGCCTCGACACAACCATGGTTACCTAGGGCAACAATGCCATTCCTTGCTCTTCAAAATTGGCCCGTCAACTTATCACGAGTTGGTTTGATTATGAGAAGAAACCTCGACTATCAATGTTAATTTGTAGAGCAATCTATACGACATTCTCGAAGGATCAGATAAACAACTTTTATAAACCGACTCACATTAAAATTTAAAATTAATTTGTTGCTTAATAGTGGACCAAGTCAAACCGCAAGGATGCATATGAAGAAATATTTAATGCTTAAGTTGGCTTACAATTTTTAGTAGACACAGACTAAATGAGGGGTTGAGATGTGAGTCTAATCTTAAAAAGTCGTAAGAAAGTAATAAAGAAAGTAATACATAAACTAAAAATTACCTTGGTAGCAACCAACAATCTCTCATTCCCTCGATTCGTGATTTATATATATATATAAAAATAAAGAAGCACGAGATTGAAGATATCAAATCTTTAAGCAATCTAATATTCAATCTTTAGAAAAAGTGGCAAAAGTTTCAAGACAAATTAACATTTGAGATTAAGCTTAAAATCTTTTAGAGATAAATTGACATTTGAGAGAAAAAACTCGGAAGATAAATTTAGAGATTTATACGAACCTAAATTTAATAAAACTATATTTACTTCACGAATTATTGCACACACATACACTTCTTTTTGTTTCTTAACATAGCTTTTCCATCCCCCAAAATTTGAAAATTGTTATTATTTTTCATAGATCTTAGTGATATGCTTCTCAAAATCTTAAAATTTATGTTTTTTTGTATGTATAAGTGAAAATTTTAAAATAATTCAAATTTTAACCTCCTAAATTAAAATTTCTAGATCTACCTAGTTTTTATGGCAATTTATTAACTCAAAAATTAAGTTCCACATAAAGGTTTATTGGTTAGATGAATTGTTAATAGACAAAATTAAAGATTAGAATAGTGTTATTTGAAAAAGAGATACGATACATTCAATGAAGACCTAATTAAACGGTGTATTATTAATTCAAAAATTGAATGGATTGTTTCTAGGAAACTCACTAGCAAGCAAGGCTTTATAATTGAAAGTGATGGTTTTGTTGTGTTTTGAGTTTGTTTTATTGTTGGCTCATCCTCTTTGAATCAAGACAATGCCATGTGAAGTTAGTACCATGGTTGCTTTGTTCCTCTTGGGATTTGGAATCCAACTGCCTTTTCCTTTGTTTGTTTGGCCTTTTGGGCCTTCAAACTTTAAAGGTGATCATTTGTGGTTTATGAAATTTTCAAAATCAAGGTTCATGTGAAGTTGGGTGACTATTTTTTTTCAAGAATTGTGATAAATAATTTGTTGAGGGTTAAAATAATTAGTTTCAATTTGAGGTGGGGAATCGTTTAACCATGACTGTAATACTTAAATGAAAGTAATATCAGGTTGAACAAGAGTTACATATATGTGTATGAAAAGAACAACTTTCATGCCCTCCCAACTCATGCCAACTAGCCTACATATAAGTTATCTAACAATTGCACGTTGGGCAAAATCCTAGTCGAGTCGGCCCCATATATCAAGATAGTACATTTTAATCATTGTCCCACCTCAAGATCACTTATATTGAGCATTCGAAAAAAAGTCTCTGTACTACAATTATATGAGTATTACTCTCATTTAATTAATCGTCCCATAAGCACCTTTTTGAAAATGATGTAAGATTTACTAGCATTAAATTTTTATTTAATTCATGCATCACTAGTCATACAAGAGACATGAAATGTATAAGCTCTCGATGCAATCAAATGCAACATACAATGCACATGGTTATGCTAAAATCAGACACATCAACTAATACAAGTAAACCGACACATGTATTATCCACGGGTCCTCGAGAAAGGAGAAAATGGTCCCTTACCTCGGCTGAAACTCCCAAACAACACTCTAGAATCTATTGGAAGCTCTAAATGGCCAAACGCAACTCCAAGCTCCGAAACAAACAAACTGGTCAAAACTAGCACCTCAGATCACCAAAAACAGACTCAGAACATCAAATTCATTAAACAGTGAAGAACCTCGAAAATCGTGACCCGGCGGTCCTGCGTTCCCTCAAACTCGGCTCGAAGAACGGAAAATAGCTCGGGTCAAATCTGATCAACACAAAAGTCAAAGGTCAATAATTGCCATTTAACCCAAAACAAACACTAATAAACCCAAATCCAAACAACCTTTAAATCAAACACTCCCTAACCTCATAACTAAACATTGCTTAATCATAACTAGAATGCTCATAAACCAGTAGCCAAACAGTACTTATTCTATTTTTAATTAACTCCAACCCATTAACCAAACAAGCCCAATCCACAACTTAAATGAGTTTAAACCCAAACAAACAGCCCCTATTCCACCTTAGAATAACCTTAATCCAACTTAAATAGCAAAACCCAATTACCAAACACCCATCTTCTCCTTCATTTAGCAACCCTTTTCCAACCTAACTCAAATAAGAGAGAGAAAGAAAGAGAGAGAGAGAGCATCTCACCACATTCCGGTGGCAGCGAGTACAGAACCACGGCGACAACTCCAAGCTCGCGACGGCGAGTTCCACTTCGACCCACGTTGCAACGGAACACGGCGGTGCAAATGGACCATCTACGACGTAGAAACACGAGCTCACAGCCCCACCCTCAAGCGTTCGATCTAGCCACGAACCAGCCGCAACCAACCCACGAGCCTGATGCTCCTCGCCCACCTTGTTCGCGACACCACCAACAGCCAACCACGACCTTGAAATAGAACCTAGACGCAGCGATAACGTCACGCAGACAAGCCTCGCCGGGACTGCAACTCCGGCAACAGGGCTGCGAGTCAGAAAATGGAGAGAGAAAGGGAGAGATAGTGTGAAAAACGAAGATGAACAGTGCTTGCCCTAGAGATCTGCAAAAGTTGCATTTAAATACTAAAGAAGAAGACCAAAATGCCCTTTAGTTCTCATAACAACCTTAGAATGAGTCCATTTCTTACCTCTTTATCCATTTATTTAATTTAAAACTAGAGCAAAGTTAGGGTTATTACAGTATTCCCCAAACTTGTCCATCCAGAAAATCTCTGAACACTCTATTCATCAAATCCATGAATGCTGTAGGGGCATTTGTCAAACTAAATGACATCACCACGAACTCATAGTGCCCATATCGAGATCTGAAAGCCGTCTTAGGGATGTCTTCTTCCCTAAGCCTCAATTGATGGTAACAGAACCGCAAATAATCTTTGAAATCACGGCTGCCCCTTGAAGCTGATCAAATAAGTCATCGATCCTAGGCAACGGGTATTTGTTCTTAACTGTCACTTTATTGAGCTCTCGGTAGTCAATGCACAATCTCATGGATCCATCATTCTTCTTAACGAACAATACTTGTAAGGATCCGACTCTAAAATGGTTCTAAACCCGATCCTTACTCAGCATACATGAATTTAAAAACCATTAAATTCGACAAGTAAGACAAGCAACAGAAACTTTAACATTTGATAGGGAAATGACAATCCAAAAACTGTTATTAAAACTAATATAATTTAAAGCCTCTGGCCAGAGTATATAAAAACAGTACTAAACAATTCTTCCAAAATAGTCTAAACATGCTGAAAACATAAAATAAACGAAAGAGACTATGCGGCGGACTCCCATGATCAGTCAGCTCATCCTCTAGCCGCTCCGGTGCTGTCCCAAGTTACCTGGTGGAAAAACTACAGAAATAAGGGTGAGTACAAAGGCACTCAGTAAGAATCTCTAACTGGGGTATAGTACGCAAGTCACATCATCTAGCATCCTAGCATACAAGCAGAACATCATCACAAAGGCAGTCTCAACACAAGTACATCACAACATGCTCAAACCATCGAAAGTCTCTGACTCTCGGCTAAGGATCCACTGTGGATCTCCAGATGGGTTATCGATATAACTCCCAGAATCTCAAGAGTCTCTAACTCTCGGCTATGGTGACCAACTCACTATGCTGATCCTGGACACTTGGGAGAGTACCCAAGCGTCGGGCTCTAAACTGAAAGGAAAGGTGTACTGATACACTAGCCTGAGGGAGCTCTCCTCCTGGCATCTAATGCACATATGCGCACACTACATACTCCTGCAAACCGAATAAATGTAGGCCTACACAAACTATGTCGGTCCAAGTGCGCATGCTTAAGACACGAAAAGGTGAGCACTAATCCACAGCAAGCGGGAGGCCCTCGACACCATACTGTGGCAGCCTGAATCACACCTAACGCCTGAAGCTAAAGGTCATCCCAAGGCAGGCTTGCACCAAGGAAAGGACACCACTCTAGCAGGCCACAAACTAGGCTTATGTCAGGGTAGCTACTCCACACTCTGCTATCGGGGGTAAGGAATCTGTCTTCACAGCCCGATCGGTGGGGACACATACGTTGGTTCACTCTTAGCCTCTAGATGATGACAACCTAACAAGATCTAGCTAAGAAGAAGCACCCTAGAGCTAACAGTGTTCGACATCAATATCATTGCACAATAACATACAACATATCACAATCACAGACAAAATAGTCACCGCAACATAGTAGTGCAATCCAGGGTACATAAATCTACATGCCAGATCTTATCAGTCGAGCCATACAATCCTATCCACTAACAAGTATATTGTCAGGTAATAAACAAGCAAGCCTATATACTAACAAGTTCAGTAACAGAAATATCGTTCAAACACCTATCC